>OX637464.1:4239541-4714541 GCA_951799995.1 Trifolium subterraneum
GAATATCGGTGTAAAATTTAAAGGTTATATATTTTTATTGAACATCGTTAATTTTGGTGGGATCTCAATAACATTAATTTTTTTTTTATTCTATATCAAATGATTTTATATTTCTTTAAAACTCTACATAAATAATATGTATGATATAAATTTTAAATACAACAATTTTTTTTATAAAATTTGTATTCGTTAAAATGTTATTTAGCGGGTGTAACATTACGCAAATGTTATACCAGTGTAATTTAATTCATCTCTTCCCATATAGACGTGTGTTTGTGTGTGAGAGGTCAATTATAACGGTGTAATATTTAAATAATGTAATTACATTGTTAAATAACATTTTAATAAATACAAATTTTATTTATAATTTATAAAATATTATTGAACAGTGAGCATTGTTTTAATTCTTTTGTCAGGTAGTCTAGTGACTAAAAATTTCACTCTTACGGTGGATAAGTGAAGTGTCTGAAATTAGAACCCTGACATTTACATATAAAATGTGATGTCTCAATTGAGTTAAGCTCACGGACACTAAACATTATTTAAATATTACACGCCATTGAATATAACATTATAGTGTAGAAATGTTCATTTCATTTTGTGGTTTGATTATTAGTGATGATATCAATATCATGATAAGCATTACATGATATATTTGTTGTCATTTGGTTTGGTTGTGATTTGGATTATATGGAAAATGCGCAATAACAATATGATATTTAAATCATATTAAGAGACCCATTTTCAAATTTCTGATCAAATTTAACTTTTGTCCTGGTTGTGGTTAAAAACAAAGTTAACGAGTGGCATTATGGTTTCAATGATTGATGATTTAATTACCACTTATATTTGTTTAGGTGTGAGAATCTAATTTTTTGATCAGGTTGTTGTTTATGTTGTGTTTTTGGTAGGGATGTTGCTCAATTTTTTGTTATTGTGAATGAAGTGTGGGTGTCCTTATTTTGGGTACCATTTTATATCTTGATTCTTGAGTCTTGTGAGAGAAACTACAGTTGTATAACTTGTAGTATGACAATTGTCCGATCTAATCCGCTCAACAATTGCCCTCCCATGTGTGGAAAGATCACTTAGCGCAGAAAATTGAGCACAACTTTCGCAGCTTGACACATTTATTGGGAGACTGAAAGAGGGATTTGATTACGGAAAGATGGTTATGGAAGCCTATCATGACATCGTTTATCCTAGGCTACCACTCCCGTGGGATCGTTTATCCTCGAGATTGTTTGCACTACAGGCTTTGAATCAATATGCAACTCTACCGCTAGAAAATTCAAGCACCGAGCATACCAATGTCCTTCAAGAACACCCCCATAAGGCCGGCCCTGCCCATAATTCCACTATATACGCATCTCCTTTGCCTATGAACTTAACAAAGCCACACAATCATTCACCTTCATTTCCTCTAATTAGACCTCCACATCCAATATAGTCACCATCACGACAAGACTCATCTGTATTTATTTGCATTTAATCTACCGGTGGTGGTTTCTAACTAATAAACAACACACGTGACCTACTCACTTCCAACACAGTTTGTTTTGAGTGCAAATTGGTGGCTTTGAACATTTCTCATTTATATTTATAATGGTAAACAACTTATTTATTTTTTATATCAAATTGATAAGCAATTTAGAATCATAAACTTTTGTTGGATATACAGTCCAATCATCAATGTCATGTTATATTTATTGTAATATAAATTTAAAGAATTTTTGGACTAAATAAATTTACATGACACTAGTACTCACAAAACTCTAGAGAGCTAAATAATTTTTGGCAAAAAACACAAAAACTATTCATTTGAATTTTTTCTTTATTTTTTTAGCTAAAGAATTTAGGATCACTACAAATTAGCATCCCTACCTGGCTACCCTGCCAACTTAACTGTGCTTGCTAGAAATTATTCCTTCAATTCAATGCTAGGTACTAAATGCACTTTTTTTTTATCAATGGTACTAAATGCAAAATTAAGTCAAAAAATACAGTCAAACAAAATAGCAAAAAAGTCAAGCTTTTTTCTATAGCGTCCACGCTCTCGTGGAAAATAATTAAATCTAAAACCATAAGTAAAAAAAAAGTTTCCTTCTACAATTACAAATTATAAAATTAAATGAATTCCTCAATGTTACATATCAAATTCTATATATGATAAGATATGATAATATTTTGTAACAGAACAAAAAGAGTCACAAAGTAGCCTAAATAATGGGAGCACAATATTTATCTAAGGTGAAAAATGTGATAACCCTATTTCTTGTAATTGGGTTATGCTTATGCACCCTTGTTGAATGCAAAAAACATGTAAGCATAAAAAACAGACTAGGATCTGGGAAAAATTTGAGCATACATTGCAAATCCGGAGATGATGATCTTGGAGCACAAAAGATAGCAGATGGACAAGAATATGGGTTTAGCTTCAATGTTAATTTGTTTAGAACAACATTATTTTTCTGTAATTTAGCATGGGAAAAAGTTCCACAGTATTATATTGATGCGTATTCATATGCCAGGGACCATGTACGATGTGACAGTGGATGTTCATGGATATTAGCTGCTGAAGGTATTTATGGTTTAAATGGAAAAACAGGTTTTTGGGAATTCATGTACCATTGGCCAAATTGATTAGTGACTTCAAGGATGCATATTAATTCTAAGAAGCTATGTTTATTACTTTGTACTCTATATGAATTTGTTATAATAAAATAATAATGAGGTAGTTTCAGTCTCATCTTGTGTTTGATTGTTTGTCACTTGTGTGAGTAATTTTATTTTGTTTTGGACACTATCATATTCATACTATGCTGTGTGTGAATAATACTCCTCTTTAGCTGGTTCTAATTAGGATGACAATTGAGTCCGTTAGTTCACCATTCATATAATCCACTATTCAATTAATCTATTGCATAGTAATATTGTCAATGATTAAATTCAATTCATTCATTAAGCCATTGGATTTGATCCAATACTAAGGAGTTTGACCAGCATGTTAGAGATTCTTGATTTGATCATCGCTCATTTAAATAAAAACAAAATTTGATTCATTTATTTAATAATTTGGATAATTTCAATCCATCCAACCATTTTTTTAAATAGGATGAGTCATTGAAGCAAGACATTGTACTCCCTTGTGAGATTGGCCGGAGCTCCACAGTTGGTCGGAGGTATAATCCAGCATTGACCGCCAATTTGACTTCTTTTATACTAGATTTTAATTATTTATTAGGGTGAAAATCTATTTTAGTACTTTAAAATTTTCTCACAATACCTTGACCCCGACACATATTTTTTTCTCAGAATACAATTTAGTCTCCGATAAAAATAAAGATAAATTAGTCTCTTGTTCGTTATAATAGAATGATTATTTTATCTCTAGTTCTCTACTATAAAAATGTAAGATGCTACGTACCAAAAAAATATGAAATATATTAATTTGAGTTTTTTTTTCTTGTCAAACACCAAATTTGGTCTTCAAAAAATTGTGGCTGATTAAAATGAGTTTTTTCTCTTTTTATTATAATTAATTTTTATTTAGAGGAATTTAATAAAAGGTATTAATGATTTTTTTTTGCTATAAATGTATTAATAGTAAAAGATATTAAATGTTATTAATGGTATAAAATTACTATCTTTTTTAGAGAATTATATATTAAAATGCATACTTATCTTCTTTTCTTTTTTTGGGTACAATACTTATCTTATTTTTTAATTAAAAAAAATGAATTTTCTATTAGATTTTAAAAAAAAAATAAATACAGAAATATTCCTCACAAGTTTTGATCTCCTAGAAACTCAATTTTAAGGGTCTGTTTGATGCACAAGATATGATAGTCACATTACAGAATATCAGCTTAAAAACAGTTATCACACACTTAGAGAGAGAAATTAATGTGTAAATTTTTTTGCTAAATTTCTTCGTTCATGATCTTCTTAGGAATGATGCAATGAGAACCTTCTTTCTCCGTGAATAGTTTTTCTTTTTGTTTTTTATTTCTTTTCTTTTTAACTTATTGTATTTTGTTTTCTCAAGTCTCTACAAATATTGGATTGAGAAAGAATGTGATACATAGTTATCATGTCTCTTATCCTACGAAAGGATGCTGAAATGTACTATATCACTTTCCATGGTTCTGCTGGTAACAATGTATAAAAGTAAAGCATAATGACGAAAATCCATTTAGTCAATAGGTTCCTACTTCCTTGTGTTTTTATTATATGATATGACAACGACATCATTCACTTGAGAACATGTAAGTTTGCTGTTTCAGTTAGAAAAAGTGTACGCCTAATTGCCTATGGGAAGCAAAACCATGATTGCTTTGCTTGCAGCCAAGGGCAAATTAAGCTGATAAGAAGAAAACTTGGTTTTGTCCACCACCCTCAGTAAGAAGCTTCACAGAATCTCACTTATTTTCCAATCTACCTATAAATAAATTAATATTCAGTGATCACTATCCTCCAACTTCATTGCACAGCACACTACCCCTCTTAAACAGAGACCTATTGGGCTGAACAAGAAATGGAGTGTGATATCAGTAAATATGATCAAGTAGCTTCCAGTAGTGGTTGGAAGGTTTTCTATTAAATTAAATGTATGATCGGTGATTATTTTGTTTTTCTTACCCTGTTAACTTAAAAAAGTAGATGTCCACAATCAACTGTCTTGAATCAATATGATTTTTAGATAACAAAACAGTTCTATTCTATCCTTCTAATCTAGGTGGCTCAACAAATGGAGGGACATAAAGACATCTACAGAACTTTATTAATATTGGAACCTGGATTACTGATGGCATTTAGAAAGAACAAATTCATACAGTCACGATCGAATTCGAATATATCCACCCCCGTTGGTTGAAAATTCAAACAGTCATCCTAAGACAACAACAACAGCAACAACTATATCATTGAAATTGAAGTAACCAACAAATAGAATTAAATTGGAAACAATTAAATCCAAGACATCTCCCATTCCTTTACATATTTACAGACAAGGCTGCAACTTCACCTGCACAAGCACTCTACATGTATGTATGGGAAATAGTGAAATACCAATGCCAATATTCATTAAATCAAAAGATATATAATAGAGTTTTTAAATATTACAAAGGTAGAGCTCTAGATTAATGGTGGCAGTTCCCCACGGCTCAATCACCACAGACTTTCGATAAAATTTGACAAAAATAATAATTATAATAGCCACATTCGACATGGAAACTAATGCTAAACCAAACTTGAAAGAAAAAGATCCATTGTCCCATGTACCAAGAAATGATGTTATGCAACTCACTAAAATAAGTCGTTACAGTATCAGCTCATAGTTACACAACAAACTTATATCCACCTAGATACATAAGAAACAATGTATAATATCTAATACTAGTATGAACAACTAAATTTCTACATCCAACTGACAATTGCATTATTATTTGTTAAAATTTTATTCCTACCATCTTCATCATGATTACATTTCATCACCTACCAAATCTTTGAAGTCTCCTGCGGCGCAATTCATCCAAAGGAAGACCATCAGAATCATAGTAATCACGGCGATCCTGTTGCGAAGAAGAATCACCCCGACCGGTACCACACATCTCACACACACTCAACAAACCAGAATTATCAAAAGTACAAGCCTGACATCTCCAATTAGCAACAGGCCGAGCAGCAGCACTCCTTCCCGTCCGCCCAACAGTCCCCCTACCAGTAATCCGTCCCCTCCGAAACCCAAACAAGTCACCTAAAAACCTCACAGGCCAATTCAACACTGACCTAAAACCCCTAATAACAGAACTCAACGGATTCGATCCACCCGAAAAATTCCTTGTCAATCTCAAATAAACAAGTCCAGCAAATATACCACTCAAATGACCAATAAACGACACACCAGGTACAAACAATTGAATCAAAATCAATTCAGCCCAAGCCGCATAACGCGACGGAACTAAAACACCATAAACATTACTGTAATCTTCTGATTGTGAATTAAGAACTACTTTCATTGCAAAAAGAACACCAGAGAAACCAACGGCATATTCATAATAGTAAGATCTTTCGTAATCGAAAAAAATAAGCAACGATTTAGATAAAATTAGGGTTATTCCTTGTGATAAAGTAAGAAGAGAAGCTACCATAGAAGCGAATTGAACACTTCCCATTGAAGATTCTAACTGAATCCCTTTCCATAGAAGTGATATCATGTTGTAAACAAGATGAGGTTCTCCGGTATGGTAAAACGCCGATAAGAAGAATCGTTTCAAATCCTTGTTCTGTAAAACAAGAATTAAATAAATTAATCGAGATTAATTTGATTAATTAGTGATTAGTGATTAATTGAATTGATGTGAAATTAGGTTACCTTGAGGATGACGTGGGAATTGAACATGACTTGTTCGATGGGAGGAATGATGGAACGGAGGAAATGAGGTCGGAGATAGATGAGAGTATTGGCGGCGATTAAGGCGGCGGTTACCGGTGGTTTTGATTCCGATCTGTAATATTCGGTGAAAGTGTGAAGAGCTAGTAATGGAAGCATTTTTCCTGTTCCAATTATTACATCCATGATTTTGGTTTTCTCTTTTCTTTGAGTTGTATGGAGTATTCTCTTTTGAAGTGGTAATGAGAAGAACACGTTCGATTTGATTGTATAGAAAATGTAGATAGCGATTCACGACTTGGCCGTTAAGAAACGAATCGTTGATTCGTGAAGATTGTTGCTAAAGAAACTTCTCGATCCTTCTTTTCGTTTTCACCAATCCAGGCTTTACTGGTTAGTAATTACACAAATCGCACGATTAATTATGTTTATTTTTCTGCCATTTTTTTTTGTTAAATATGTTTTTGATCCCCATAGTTTTCCAGAATTTCGTTTTTAGTTCCTGAAGATTTTTTTCACACTTTTTAGTCCTGGAGTTTCATCGGTCATTGTTTTTAGTCTCTGCTTTTAATCAAACTCTTATATACTTTGGTATTTTTGAATTATATTTTGTATTCAAGTTTATAATATTATAAGAACATCCCCTATAAAAAATTAGAATTTTTTTGACATAAATTGAATTTTTTATTAATTTTTATGTATAAAAAACTAAAAAATTCATATTTAATTCATCTCTTATTAAAAAAATTTAAAATTTTGTAATATAGGTTCATATAATGTATTAAACATGAGCGCGGAAAAAAAAATTAAAATTTCGAATGATATGCACGAGTTGAATGAAAAGTAGGGACTAAAAACACTGACTGATCAAACTTCAGGGACTAAAAAGTGTGAAAAAATCTTTAGGGACGAAAAACGAAATTTTGCGAAACTATAGGGACCAAAAAATATTAAACCTTTTTTTTTTAACTAATTTCTTCCTTTTCTTTGTTTTGACTAATTTATCTCTTGTATTATAAGCTTGTTCCGTTTTGCTATTCTTAACCCTAATTTTCTTTTCCGCTCATTTTATCCTAATATTAATTCAAATAAAATGTTAAAAAATACCTCACAACGAATCCAACCCACAACCTTTAACTCACCATGTTAATTCCTATTATTATTATTATTATTATTAATTCAATAAAATATTAAAAAATAAATCACCAAGAATCAAACCACAACTTTTAACTCACCATGTTAAATATTTATTATTATTATTATTATTATTATTATTATTATTATATCTCTTATATTCTAAACTTTCTCCGAAATGCTAACCCTAAACCTATTTTTTTACCTCTCACTTTTCCTACAAATTTGTCTAGCATGGGAATCGAACTTGCATCCCTTAAGCATGTTGGGATATATCTTTTGTCGACAGTGTTATTACATGGACAGTTGTATGTTGCAACTTTAAGAATTGTTTAAAGAGAATGATTAAAAATATTGATTATCGACGAAGACAGTGAAAATACTAACAAAACTTCCAATGTAGTCTATAAAGAATTATTTCGTAATATACCATAATTTTTGTTGTATGAACATTTATCCAAATTTATTGTCGAACTAATATTTAATGGTACTCGACTTTTTATATACGTTTTAGTGTTAAAAAATTTATATCTTATCTTTTCATATCACAGCTAATTAGACCCGTGCACCGCACAAGTCGTAGTTCTAGTTCCATTTGAGTAATATATTCCTTTGTTTTTTGTGGAAATGAAAAAAAAAAAGTATATAAAAGGAAATAAAATAACACACTGAAATCCACATTAATTTTCTCAACAATTTCTTTTTTTTCTTTGACACAAAAAAAAAATCTAAAAATTCTATAATGCCATTAAAAAAATTCGTCATTTTTTATTTATTATTTTCACATTGAAGAAAAATGATGCATCACACCAAGTAATAAAATAGTAGTAGTCTTTATCTATAACTAGCGGGGGTCAGGAAGGCGCAGAACGCGCCTGCCTGTGTCTAACTTATGTAAAAAATAAATAAAAAAAATTTGGACCAAAATATAGTTTTTTTTTGTTTTATTGTTATAGTTGAATGAAAGTTTTTTAAAGGGTAAATTTGAAAATATAAAAAATCTACAGCAAAATTAATGTATCCTTTTTATATATAGTATATACTATAATCAAAGGATGCCGCATATTGCTTACCATGTTATCTTTTTAACAAAGGACCAAGTGGAAACTCTCGATTAGATGCCTTTAGTACTACATGTTTTAGAGGTTGGAAAAAAGTGAGAGACGAAAAGAATTGTGCTTTTCTTAGGCATATAAGGAAGGACCTTCGATTTTGATCAACAAAAACAAAAGGGAAGGACCTGCGATCGTCACACAACAATGCAATGAAAGCTTATCAAGACTTGTTGAATCAAAAGATAAATATTGAGAATATTTTCCATAAACAAAGCTCACAGCAGAATTCAAACTCAAGTCCTTTTCATATCACTTTCTACATTTATCGCTGAGCTATATCAGTTAAATGCATAATCAATATCTCCCATTTTTGTCAAACACAATTAATTTTATTGTATCAAACCCAAATTCAATTAGCCCACTTTATTTGTTACTTCTACCACTTTTTTTTCTTTTTCTTTTTATCTACAAAAACACATCAAATCCAATTTTTGTATGGAACCTAAATTCAAATTATTTTTATATAAATTCAATTTTTTTAATCATAAAAAAATCAATTATTAAAAACACATCAAATCCCTTTCTTTTTTTTCCTTTTTATCTACAAATCCAATTTTTTGTATATAACCTAAATTCAAATTATTTTTATATAAATTCAATTTTTTTAATTATAAAAAAATCAATTATTAAAAACACATCAAATCCATTTTTTTTCTTTTTATCTACAAATCCCAATTTTTTTTTAATGTAACCTAAATTCAAATTACCCCACTTGGTAGAAAAGTAGTTGTTTTGGGTGGAGATTTTCGTCCGATTCTTCCTGTTATACCAAACGGAACAAGACAAGAGGTTGTTAATTCCACTACAAATTCTTCTCGTTTGTGTAGATTTTGTGAGGTGCTTAAATTGACAACTAACATGCGACTTCTAACCGAAAGTTCAGATTCTGACATTGAAGAGAGAAAGAATTTTTCAGAGTGGATTTTGGGTATTGGTGATGGAAGTATTGAACAATCTAATGACGCAGATATCACAATACAGATACCACTGAATCTGTTGATTCATAGCTTATATGTTGGTTCCATTTTCATCTAATGTTCAAATCAGTTATCCAAATCTATTGCACAGTATGAATGATCCACCTTTTTTTTTCTAGATAGAGCTATATTAGCTCATGAAAATTCAATTGTTGATGCAATAAACGATTATGTGTTAGATTTAATACATGCAGAAGAAAAAACTTATTTGAGTTATAATTCTCATTGTCATCCCAAATCAAATGTTAACACACGAGATGATATTCATACCGCTGAATTCTTGAACACCATCATTTCTTCTGGCATTCCGAATCACAAGCTAAGATTAAAAGTTGGAGTACCGGTAATGTTGCTCAGAAACATTGAATAATCTTTAGGATTATGCAATGGTACCTGGTTGATAAATACAAATTTGGGAACATATGTTGTTGAAGGAAGAGTGATATTCAGCCGCAATATTGGTGATAAAGTATTTATTCTCAGATTATCATTAACTCCATCAGATAAAAGAATCTCTTTTAAGTCTAAACGTAGACGGTTTCCATTGGTTGTTTCATTTGCTACGACTATCTACAAGAGTCGAGGTCAGTCACTTAAAGATGTTGGTGTATATCTTCCACACTCAATTTTCGCTCATGGCCAACTGCATATGTTGTAGTGTTAAGAGTAACTTCAAATAAAGGCTTAAAAATATCGATAACCGATGAAAAAGGAAAAGATACGGACGAAACTGGAAATTTGTTTTGTAAAGAAATTTTTCATAATGTTTAGTGGTTAATTTGTAAACTATATATATATATATATATATATATATGGGGTTTGCTAAGTTAGCAAAGTGCACCTTTTCATTTTGGACAATAATGTCTAACCATTCTTTTTAAAACAATAGAAAATTTGAGGGATAACATTGTAATTTTATGTTTGAGAAAAAATGACAAATGGTCCCAAAAATTCTGGCAATTAACTTTTTATTTTTTGGTGATCAATCCTAATGGTTACTGTAGCTTTTATCATTGATCCCAGCTTTCAGGTGTTACACAATTTCAAATTTTCAATACTCATTCCAGTTTATTTTTTTTTTACAGATATTCCAATTTAATTTTGTTATTAGATGATTTAACTTCTTTAAATCTCGAGCTGTCAATTTTTTTTAATTAAATTTCTACTTCTTTTGTGACTATGAAATTGCCATTTTTCCAAAAAAAAATAATAATATACACGTATAAAATAATTTTGAATAAACTGTACGATAAGAGTTTTAACTAGTGCTAACAATTTCGACATATTTTTGTCAGTTGAACTAGGACTTGCAGACTGTGTTTTTTTTTAATGTTATTTATAATTTAAATAGAGGATAATTTTTTTCAGAAAAATAAAATAAAATTCAGGGGTCCATTTCTAATATTGAAGCAGGGCTTTCAAAAAGTCGGATACGACTCTGATTAGACTCAAGAAATTAATGAACTTCCCTAAGATGAATCATTTGTAGGAATTCAAGTTCAATTTCCAATAAAAACAATTTTTGGCCGGTCTTTATTTACCTTGCTGCTGAACTCCCAATTGTTACCCCCAATGATTAATTTTGATGTTCTTAAATTTTTCTTCTTAAAATAAAGACTGAACTTGTTTTGGCGCTCCAAACGGTAAATTAGTTCCAAAAGTTACAGGTCTTGATGACTTTAGACTTTAGTCTTGTCATCAACCAAAACTTATTCGATTGTTTGATGATCATGATAGAATGTGGACTTATAGAATATAAAAATGAGAGATATGTGTTGTTGGCATTACTTATTAGCTTACAGAAATTGTTCAATGATATCATATAACAAACTGTTGAAATGTCTTTCTTGCTCCAAGATAATGATGAAGTGATGGCTTTGCATACCGTAAACTGCAGAGTGCTTAGGATCTGAAAATTTGACTTAACAACAGTTTGAGTTGGCATCATTTCTAGTAAACCACAGTAACCCACATATATAGTAACATACAACCTAGCTGTAAATGTTTGGCATGGAATAACATACAACCTATGGATGTATGGACTATGACTGCCCTCATGAACATAGACATTGTAGTATATAAGGTCCACATTTCAACAATTTTCAAGCAAATACTAAGTAACTGAAATTTTTGGATATAGTAAATTAGTTCGCAAAAGTCATTGGTGATGATTTCACATAAACAGATCATATGAAAGCCTGCATGAATTTTCCATTCGTCACAGAACATTAGTTTTGATTCTTAACTAGCACTGATGCTAACATGAAATTGCAACTATTGCCTGGAATACATTGCAATCAAAACTAACATATAAACTGCAAATACATGATAGATCTTACAGCTCTATAAAGCTTCCGACGAGAAGTGTTTGGGCCTTGGGGACATTTTGTAGCCAATCCTCAAAATAGGTATGACAATCTACATCGGCACGAGAGAGACAGGCAAGAGGAGTAACAGTAATCTTCAAAATGAAAAAAAAAAAAAAAAAAACTGTTTAGCATGTGTATATTATCAATTTAACTTAAGCGCACATGCGCACACACTCACATAGCCTGCCTTCATTGATGTGTAGTCTGTATCATCATGATCAAGTAGGGCACCTCTTACCTACAAAAGTTAAAATATTACTACATCATTATTCATTGTTTAGTCTTCCATATATACAACTTAGCATCTACTTCAGAAGTCAATAACAGCATATTGAAGCACAATATTAAGCTGTGTAGAACTTGTAACAATGGAAGGAGTTCGTCTGAAGGTATTAGACAACATGCTATATACAAATGAAATATTAAGACTTTAAGTAAATAAAAGGAAATGAAATGAACCTACCACCTTTCTCGCAAACAAAAGATGTTCAGGTGAAGCAAATGATGTGCCTACATTTTTAGTTGTATCTGTATTGGTCATATTGGATGACATTCTTTGTCCGTCTGTTTGAGAGGTGACTTGAATCCATCCAATCTTAAAGCCACTTTTACCCTGCCTAGTTAGCTTGTAACCCTTTTTCAGATGCACAGACGAAAGCCAATGAATCATTCAACACCACAATTTTCTATCATGTAGTATATTATTAACTATTTACAATCTAAACATAAAAACTGCCAAACTAATTACAATATACCTTATGGTTAGCAACATTGTTTGGCACATTTATATTCAAAAAACATCTTCCAGGGTAGCATTGGTTCTTTATATCAACCAGTACGGCATTTATGATTGGGATGCAAACTTGTGCAGCAAGAGCGAAGTCATGTGGATTACTCTTTCCTTTAACACTGGTGGACATACAATAGTCTTCAAACTATCAAACATAATAAAAAGCTATTGATCAAGAATAATTTAGATCAAAGATTACTGGAATAACTTATAAAGCCAGTATGCCATAATTCTTGAGACATTCATTCAGTTACTACAATTATAAGCTAATGAATTGGTTTCAAAATCAATTCAACACAGGTCCTGCAATATTGCCACAGATACATGTTGGAAATATACCAGTCATATGAAATGGAGATAGAAGGGATATCATTCAAGAAGGCCTCTCGAGCTCCAGCTACAGTGCCTGAGTAAACACTGAAAGGGAATAAGCTAATAGTATATTTAGGGCCCGTTTGGATTAGCTTATTTTTTAGCTTATGCAATTTTTATGTACTATTATAAGTTTGTCAAGGTAGTTTATAATAAAATAGCTTATAAAAATACAATTTTCACTAGTGTAAACTTATAAAATACCATAAAACCTAATTTATATTGCATAAGTTGTTTGCATAAGCTCAAATATAAGCTAATCCAAACGGGCCCATTACGAGATAAAAGTACTAATAAGCTCTTCTAAACACTCCCTAAAAGCTAAAGGTGAGGAAAGTGTGCTACATACATGTGATAGCCGCAATTGTTACCCTTATTTATGCCACTGATCACCTGTTCAAAACAATATAAGGCACATCAATACTCAACTGTATATTTTTAGGATAATCTTGGATGCAAATACTTATAAAATAAGAAATGTTTAAAGAATCATGTAATAACTGTGAGATTTCTGAACAACTGTTTCATGTGTAAGTTGAAATTAGCTTCTGCATAATCAAATTTTGCATAAGCTGTCATTTACTTTCTCTGTATAAACACTATATGAAGACATTTTTGTAATTTAATAAGCATAAATTTATGAATTGAGAATAGCATAACAAAGGAATGACCAAATCAGGTGTTATAGGA
Organism: Trifolium subterraneum; assembly: GCA_951799995.1. Taxonomy (NCBI): domain Eukaryota; kingdom Viridiplantae; phylum Streptophyta; class Magnoliopsida; order Fabales; family Fabaceae; genus Trifolium; species Trifolium subterraneum. The sequence goes on from OX637464.1 coordinate 4,253,383, forward strand.
AAGAGTGCTTTGGAAATTCCGAGAGAAGTGCAATCAGCTGGAGTCCCTGCAAAAACGAAAAGCGGTTGAAACTTGACGTTGAGCGTGTGAAAATCGAAATGAAAGAGAAAGAGAGAGTGACCAACCAGAAACGGCGAAGGAGGCTATGGTTCCATGAATGTGAACTTGTTTTGCAGCTATAGGATGAAGATATGTAACACTGTGGCTAACAGCTGATTTTTCGCTGCCAATGTTAAACAAACAAAGCACATTGCAATCATCAATAAACCAACTGATTGAGCTCAGAGTTATTGAGTTCACAAATAGTTCGAGAGAAGCTGAATCTTAATACAAAAATACTTTTTTAATTTTACTTATCTCGCAAGTAAACTAAACTAAACAGAAGAATTAAGATTAATTTACTAAAAAAAAAAATCAACCACATCAGTAGCTATTGGATTGAGATCATACAACTATGATCTCAATCGAATGGCCACTGACGTGGCTGACCAATAAGCGAGGGAACATGTGACTACCGGGAATCTGAATTCGATCAATAACGGAACCAGGTTACTACGTGTTACCTATCAGGAGCACAGACTAGGAGGTTGAAAAGATTGGTGTTGACCAAAGAGTCAACCAAAGCTCTTAAACCAGGTGCTTCTATCCCGTCGTCATTTGTTATCAGAATCGTTCCTTGCTTATCCTCTTCCATTTCAAACGTTGCTGTGTCACTGGCATCAAAACAAATGCTATTTTATGTGTTCATCAATTTTGATTGATTGCCTCACCACCAAAATATTTTAATACCACCTCAGGTCTTTTTAAAATATAAAAGCATAGAATACTCTAAGCTCAAGTCAATAAATAATACTATACTACATATACAATACAACAACTCCATATAAAATTAGTAAATTTACTTTTTATCTTTCGAAAAATTTCTTATTTTGTTTTTAGTTTCATTTATGTTTATTTTAAGGTCAATGTTATAATTCTTTTATGTGCATACATACAATACACCTGTACGTTTTATAATTTTGGCTTATAATTGAGCTGCAATTGTTTTTCTTATTTTTATATATAATGGTTGAGTGAGTTGCAATTGTAAACCATCACAATAATTACTAAGAATGTATATGTGAATAATATAAACAGATATATATATATATATATATATATATTATAACTTGATTTAAGTTCATAATTTAAATGGACAACAACATAAAAAATATTACATAATAGGATTTGAACTGAACAATAGTTGGCTCCAGTATAAATTATAAAAAAAAATAAAAAATAGGTTGTTTAGTAAAAAAAAAAAAGGTTGTTTTATTACTTTTATCATTAAAAATATAAGTCCCATATTAGTAGGAATATAAATATAGTTTCTGTTTAAATTATAAAAAAAAAGAGTTTCCCCCATATAAATATAAATATACAAAAACAATTAAGACAAATCTACTATAATAATTTATAAAAAAATATAGTTTGGCTCCCAAACAAACAAAAATACCAAATGAGTAAAAACCTCATCAATTTTCATTGACATCCAATAATTCCTTTAATTTAATTATATGTATTATTTGATAATATAAACTTTCCCTTTTAAGCAAGAGAATTTAAACATATCGAGTGATTCATTTTTAGTAATAAACGAAAATGGAGAGTTATAACCATGTCGATTAGAGTAATTTTTTTTTTTAAAATAGACGAAAATATTATATAGACATTCATATTTTATAGAAATTAAATAATGATTAGGTCGAGTTATAAATTTGTCATGTAACTTAACATAAAAGACAATAAATATATATCAATAAATGAGAAAAAAAGTAATCTATCTATCTATCTATACTATATACAATTGAAAATAAAATTACATTAAATGTGTTACATGATCTTGCAATTCTAGACTATTTACATGTTAATTTTGCCACATGGCAGTGTTTAATTTACACACACATATTTAAACTATTTTATGTACAATAAATTGTCATGTTAAAAAAAAACAATAAATTGTCATGTTCAAAAAAAATTATCATTCAAAAGGGCTATAGTATCGGGAAGCCTACATTAAAAGTACAAAAAAAAAATTATTACATCACATAAATTATAAGTACAATTTTTTGTTTTATTACATTACATAAATTATAAATACAAATAAAAAATTATGTAATTACATGTAATTTATTAGTAAAAAAAAATCACATTTTCTGTTTAATTTGTTTTCATCCCGGCGCCTAATTCAAATGGAGTCTTACTCCAACTTCAATGCACATGGAATATTTGCTATAAGTAATAAGTAACACATTTAATTCCCAAAATTAATCATGATATTTGAATTTCATATGGTGGTCTATTAATTACTGTCCACCGTCTACGCCTAGCAATTAAAGGACCAGCTCAACATGGTCAACTTTTGAACTATAAATAGATAGCACATGAGACAACTGCGAAAAGCACACAATTTCTTAGCAAATTACTACATTTGAAGCAAGTTGTAATTGAAATCGAGGTTTTTTTTCTTTTCAATTCTATATTCATCCTTTTTGGCACTTTATTTTAGCTTTCAATTTTTTTTATATTCTACCAAAATTAATAATAATTTTGTGTATTATCTACTTTTTTTTATTTTGACAGATTGTGTATTATCTACAATTTCACATTATATAATTCTCAATAGTTAACTTACGGCTATATACCCAAAAAAAATAATTATGGCAATGACAATTCAAAATTGGTGATAATTAGCTTTGATTGGTAACGTTCAAAACATATGCATTAATATGGCCGTTTTGCAACCATAGCAGCGCCATAATTTTACAACCATAATTTGATGAAATTTTGATAAAGTGAACTCTAAACTTTGTATATGTGCCTATAAATAGGTTTTACACAAACATCTATTTTACTATTTTTTTTTTACATAAGCAAAATATGGGATTAGTAAGAAGTACGGGGTACTCAAACCCTTACAAATCACATGAGGGTGCCCTCAAATGCTACAATACAAAGACACATTAAGGGATTGTTACACCAATCAGAAAATTGAAAATTACAATAACGACCTGCTCTACCTAAAAACCAAAATCAGACCCAGGAAATAGATTTTATACGTTCAAATAGTCCTTGAAAATCTGCCACTTCGCCTCTAAATATGATGTTATTCCTCATTTTCCAAGTACACCACGTAGTAGCTAACCATTTTAATAGAAAAGTACTATTATCTTCTCTTTTTTTCAATATTATATTATGGACCATAATTTATGGTATTGTATTAGGTCAAACTATTTTTAGTTTATTTATTTATATATTCCTTTATTTTTTTAAAGATTTTATATTTGTATTTCAAGTAAATAGTTAAGTCATTTTCATATCTTACGTAAATTTTTCTTTTGTCTTTTGTCATGTCTGTCAATCTAAATATTGTTATGATTTCTAAATATTATCAAATTTCTAATATATTTTTCATCAATCAAATTTCTACGCATAATCTTCTAAAAAAAATATTATTTTTATATGTTTTTTCCGCGAGTATTTTCCCGTGCATTGCACGGGTTTGATTCTAGTTAATAATATAAATAAAACTCCTATAGTCATGATCAGATCTAATTAATCAAATATATATAAAATAAAAATAATATAACAATCATAAAATATTGCAAATAAAAATATACACTATTTCATTAATTACATGGTTATCCAACCAACATCATTTTTTTTTTGCGTATAATAAATATAAAAATATTCTATTAGACATAAATTTAACCTATGAATTAAAAGTCTGCCAAACCTTGTACCAAAAAATAAGAATCTCTCAAACAAATGTAGAACTATTACAAATTTTTTTTGAAGGAGCTATACAATTAGATCATACAAATTAATTAAATTTTAAAAAATAAAAAGAATGTATTATTAATCTATCATCTTCAACCACAATCATCTTTGTCTTAATTAACCAATAAGCATCCCATAACTCCCGCAAATATACAAAGTTATACTCTTCTTCAATTAAAAAAAATTAAAAATATCAATCATACAAAACCTGATTTATGGCACATACCTTTCATGTATCGAATATGTAGTAATGTAGATCATTTATAGGCGGACATGTTGAACCTATATGCATATATCAAAATGAGAAATCATATATTATAAAGTATGACAAATAGCAATAGGATTAACAAAAAAAAAATAGCAATAGGAAAGAAGTAAAATCGAAAATGTTAGAAACTGTGTGATGTGCATCTAGTGTTCACTCAGAGAAATTAGTTAATTATTTGGTAGCCGTTAGAATTAGAATTTGTAAATAAGGGTGATGCAAAAAACGGTGTTTGTTTGCTATGTGATTGATATGAATAAAAATTAACATGAGGTAGTCTATTTATAGATGAAAAACTGAAATAAAAGGTAATAATAGAGCATAAACATAAATATAAGGAACATTCCATTGATAATTGTATTTGTTTTTTTATACTCTATATTTTGAAAGCCAAATTTATATTGCCTAATTTGTTGCACTGTTTATTATATTCCTTACAAAATTTCGGACTACAATTATTACATTTTTTTTTTAATTTGTTGCCTATTGCATATTGAAATTTTGTAATGGCTCATTGAAATTTCCAAATTAGTGGTTAGTAATTATTAAATACACGTACAAAATAAATATTCATATTCATCTTATAATATAAAAAAACAAAAAGAATAAATATTCACCTTCATTATAAAAAATATATATATAAAAAATCTATCTTTTGATAATTGTATGAAAGTAGCATATTGTAAAAAAATAAACACACGTACAAAATAAACAAATAAAAATAGACTATAATATTTGATTAGCGAAAATTTATATGCATATAATTTATTTTATTTTTGACTAATTATATGCATATAAATTGTTTTCTGATACTTACGACTTTTTTTGTTATGTCATTCTTTTAAATGCATAATCTATAATCTATAATCTATAAGGGCCTGTTTGGTGCGCATAATAAGATAGAGACAAGATAGTATAAGAAGCTGAATAATGAAATGATAGGATAGTGATAGGATAAACATATATCCTGTCATGTGTTTGGTACACACATGATAAGAAAGATGATATCATTATTATATTCTATCATGTGTTTGGTGCACATTTATTATTGACATTATAATGTTTCAAAAAAAAAATAATGACATTATAAGATACATGTTATTATATTTAAATACAAAATTATTCTAGTGAAGCAAATTTTTTTTTTTATAGAAATAAATAATTGGCATTAAAAAAATAATAAGTATTGTAACAAAAAAAAAAAAGTAATGAAGTACTTTCATGAAATTGTAAAAAAAATAATCAATCACATAGAAAAAAATAAAAAATAATTTGGGGTGTGTGTTCCTGTATTGTCTTCTTGTTCAAATCACCACCATAGTAGCAATTTTTATTGGGATTAAAATACATCAGAGAAACAAAAATAGAATTAGCTGGAGAGATTTGGAATTGGAACAGGAACGGAATAATCGCAATATTATAGAAGGAAGAATCAAATATCATAAACTAAGAAAATATAAATTATAGTAGGATCTGTGCGATTGATATTGGAACGGAGTGATTTAAAAATTTGGAAAAAAGTTGAAATAAGAATCGACAAGTCTGGGAGTCGAAGAAGGGTTCAGGGAGAATAGAAAACACGCCCTAATAAGTTTATGCTATCAGGTTGCTAACCCAAAAAAAATTAAGGAAAAAAATAATAAAGGGTGGGTAAATAAGATAGGATTAGTAATAGGTAAGATTTATCCTTTCTTATTGGTGCACCAAACAACGGATAACAATAGGATAGATTAATTTTATGTTATCCTGTCTCCCTATCCAACGCGCCAAACGGGCCGTAATAATATTATTTATGACATCTTTTTCAAAGAATTTTGTACATGTGGCATGCTATAATTCTTCCTCTTCTCATATGCATTTAACATTTATTTTACATAAGTATTACTAGTATAACTGACCCGTGCAATGCACGGGTTAATATTCAATAAAAAATATCAATTATTAAAAGTTTATTATACAAAATTTGATTAATATATATGATTAAGGTTGATTTTTCAAAAAAAATATATATGATTAAGGTTAAAGTTGATTGGTTGAGATATTCAATTTTTGGATTTAGAGATTTCTAAGGGATTCAACAGGTTGGAGAGTGATCTTCCGCTCCCCGTTTCCAACAATACAATGTTTTCTCTCCCGTCCTCGTGGAAATTCTAAAAAAAGTAGCGTCATGTATTGATATATGAGTATAATACACAGGTCCCATGTAAATTACAAAAAAATTAGGCATTTGTATTAATATATGAGTATAAATACGGGTCGTCGTGTAAATTACAAAAAAAAAAGACACTCATATTAATATGAGTGTAAATACAAGTCCTAGTAAAAATTACTAAAAAATAGGTATCTCGTATTAATAAGTGTATAAGTAACTAATTAATCCAGGTTTTCATAGGTCAATCATCACGTACTGAACCAACTAACGATTGGTAGTTGAGTATTGATTTTGGTTGACAAAGAATTCTTGTAAAAAAAAATCAATAGTGTTACATGATTTTAAATAATTGGATGAGTGAATTAATGTGGATTTGGTATTATTTTATTTCCTTTTATATTTTTAGATTCTTATTTCACCGTATTTATTGTTTTTCTGTAACAAAAAAAATTATTGCTTTTTTATAATATCATCCACTAGATATATCTAACGGTGCATATAGAAAGTTGAGAGGTTGATGTAGAGACTTCGGAAGGAGATGATTCAGATTCATCATTAAATACAATATTATATATATATATATATATAAATGAGTTTATTTGTCAAATTTCCTATACTTTATGTCTATAAGCCAGCCGTGTAATTAACACCGGTAGATGGTAACCAAAGATTTCCATCAATAAATTCAGTCACAATAAACTTTTTTGCCGCCATCTATTTCAATACATGGTAGCCTCTCTATTTCACCCTGTTAGCTACCTTAGTACTTGACCCATAATTGTTTTACTCTCCATAAATCAATGTATCGAGAGCAAAATTATCACTCCATATCCTCAGCGGGATTTACTGCCTTACTCAAGTAGGACTCCATAAATACTGTGTGTGAATAAGCCTGCCATGGTCTACCCAAGTATGTTGGGATGGTTCCAACATATAGCAGAAGGTTGACATCTGCTAATATCTTGCAAAATTGGGAAGAAAAACAACTGGGTTCTTTTAGATTTGTTTCTCGACTGCGCTGTTACAACATTTTGTTGTTTCGGGAGACCTTTTTTGGCTAGTATGATGCAGTCTTGGAATACAGCCGTGACATCTCCACAAATAAAGTCAATTGTTCCGACAATGGTGCACTATGCCACATCGGTAAAAAACTGAATGGTGTGAATTTGATCTCAAAAGAAAAAAGAAGTAAAAGTGAAATTAAACTCACCAAAAGTGGGTGAACGGAATAAATTTAATTGTTAGAAATTTAAACTGAAAAGTTAAAGAATCTCTCGTATAACTTTAAATTTTTCAAATAAATTTCACTATTTTTCCAATAAATGTCACTGTCAAGATTATAAGAGTTTAAGCCTATATTAAAATTTATTTATATTAATTATATAATTTATTTATTTTAAGACACACATGAACGCATGCACGCACGTAAAATCCACACATGCGTGTGCGCATGCGCGCGCACACACTCACACTAAAAAAAAAATGATAGAGTGAATAAAAAACAATTTTTATATATTATTGATGTTATTTGCAATTAAAATGAGATTATTTTTTTTTTGCATTTTTTATTAAGAGATCTATTTTTAACATTTGGGATCAGACCTCTAAATAGCGGGGATCTGCCCTGATAACAACTAATACTTAAATTAAATACGGATGTTTCTTTTCCTATATAAACATCTATAGGAACATAAATAATAAAATGATTAATACGTATTATAAAAAAAGGATTAATAAGCAAATTTAAGTCCCTGCATAAAACTAGGAAGATGAACAACAATAAAAATAGGTTTAATTACATTTTTGATTCCTTATCTTTATTTTAGGTTTCAAATTGGTACCTTATCTTTTAAAAGTTTCAAATTGATACCTTATCTTTTCTGCAGGTTTCAAGTTGGTATCTTCTGTCAATTTTTTAACTATTACCGTTAAATTTGGACACGTGGCAATTTTTTTGGACCTATAAATCAGTGACACGTGTCCAAATTTAACGGTAATAGTTAAAAAATTGACGGAAGGTAACAACTTGAAACCTGCAGAAAAGATAAGGTACCAACTTGAAACCTAAAATAAAGATAAGGAACCAAAAATGTAATTAAACCATAAAAATATTAATACCCATCTAATAAATAGTAATAATTTCCGTAGTGTTGAAAAGATTTACACATAAAAACAGGAATCTAAAAAGTCTAATAATTAGAACATGTTAATTATAATTTATTTAAAAATATACGCGGGATAAGAAATAACACAATAATTTCGCTTATATTTTAACAATACTTATAACAAACTTTAAATTTTCTACTTTAATATAATGATGAAATTAGTTATTTGTCATATTGCATATAGTTTACACTTGTAAACCAGTCGTGTAATTAACACCCGTGGATGGTAACCAAAGATTCCCCTCAATAAACTCGGCCACAGTAAACTTTTTAGCCTCCATCTCGTTCAATACATGGTAGCCTCCCCATTTCACCGGATTAACTACCTTAGCACCCGGGCCATAATTCTTGTACTCTCCATAAGTCAACGTGTCCATAGAAAAATCATTATCATCCCACTTCATCCAACCAACTGGACTTACCGCGTTACTTAAGTAAGACTGAATAAATACCGTGCGGGAATAAGCCTTCCACGGTCTACCCAAGTATGTTGGAATGGTTCCAACATATGGCAGAAGGTCAGCGTCTGGTAAAATCTTACAAAATTGGAAGAAAAACCCGCTTGGTTCTTTTGGATTTTCTCTTGACTGTGTTGTTATAACATTCTTTTGTTCCGGGAGACCTTTTTTAGCTAGTATTGTGCAGTCTTGGAATACCGCCTTGGCATCTCCACAAATAAAGTCTATTGTTCCGGCAATGGTGCACTCCTTATAAAATTGAGTCATTGAATAAGCATATAGGCTATCTTGATATCCAAATATGCCGCATCGATAAAAAACTGAATGTTGTGAACCTGATCTTAACGCCACTGCTTGATGCTTTGCAGGACCAGCTGTGTTTTTAAAGGAAATATTGCATGCAATAAACCCTGCACCATCTACGGCTGCACACATGGGAATACATAAGTAAGGCCTTAATAGATTGCCAAAGATAAGAAAATACTAAAGAAGAAAAAGAAAAAGACAGTGAAATTAAACTTACCAAAGGTGGCTGATCGGAATGTAGTCCAACCATCATCCTTACTCTGATTGCCAGTGATAACTGTAGCATTGATTCTGTCACCAATGATCATAATATTTTGTTTCTTTTGATGAATTTTGACATATTCGGCATAAACACCTTTCTTCACATGAATAACATATCTTTTGTTGCTGTAATCCGGTGCCGCTGATACGGCCTCCATCACACTACGGTAATGTCCACTTCCATCGGTCGCCACAACAACATCAGGAATCACTATATTTCCCCCCAACATCTTCTTGTCCTCCTCATTAATTCAAGACGGAAATCCATGGCCATCGACATCAAGTTGATTGCGGTGGACCGGGATTACTTGAGCAAGAAGATTCTTGTCCACCAAAGACATTGCACGATAAAGACCGGTTGATACAATGTCCTTCACTTCTAATCCTTCCAATCCTTCTATGCAAGTGGCTGAATTCACAAGAACATCACTCAATCTTGTTCTTAATTCAGAGCTAATGAGTGGATTTCCAATATTAGTCCCTGCTGCATGCATAAAAAATCAGTTAATATAAAAATAAAGGGTCTGTTTGTTTCAGTTTTAAAAAAATAGATTTTTTCTTTGTATTTTTGAAAATAGATTTTATAAAACTGTTTTTCAAAATATTACAAGTTTTTTTATATTCGTTTTTTCTAAATTCAAACACTAATTTTGACATCATATAACATAGACGTACATTATTGAAGAACAAAAAATAGTCAAAATCTCAATTTTTATAAATAGTTGTATTTCAAAAATGATTTTTATGAAAATCTATTTGAAATAGCTTCAAAAAAAGTGATTTTTTTGAAATTTTGATATCCAAATTTCTTTTCAATAAAATGATGAAATACCTAAAATAAGATTTTAAGAATAACTATTCAAACAGAATTTTCATTTGAAGCTTTTATAAAAAAATAATTTGTAAATTTTTTTTGCACAAAATTAAATTGCACTATAAGAATCTATTTTTAAGAAATCTTTAACAAACGGAGCCAAAGTATATATACATGCACAATATTTTACAGAGAAACAAAGTAGGAGTAATTAATTAATAGTACGTTACATACCTTTGGAATTTTGCATGACAGACATAGACATCATCCTAAGCTGTTCGGAGGACATGTGAAGTAAATCAAGGCAATCATGAATGCCTATTGGTAGTCCTGAGGTGTTGTTGTTGAAGGGTGATAAAATGGAATGTAGTTGTTGTCAAATGGTACTCACTTCTTTGGCAGACTCCACAAATTTGTTAGGAGAAACTCTTAGACATGATGAACCAACAAAATCAGAAGTTGAGTGTGAGAGTAGGAGGAAGAAGATGAACATCAATGTAGGAAAGAGTGCCATGAGATTAAGAGGAAGTGTTGCCTAAGCTAGCTTGTTTAATTTATTTTTTTTCTTTTAGTGGTGTTAAACGTAGCTCTCTCTCTCTATAGTATATATATCGATGGTGAGGAGACTTATTAACTTTAGGGTTCGTTCAGGATAAAGAGATGATGTAATAACTTTATCGTATTTTGTCACAATCCAGTATTTGATGAGACAACAAAATATTATATGTTTGATGGTCAGGATAAAGAGATGATGTAATAACTGTATCATATTTTGTTACGATTCAGTGTTTGATAAGACAACAAAATATGTTAATCCTAAAATTTATGATATATTGTCTGTCCTGTTAAAATTCTTATCCTGATTCTATTAACTGAGTTATAAATTAGCAGGATAAAATAAAAAAGTTATTTATTGATTTGCCTCTATAAAATATAATTTAAAATAAAAACTGAAATCCAATAAAACATAAATAAAAAATAATTTGATATTAAATTAAAAAATATTAATAATTATTTTGAAATATATATATATGATTTTTTTTTGACTAAATATATATATGATTTTGACACAAGGGAAATTTTGAAATTTAAATAATCTAAAAAATTAACAGCGTATGAATATTTGTTTAGATCTTGTAATAAATTAAATATAATTTGTTTACCTTGGTAGTTTTGTTATTTACATATAATATGTCTCATACATCTATTTAGCTTATCTAACATATATAGCAAAATGTTTAAAAAGAATAAAAAGTGTTATTTAATAGTGTCAATAATTTCTTTTAAAAATGATATAAAATTATTAAATTACTTATCTAATTTTATATTAATATATAAAATATAACAAATTAATTTTTTTAAAAATGGTTTCAAGAGGATAATTTTGTCATTTAAATATAATATATATTCTATCGTCTCATTATATTATAATGTGTGTTCCAAAAATATGATATGATCGTTAAAACAATATTACCATGTGTTGCTATCTTGTACGCACCAAACACGTGATAGAATTGAATAACGCTGTCATGTTTATATCATATTTTATTCTTATCCTATTTTATATTTTATCATGTCTCCCTCGTATCCTTGCAATAAAAAACTTCTTTATTTATAACATTGTACAGGTACAATCAAATTCGATGTGTTTAATTTTATTTTTTGTTGACACATTGATGAAGTAAAGAAAGAAAAATAAAATGACAATTCACAAATTTACAACAATTTTTTTTATTATTCAATTTTTATAAGGTAAAAATTGTAAAAGAAAATTTATAAATTATCGAGCTTTAAATACAACAAAAAATACAGCATTTCTTTATTTTCTTTGAAAATTAAAAATTGAAATTACTAATTATGTTTAACCGTACTTAATGAATTTTAAAAGGGTTTTGCTAACATGCGTTTTAAGAGCACATGTTAAGAATTCAAAAGTAGAGAAATATTCTCTTAAATTTTGTGCAAGTAATTTTTGATGAAGTTTAAAAAGTGAATCATATATGAATTGTGATAAATATTTTATTTTTTGAATAACTAACACATGCTCTTTAGTTTTTCCCATTCTAAAATGGTAATTTTTTAAAATATAGAAATTTTTATTTTATTTTACTTTTTGTGATATATTTTAGGAGTTTTTTTTTTTGAAGAAATATTTTAGGAGTTGTTTAATTGACAAATGTCAAAATAAAAAAATATCAAATTATTTGTGTTTGATCGATATTATATTAATTTTAAAATGGTAATTTTATATTCTTTGTGAAAATAAAAAGAAATCATATTATTATGTTTAACCGGTATTAAAGTTTATAAACACTAAAATATAGATTTGAAGTAACATAAAAAACTTACTCATGGAGTTAATTTACACAGCATAAAATATAGATTATCCATCAAATACAGAACAAATGCAACAATTAACACAACAGCACCAGTGGTCTAGTGGTAGAATAGTACCCTGCCACGGTACAGACCCGGGTTCGATTCCCGGCTGGTGCAATTCTTTTTTTTCCTTCTTCAATTGCTTTGCCTTATCTGCTATTAATTCAATTTATTTACTCCTCCTAATAACAAATAAATAAAAAAAAACTTAACACTAAACCATGATTAAGCAGCTTCAGCAAATCCTACACGAAGATTTTCATAATCAAAAACTGTATGGTATGCTCCTAGAAATATATCTCCAAGAACCCTGCAATTCAACCACACCAAAATTAAACCATCATCACAGTTCATAACACACACCATGCATGAAATGAAAATCATATAATATGATAAATCAATAATCATTTTTACCATAGAGGACCCTGTGGTGGAGGCACATCTATAGCAACAAAACCTCCATAACATACACTTGTACAACCATCTTCAACTCTCAGGATATACTGAGATCAAAACCACAAAATAAATAAAGAAAAAGAATATTGATAAATTTCTATATTTATTGAAAATTTGAAAATAATGAATGAAACTTGAAGGGAAATAAATTTGTACCTGATCTGGAGATAGAGGAAATGATCTGTTTCCAATCTTAAATATAATTTCCGGCATGGTCGGAATATTATCGCAATTTATAAATGATTGTCCCACTGGATTGGGAAGCTTCTCACATAGCTTTTTACACAAGGATTGTTGAAATTAGACTAAAAAAAGTTTGTAAAGTCCTTAATTAGAGAAATAATTCTGATCATGTAACAATTAATTACCTCATCAATATATTTTAATATTCTTTCTCTTGTATTCCTTTGCTTAAGCTGAACTCTAATCCAAAACACAATCATATCACATAAAGTACACAAGGGACTCTCTCTACTTTGTGTCTCATCCCAATTTTCATTGTCTACCACTGTTTCAATACCATCACTGCATGTTTAAGTTATAGTTTTGTTAAGAGAATTGAAAACAAATGAATGTGTATAAAAAAGATAATCAGCATGAGGGAATTGAAAAACTATTATAAAAAACGTAGTTTACTTCTTAAATTCATAGAATGCTTGACGTATTATGGACCAGATGCGTCAAATATTCTATGAACCTAAAATATAAACTTTTTCTTATAATAAGAATTAGTGGAAGTAATATTGTACTTTATTCCATGTGATCCGTTACGTGAACAGAGTCCAATGTCAACGCATATAATTTCAGGTCTTAACTGAAAACACAGTAAAATATGTAAACAATGGTGAAGTTAAATTTCAATGGTAATCAATTTGAGTATGATTGATGATTAAATGGACTAGAGAACAAACCCCATTAGTTATGAATTCCCATATCAAATCGCCATAGGTATGGATGATGTTTTTACATTCATAACTCACATATCCTTCTGCTCCAATGGCATGATTAATTTGAGTCACAACACTCTACAAACAAGAACTAAGTAAGAAACATAAACCAAATGAAAAAGTGTAACATGAATTGATGAAAAAGTAACAACATAAGTAGTATAATGTTAAGATGTCATACTGTTGGACCAGCAATTAATGATGTTCCTGAGTCAATAATAGCAGCACAACCACCTTCACATAGCCCTATAGATATAAACAACTTAATTAAGCGCTTATTGCAAAAATGCTTATCATATAAATACTTATGTATTAAGTTATTTCTATAATTACAGGGCATATATATAGATTAAACATCAAGTTGAATATAAATGCAAGAAAAGTAGAGAACCTGTTGAATTGTTTGCAAGGACAATGTCTTCAACATCAATCTAAAGATGAAAACACCAAAAATCAATGTTGACATGGTTGAAGATAAGAGTCACACATAAATGAGTATAGTTGTAAATATAATATACCTGCCAATATCCCTTTTGAGTAACTGGAACATAAGTGTGGTCACCTCTATGGTGTCTCCAATCAATACCTCCAAAAACAATCTCACCACCTATATTTGAAGATGGATTTTGGTTTAGCCAAAGAGAGAAAACCTTTTGAGTCATGTGCCCTTGTTCAATCATATTATACCTGTGGTTTATGAACATAACTTATCACTATTTGATGTATCATAAAAATTTAGAAAAAAAAGGGAAAATAAGATCAAATATAGCCATTAGTACCACACTGGTGTGACTTGTCCAACTGAAATATCTTGAAATCCAAGTCCAAGTATCCCATCAAAATGCATTGCTAAAAATTCCAATGATCCTTCCTTTGTAATCTCAGTAAATTGCTGCAGGATCAAAAGTAACTAACCACAAGTTAAACACAAACATATTTGAAGCATTATAAAACACTGACATGGACACAATATTAACACATTGACACGTTAACTCAAGTAAAAATTTGAGAAAATTAAATAATTGAGACACCGAAAAAGAAGAGTCAAAAACATTGGTTGACCTGATCTCTGATGATGATATTCCCAACTTTTAAATTATCTTGACTGAAGAAGCCAGGAATGTGTCCGCGGCCAAAAGGGATTTTGCACGATGTTCCTAAACATATTCCAAATACAAAACTTCTGAGTATGAAAATTATAACAAACACAATTACACAACTTTCCTAAAAAACAACATTCAAATGGAAGAACTTCAGAGTTTAGATTAAATTTCATGCTAATTTATAGTTACCTATTTTTGTGTATGTGCTAGATAACTTGGACCTATACTTGGAATGAATGTAACAAGCAATCTGCATATAACCATACTCAAATTACTCATATCTTGGTAAAATAAAAGCAAATTTGAAGAAGTGATTAATTACATCATTGTGAAACTTACAGACAATCTGCATTTTGCAGATGGGACCCAAAGATTAGAGCTTCCTGTATCAAACACCACTTTGAAGATTTGTGGAGGTGAACCAATACCAATTTCACCAAAATATTGTGCATCAAGATAATTCTTTAGATACACTATATCTGTTGCTAAATAATTATTATCATTAATATCGTTAACAACCTCCTTAATCCATGCAGAATTAAGAGTGTTAATGTTTAAAGTCTTTCTTTTAAGACTAATTCTCATTAACCCATCATCAGAAGTTGCAAAAGCCAAGGATTTGAACAAAGCCCATAAGCACAACACGGTTAGAAAATACTTGAACCCCATATTTTTAAGTCACAAAAATGTCACATGCCTTTGATTAATAATCATATTCATATACTATATATTGATACGGATATGGTTCCTTCCAATATCTATTTCTCCTAAAAACAACATAAAATTTGTTAGCTTGTAAATTATTTTGAACTTTTAATATTGCAAAGAAACAATTTACACTTGCATAGAAATCACTGGGTAGTTTCGTGTAGGGATAATGAATGCAATTTCCAGTACGGTAAACGAAGTAGCTTTGGCATAGTATTTTGGATTACTCTTCCAATTATGCACGACAAATATTACTTATACTTGTTTTTTCTACGCTTATCATGGTATATCTACCTTTAGTAAAACAAATTACTCTACTCTCTTAACCAAAATAATATTGTCCCAAAAAATCTTGAAGAAGATGATTAACAAAATGTGATCAAGAATCCGTATGGGTGTTCAATTTAATTATCTTCTTTTCTTTATTGGTGGGACATTTAAGTGGCAAGTCACGGAATTAGAAAATATAAGAGGATAAATTACAATAAAATAATAATAAAAATAAATAAATTGTAAAAAAATAAATATTAAATGGACATCGTACTGATTTCTTCTCGTCTCGATATGTCGTGCCACTTGGCCTCCGTACATTGACAAGACATATATATGTCGATTTTTGCAAAAGGATATCTAAATTCTAAACACATCAAAATATATTCGGTCTTTTTGTAGTTTTTAATTTTTTTATCGGATTGTGATTTTAATTTGGATCAGTTTATGAAACATCGACAAAATCACAAAATATGTTAGAAACGCTTAAAAGGGTCAATTGTATATATAACGTGTTAGAGTTCTAAAATTCGAAAAGACGATGGTCATGAAGACGATGGTCAAGTAGCCTACTGGTTAAAAATTTCACCCATAAAATAAAAGATAAGTGGAATGTCTGGGTTCAAACTCCAATCCCTTACTTATACACTAATACAATATCCTACCAACTAAGTTGCGTTGTCTAGGTGCGGGTACAGTACCGGTATCCGATATGGATACCGGTACGAGGTACGACATTTTTAAAAAAACTAATACATATGTATGAATATAAATTAAGGTACGGATATATATCCGATACTGATATGGGTACGTACCCGGGACCGATACTTTTCCTGAAACGGAGTACTCTTCCATCACAACAACTAAGTTAAGCTAAATGTTTTTGAAATTCTTTTAGTTGTAAAAGAAGCTGTTGTAAATGCACGGGGCTCAAGCAAATCATGGATTCATTGCAGTAACATTTCCACGCTATTTGACGCAATAATAGATATCAACCGTTAATTTAGAAAGACGATTCAGATTTTAACCTTTGCACCACACATTAAACACAATCTCAACCGTTTATTTCAATCTGACGGTTCAAAGTTGCAAATGCGTCACAAAGTTCATATTCCAGCTTAAGCTGTGGTTCAGTGGTTCAACTCAATAGTTCGGTAATAAACCCAGAAACAGTGAGTTCGTTGCAGCTTCAAAACGACGTCGTTGATTGGAGTATCAACGAGTCAACAACAATGGAAGAACGACGGAGGAAGATCGGAAAATGGCAATACATATGGCCGATGTGGATAACACTATTCCTTCACCTCATCGCCATTCTTCTATTCACCACCGGTTTTCTTCTCACCAGAACCGAACTTCCTTATTACAGCCATTGCTCCGATGTTTCTCAATCTCCATGCTTTCCTTCTTCTCCGAATAACGATTCCTGTTGGACTAAACCTTCCGTTAACCGTCTCGTTATTATTGTTCTCGATGCTCTCAGGTACTCATCACTACACTACACTCATGTGCTTCGCAAATCGCAACTAGTATTACGAATTACGATTAATTAACTATGTTTTGTGCATTTTAGGTTTGATTTTGTTGCTCCGAGTAGCTTCTTTGCAGGTTAGTTATCTCTGTGTTACCACTTGTAATGTTTTACTTCAATTTTTGTTATAATTGAGTTCATAATTAAGTTGATTATATACCTTTTATGTTGTAGAATCAAAACCATGGATGGATAAATTGCAAGTTTTGAAAAACATGTCGTCTTCACGACCATCGTCTGCTAGGATTTTTAAAGCTATTGCTGATCCACCTACCACAAGTTTGCAGCGCTTGAAGGTATATTCAAATTTCATTCTAGTTATCACATCACATCACAATTTATAATTAAAGGTATGTTTGGATGGACTTATTTGAGCTTACCTACTCACATGAACACTTGTAGGACATGTTCATAAGCTGTTTTAAGCTTATTTTTGTAAGCTCTCCAGGATAACTTATGAAAATGCTCCCTCCGTCCCAAAATATAAGAAAAAATGAGCAAAAAAAACTTGATGTATTTGATTAAAGATTTGGACCAAATACATTCAATTTTGTTGACCAATTTTTGCTTATATTTTGGGATGAAGGGAGCATTTTTATTTTGGGATGAAGGGACCAATTTTTGCTTTTATTTTTGGACCAAATACATTATATTTTGTTGACCAATTATAGCTTATATGGAAACAGTTATGAAAATAGCTTATAATAATCACTTATATTTGATTATCACTTATGATATAAGTTGCAAATTAATTTGTTTATCCAAACAGGGTCTAAATTTGTAATGTTCTCCGTCACAAGATTATTTTGACTTTGTGTGTACACTATGGATATCATAGGAGATTTAATGTTTCATTGTTTGAGCTAATAGCTTTCATCTGGTTTTTGATAGGGCTTGACAACTGGTGGGCTTCCAACTTTTGTAGATGTTGGGAATAGCTTTGGTGCACCTGCTATTGTTGAAGATAACTTCATTAATCAGGTGGTTTTTTTCTTTTCAATTTTCACTCGCCTCTAATATTTGTTGTTTTAAATATTGGTTTAGTTTAAGATAGAAATAGAAAATTGGTCTGTATTTCTATATTTTTTTAATTCAAATTGCCGACAAGGCAGTTAGATGAAATTTCTATTTCTAAATACATATATATGTTTTACCTACAGTTGTTTCAAAATGGGAAGAAAGTTGTCATGATGGGGGATGATACATGGACACAGTTATTTCCTCATCATTTTGAAAGATCCTATCCATACCCTTCTTTTAATGTCAAAGATCTCCATACGGTAAGCCTTATATTGTGTTGAATTTGGCTTTCGACCGACCTTTTGATCCTTGCTATAGATGCGAATTGAGTAGTAGTGGTTTGCATCTTCTTGTCCGGTCTATCAGTCAGCAACTGTGATATGTCATTGCTTATTTTTTTAGGTTGATAACGGATGCATTGAACATTTATTTCCATCCCTATATGAAGAAGATTGGGACGTTCTTATTGCACATTTTCTTGGCGTGGTATGTTTGATATCATTTCTTACTATGCACCTAATTGTCGTGATATCCATATTATGTATCTTGTTATTCCTATTCTCAATCTTTCACCATTTGGTTAGGAAATGTCACCATGTGCTGTATTTTCTTTTTTTGGTTTAGGACCATGCTGGACATATATTTGGTGTTGACTCCACTCCAATGATAGAAAAGTTGGACCAATACAATAACCATTTAGAGGTCAGTTTTGGTAATTCCTGATTATCTGTGCTTTACTCTACATGGTTTTCTGTTCTTTTTCAGTTTTCACTATGTTGGGTGGCACTTTTCTTGTTAATTAGTGAGTCTTTTATGGCCTATGCTTTCTGCTTCATTTATCTAATAATTTTTTTTTTTGTTATACGCTTTCTAAAAACATCGGTGGGTTAATGGTACCTCACCTGTATTTTTGGTAGTCTGATCCCAATTTTGTTGTCTTTTATTTATCCAGTTTAGTTGGTTTAGTTTTTGCTAATTCCCATGCCTGGTTAGTAAAACTAACCTAAATATTCTATAGAGAGTTATTGAAGTGCTGGAAAGTCAGTCTGGACCTGGGGGCTTACATGAAAATACTTTGCTTGTGGTAATGGGTGACCATGGGCAAACCCTAAATGGTGATCATGGTGGTGGGAGTGCCGAAGAGGTGTGTACCACACTTATGGTATCTGTTGATATGTTTTTCTTGATTAATATGTATTTCCCCCCAATTTTACTTATGATAACATCTTGCAGGTGGAAACTGCCATGTTTGCCATGAGTTTTAAGGAGCCTCTTTCTTCTGTGCCACCAGAATTTGACAGTTATTCATGTCAAATAGATCTGGTATTTACTATTCCTTTAAAATTTGAAACATGCATAAACATGTTGGTTTGATGGTGGCTCTCTAAGAGCCTTCCTCGTATATTTTCAACAAAAACTTGCCTTTTTCTTCTCCATGCTAACTGTCGCCAGTGTTATGCTAGAATGGTCAAGATGGAAAGCCGAGCCAAATAATTTGGAAATTGAAATGATAGAGTAATGCACAATGTTTTTTGGTTAAGTAGCCTAGTGGCTAGAAATTCCACCCTTAAGGTGAATAAGTGGGGTGTCCGGGGTTCGAACCCCGGCCCCTGCATATATAATGCGATGTCCCTTCCAACTGAGCTATGCTCATGGGGACAGAGTAATGCATAGTTATGGACTTATGGTAGATAAATATTATGGAGCCGTCGGGAAAATGTAACATTACATACATAATATTACCTAATACATCTTTAGGTAGTATTATGTATGTAATTTTACTTTTTTTTTTCCAGTTGCTCTATAATTGCTTATTTATCCATACCATAATATTGCCCAATATCCAATTCAATGGATATGCTTGGATACATTACCATTGTGCTAATGGGAAGGATGGCCCCTGTTACTCTTATCTGACTCTCAATATCATGAAACTGAGTTAGATCTTTATATTATAATTATATGCTTGGATCTTAACTATTTTTTTCCGGGTGAATCACCTACTTGTCTTACATATCAGAATGGAAAGAATGTCTGTATCAGCTCTATGCAACAGGTCAGGAAAGCTATTTGATATCTAATGGTATTTTGAATTTTGAAAACTGCCTGCAATTTAATTTGTTCAAGCCCTGTATTTATCCCTATCATCCTTTACAGCTTGACTTTGCAGTAACAATGTCAGCATTGCTTGGCATACCATTCCCTTATGGAAGGTGCAGTGTAAGCATCCTGTCTATGTTACTATTGTCTACTTTGTTGTTATATTTGTCTATTTACATAATGTATTCCTTAACCTACCTTCTATATTTCTGACTAGGTGGTTATTTTTTGGGATGAGCTGTGGGTAAAATGGAATGCTGTTTTGATTCCATAACTTCTGATTTAGTCATTCAGTATTTGATATTTAGAGGTGGAAAATGCATTGGGTAGTTATTGCTTGAGAGTATTGTTCTTACTTTTTAGTGTTTTTGATATTGACAGAAAATCATTGGAGTTGCAGGGGAACCTATCTTGTAAAGAGATTTTTTTTTAAGAGAATAAATGAATAATTGAATATACCTTAAAATTTTAGACCAAATGTATCTAACAAGTGCAGGAAAACATTTAATCTAGTTATGATCCCACACCAACCTATAAACAAAAATAATTCTCGTAAAGGCTCGAGCAATCGTCTCCCCTTGAGTTGGGCGTACTATAAATTTTAATAAATTTCATCTATATATCAGGTTCTAGATTTGTTAAGGGATGACTATTGTGCCCAAAACTATTACTTAAACCTTAGACTTTGCTTAAGAGAGACCAAGCTCTTTGCTTGCCATTAAGGTCAACAGGCATTAGTTTTTCATTGTATTGAAATAGCTACTCTATTTTAATTTTAATTTTTTAAAAAGAGACACATTAGAGGGAAAAAAATTCAATTTATAGGTATGGACAGTAAAGTTCTTAATGTTACCAATGCAATTTATTTTGAAGTCCCCTTTGTTTTTGTATAGTATATGGGTATAAGCACGTGTACACTAGTACTTTAACCAAACTCTACCTATTACCACTCCATCAGAATATTCCTTCTGCTAAACCATATTGACTGGTCACATTAGATACTTTGTTGATTCTATATGACCTGAATCCTATTCTTGAATCATTTCCTCAATCTGGAATCTTCTATTTTGATGTTTTGATTTGCATTTTCTTATGGCATGGAATCGTGTGGTATCTGATTATTATATAAATTTCTTCTCAGTAACTATGTTAAGAACTCACTAAGTAATATTTTTCATTCCTCAGCATTGGCCGCATCAATCCTGAATTATATGCTTTAGGAGCTGGTAGTTGGAAATCTGATGCATCTCTAAAGCAGCCAGAATCAGATATCTGGATGAAGAGTTATGCTAATGCACTTTGCATCAATACTTGGCAGGTACCCGTTGAATATTTGGTTGTCAATTACAAATTACCATTTCTACAATTTTGCTACTCCTTATGTATTTGTTGGCTATAAAATTGTGAAATGGACCTTGGTGGTGCACTTCAAAAAGTTTGGTATCTCTCTATCCTGGCTGCTGCATTTGCTCTTACGTTATGTTGGTGATATTGTTGACTTCAAAACTCAGTATTGTCTCTCATTTAACAAATTACTGATTTTTAAAGATCTCAATGCTTATATTTGAAAAAGGATTTGATGCCGGAATTTGATAGTTGATTCCACAATGCTGCCCAAACACCTAGACAAACAATTGACTATAACATGTAAATATTTACCAGACTGAACCAACACAACTAAATTATCTTTTCCCGTTTGTTGTTACTCGGTTTCCTAGATTAGTTTTTTTTTTATTTCATATGAAAAAAATTACTTTGACATTTTTGTAATAGTCCAAGTAAAATTTAGTTTCAATTTGCTACAACTTACATTCTATTAGAACACTTGGCCTTACAACATAAGTAGCGGAGAGGGGAGTAAAGGGTATGTTTGTATGAAATAGTTTCTCTGAGGATCTTTACTCTATGAACATGCGGGTCTCTCTTTTGTAATAGTGTTAGACCCCGTGTCAATAACCGGTAACAGAGGAGGACTAGGCTGGTTCCCAAGTCCCCTAATTGTGCAAACATGCTTAAGTATTAGTACTTACGTGTGCAGTTTTTATTATGTGTTGACAGTTATGTGTGTTTCACTGTTTTGTGAATTGTAATAAATAAGGAAGTTAGAGTAAAGAGAGGGTAGTTGGTTATTTGGAATAAGAGTGGGAAGGAGAGATCCAAGACTCTCAAACTCTTGGAGAGGAACCCATGTACTTATTCTCCTTTATAATCTTCCATATTGTATTTGTGTAGATTTTTGCAATAAATAAACAGCATCCTCTGCTATCCAGTTTCGCATAAAGGATCATGACTTATAACTCTGTTTTTCTTTATATTGAACTTATAATAGATACCAGTTCTAACAAATAGATCTTGATTCTAATCTATATACAGCTTTCTATTTCTCTTTAATTAGGTTTCTGTCACATTCTAGTTTTTTATACTTTCAAGACAACTTATATTTCAAGGATAGAATCTTGGGCTTTACTACTATAACCTTATTGGCTGTTGTTTAATTATGGCAATTGCAAAAAGATATAAGCAGAAGGGAGAGCGCGCACATGCGTGAAAGACATCATTTAGTCATTTCAACGGTGTACTTATTTTTTAGGTGAAAAGATACATAGATGCTTACTCAGCTTCGTCAGCTGTTGGATTTTCCCATGATGACTTATCCCAAATAGCAAGTGTTTATGCTGAAGCAGAGAATCATTGGTTGCACTCCACCAAAAAGCTTCTGCTCGATAAAGACAATGCCAGTGATGCATTAATGCCTGCACTTAAGTGGCAAATTGATGCATACTTCAAGTTTCTAACAACAGTTGCCGAGTTAGCTCGTTCTAAATGGACTGAGTTTGATTTAAACATGATGGGAACTGGCATTGGAATCATGTTAATGTCACTTATATTTCAAGTTTTTGTTATTTTAAGGGAAACCAAACAGCATGGTGTAAATTCGTCGTCGTCGTCTGGAAATTCTTTAATTACCACTTCCTCAACTTTTACATTATTTTTACTGGGAATACGCTCATGTAGTCTCCTTTCAAACAGTTATATCTGTAAGTGTGAAAATTTTCACATGCTTTCCACTTTGTATATCCAGAATGTTTAAAATCCAGTCATTATATTTCTCACATGAATTTTGTTGTCAGTGGAGGAAGGAAAAGTAGCAAATTTTCTTTTGAGCACATCTGGGATTGTGGCATTACGTCAATCAGTTATCAAGGAGAAGCTGCTAATAGAAGTATGCGTTTAGTTTAGTTTGCTTTCTTCTTTTGTTTTAAACTAAGTATTATCTATGAATTTTCTTGCATGCTAAGGTATGTGTTCCTGCAGAGTATCGGGTTCCTTCTTTTGAGCACCCTCTGCCGATTTGCCATTGAAGTTGGGCTGTCCAAGCAGGCTGCAACGTCTGCTTTCATGAAAGACTACAGTTCATGGATTGGCAACATAGCATCAGATTTACCTGTTTGGGACTATACAGCAAAATTTATACCAATGCTGGTTTTGATTCTATTAGCATTTTGGCTTTACAAGGCTACCAAACGCAGTTTCTTTGATTGGCCATGGAAGTATGTCATACTGGGTACTATCTTGAGTTATATGCTAATAGTTGTGCATTGGATAACAGGCATTGATGGATTTGGTGTAGCACTGATGCCTGAAAGCATCGGAAGAAGTTATATTCCTAGAATTGTTTATGCCATTGCTTTGGGACAATTGTTATTGCTGGTATGTGGTCAACTATTTAAGCATAACTGTTTTGATTGCAAGACAAATTTATTTGCAAAAACAACGGCCATGTTGTCTGCATGGAGTTCAACCATCATCCTTCTTTCTGGAAAACAGGGTCCCATAATTGCCGTCGCATCCATAGTTGGAGGTCTCTTTAAATTTATGCTTACATACTGTATACTGAATCTCTGTACATGACTCTTCAGACACATTTCTGGCATGACTTTATTTATGCTGTTAATATTTATAGATTAGGATTGGTTTTGTCATTTGGTTGTACTTTCATGATCTGAAGAAATATTTTGTCTATGAATTTACCTTCCAGGTTATTGTATTACGAGGTTGGATAATATAGAAGGTAGCAAGGATAGACCTGGCAAAAATTTCTCTATTATGCAATGGAGCCTCTTCGCCACATGTGTCTTTTTTTGCAGTGGTCACTGGTATGCTGCAACTTTCATAGTTTAACTTTTGGGTATAACTATCAATTATTTTCAAAGATTGTGTATAACTTTGCAGCTTTCTTAGTCTTGCATTCTGTTGGTATTTTTTCAGGTGTGCGTTTGACGGTCTCCGTTATGGTGCTGCATTTATAGGGTAAGTAATACAACGTTATATGTGTGCTTATTGTCTTTGAGGAGTATATATATCAATCACTTATATATTTGTTGTCGGATGTTGGAACTCTTGCACAATTAAACAAATATAACCATTTCAATCTGCCTCCTATATTAAAATTGTTTGAATGTAATCATTGTTTATTGGCTTTTAAAGGGCTTTTATCTCTTTCTGTTTTTACTTTGATTATTACTGCTCACTTGGTAAATCGATCATCTAAATCCTAAATACTTTTCAGGTTTGAAGAATTTATGCTTGTTCGCCAAGCAATTCTTCTTGCAATTGATACCTATGGTTTTTCTATCATCCTTCCAGTATTTGGACTCCCATTTCTTGTGGCAACTAAGTATCAGGATAATCTCAGAAAGCATTTTCTTTTCACACAATTATCTCAAGTGAGTGTTCTTTTTTAGATGTACTAGATCACTGCATGCGTTGCTTTATAACCGCAATGACCATTCTCTGTTTTATATAGATGTATACAGCATACGGGCTCATAACAGCAGTCGTAACTACTTTCACTATACTGTGTGTCACGATTCAAAGGCGGCACCTGATGGTAAATGGGCTAATTTTTATTTCAATAATTTTCATCTACCTATTTCCGATTGTATACTAAATGCATATTAATACTAAATTTTGCAGGTTTGGGGCTTATTTGCTCCGAAGTTTGTTTTCGATGTCGTTGAACTTATTCTTACAGACGTCTTGATTTGTTTGGCCTCAATTTACTATTTTGATCAAGGGAACAATGATGATCCGGAACTAAAATCATCTGACTGCTGAAGAACACACAATGATCAATTTACTGTCTTTTTTACACTTGCTTTTGAGTTTCCATAGCATTATACTGTCGATTTAGTTTAGATTGATATTGATTCATTTTTTTTGTTTTTGTTTGACATAGAAAAACTGTGTAATTTGAAAGTATGTGATAGCAGACTTCAATTGTGTACTCTTCCTTGCTGTACAACATTTTTTGTTCACTGATTTTGTTATAACAATGCGACCATTTTATGAATATATACTCTTCACTGGATAGTTATTAAACTCTTGGTGATCAATTAGGTTGAGATGCTAAATTGATGGGACACTGGTTCAATTAGCGAGTGTGCACAAAATAAGATAAACTAAAAAACAACTATATAGAAAAAAATTGGGCTAAATTACATATTTGTGGTTTATCTTATTATTTTGTATTTTCACTTTAGTCCCATAACTATTTTTTTATTTTGTTTTGGTCCTTCAAATGTAATTGTATCAATTCAATAGGAACACCTCTTTGATCCACACGAAAATTAACAAGCAGAATGGTCTCAAAACCAGCATGAGATGCACCCCTCTTTGTTATTTGAAACAACAGTACAAATATAAAAGCAGAGCAAATGTTACAATCACTTTGGATTTTGTAAAATAGATTCCTACCAAAATTGAGTTAAAGATAAAGTGATTTATGTTTAAATATATTCATATAAACGTGAGTTGAACAAAAAAAATTAAGTTTAAATTTTTTATAATATATTGCTTATTCTTTATAACCAAATAATAGGTAACATAACAAGAGAAAGAAACCACATATCTTATTATGGAAGATGATTTGTGGCTAAAAATGCAACAACACTAAGAAACGACATTTCATTATTCAACATAGAAAGAGATGGAACTATCTTTTCATGAGACAAGTTATCTTCACATAAATTTGGTCCATCGCCAGCAACTTTGGCATCATAGGTTGCAGTCATTGGATCTTCAACTAATTCTTGTAAGGCACTCTTGAAACTGTTGACCAACTCATTGTAATCAATGGTTGCACACTGTTTGAGGGATTTAGAAGAAGGATATTTCTTCATCAGATTTTTGAGGTAATTTTGGGTTTTTGTGGACTTCTTTATTGCCATTTTTAAGTATAATCTACAAAGGGTGAGATAGTCTTTGGCCAAAGTAATTTTAGGGTTGGATTCTAAAAGTTTCAAACAACGTTGTTTTTCATTAGCATCTTTGCATACATTTTCATACAGTTTGGGGCTAGATGTTTGTGAAGTTGGAAGAGAAATAAAAATCAATAAAACAGTGAGGAGTAAGGATAATGGTGTTGAAAGATTCATTCTTTTCTTTGGAATGGAGTCTGAAAGTTGCTTTGGGATTCTTAATTTATAGACACCATCCATTGTCAATAAATAATTTCTATATTTTAACAAATTACCATTTTAGAATTTATTTCATGTGGCTTAATATTTTTGCGCGCCCTACAAAATTATCAAGTAGTGAATCTTATAAAAATAAGAAATTTGAAAAAGAAAAACAAAATCCTCCTTTATACATTTGCTACTTTTTTTTTATATATATAAATGTTGCTAATACGATCGAACATGAGTCAAATATAATAGGCTTAATTGCAATTTCAGTCCCCTTATTTTAACAAATTTTGGATTTTGGTCCCCCTATTTCTAAATAAGCAATTTTAGTCCCCTTATTTTGCTAATCGTCATGATCTACTGAATTTGTGAAGTATAATGATGAAGGACAGTTGTTAGGGTATCACGACTAATACTATAACTGTCAATATGAATCCCTAGTGACAATGTATATAGAGTCTTTGCTTTCACTTGCCGGGGGACAATGTACAAGCTTAAGAAGATGGCATAAACAAGAAGAAGAACGAGGTTTGTGAAATATTCTTCATATGTTTCTTGATATGTATAATTATATTGTATTATGTACATATTCAAGAACAAGAAGAAGAAGAAGAAGAAGATTATTTTCTCTTATTTTGATGAACTAACTTTGGTTATTGCAATTTCTCTGTTTCAAACCAGAAAAAATGAAAAACTGATTTCAAACTAATATTCTACGCATGAGCAATTAAATGAAATTTTAATACTTTAGAAAGATCAAAAAGATCATCAGAAACATCAAATCCTCATGAACCTAAATAGTACTGCCATTACTACAACTTAGAGTTTTCAAAGAAAGGGGTTTAAGAAAAAGGAAATGCTGTCTACAAGGTGATAAGCTTCTTAGGAGGGTGTTAAACTGTTAGCCATAGGCATAAGGCAAAAAAGTTTTTTATTGGAGTTTGATTAGATTTCTTAGGCATTCCAATGACTAGCATACTGTTTTTACCTTTGTTGTATCAAAAGTAGTGTCTTTTTCGTACATATTCAAATCGAACTGGTTCAAAAGTACCACAATGCTTTAATGTCCAAAAAGAGTTTTAACTTGACCTGTTTTTATTAGGGATGAGATCATGAAAGGAAAGCGGAAATTATCTATACAGGCAGATTTCTTAATGTGTCATTGACAAAGCAAAGAAATATCGCATTAGTATACCTTTTTGTATATTCATGACTGGCTCTTTACTTAGTGTGTAAGAAATATCGCGTTACACAAGGAAAAATGTGTACATATTTTACAGAGGAAAATGCTTCAAAGGAAACTGCAGAGAGAGAGAACTATTTGATTGACAATTATAGAATGATATCAAAGGTTTATATGCATACAAATATTGTGTGCAGGGATGTAAAATTTGAAGCAACTAAATGGAATTGGAATAAAAGTTATAAGGAAGAGCTTGAAATTAAATTTAATTAAGAAAGTGAAGTAGGCAATGAAGCAAGTGATGTGGTTCATTATTGCAATGTGTTAGACACATGCAGTGATAGAAGTTGTGACTCACATGCAGATGTTTGCAACAATTGCAGTGGAGTTTTCATTATATAGCTGATTGGTTGCAAGTTGATTAGACCATTGTGTGTGTTTATTTGGTAACTCAAAATCATAGAATTTTATTTAAGTGTTCATGTTTTTGTTAATTATAGCATAAGTGCATAACATATATGTGCTTTTGCATAAACTATTTCTATTTATATTATAGTTTGTTGAGAAAATATCTCTATGATTAAGTTTGTTTATTCAGAGATCTTTACTTGACTATTCATATTCACACTAGTAAGGTAATTTTCTAATACACTACCCTAAATTGTTCTTTGTAATTGAGGAACAAAACAACTAACATATTGATTATGTTATTGATAAAAATATCAGACAGTTGCACTTGTTGGAGAAAGTGGAAGCGGAAAATCAACAGTGATCTCGTTAATACAAAGGTTTTAGCTGCAGAGCCAATATTGCATATGGAAAAGGAGGAGATGCATCAGAGGCAGAGATTATAGCTGCAGCAGAATTAGCAAATGCTCACAAGTTTATTATTAGTTTGCAAAAGGTATAATATTCCGATATCTATTAATATTTCTCATATTCATATAAATTATAGGCATTGTCTGAATTTTCAATCTAACGCATCTATGCACCACAGAAATATAGGATCTAGTACATAGTAACTAAAAATATATAATGTATATGCAGGGTTATGATACGATAGTAGGAGAGAGAGGAGTTCAATTATCCGGGGGACTGGCGTGTGGCAATTGTGAGAGCTATAGTGAAGAATCCAAAAATACTATTACTAGATGAGGCAACTAGTGCACTTGAGGCTGAGGCTGAGTCTGAGAAGGTGGTTCAAGATGCACTTGATCGTGTTATGGTGGAGCGGACGACAATAATAGTAGCTCATAGGTTATCAACTATTAAGGGTGCAGATTTAATTGCAGTAGTTAAGAATGGTGTGATAGCAGAGAAAGTTAAACATGAAGCATTGCTCCGTAAGGGCAGCGGCTATGCTTCTTTAGTAGCATTGCACATAAGTGCTTCTACATCTTAGACACTAAGACACCCACATTTTAAGCTTTTTCATGATACACATAGTTGTTTGTGATTTTGTCCTTCTCCATGATTAGTTAAGTTTAAATACCAAGCTCTCTGATGGCTTTATTTATATGTAATAGTTATGATTTTTCTTTTTCTTTATCTTGATATTGATATTGAATAAACTAATAAGAAGGTTTCCATTGTTTCTCGACTTTATTCTGGTTTTGACTCATAAAATGATTCATATACATATATTCTCATTTACATAATTTTTTTCATGTCAAAATGTTTGTACAAGGCTTGGTCACTGCTTAACTAGGCAGCAGAATCCACACATGTTGAGCTTCACCAATAAATGGTTGGTTGTGTGCTGTAACGGATGGACGGACAATATTATCAAACTTAGGAGATAGTGACTACTTTGGGTCTTCACTTCAACAATGAAATTAACACACCATTTTGCCGTCTATGGTTAAAATGCTTTTATATTTTCTTGCAAATTGCAACCATAATACCAGTGCTCTATTGGATAATAATAATAATAATAATTAATATGAACTAGAAACTTTACTATTTGTTGTATTTTTTTTTAACTTACCATGATTAAAGTCTTTTATCTCTAGTAGATGCCTCAAATTATCACCACAACTTATGCCATTTTGATTTACTATAAGATTAATTTTTTACACTGTTATTAATTCAACTACTATATACTGTATTGTATTATGTAACAATGTCTCTACCAACTAAATTAAACCATATGACACCGATTTTTTTGTGAACACTGCGGTACACATATTATATGTGGATATGTACCGGTACACAACTTAGGTGCATGACTGTGATTGATTCACAAATAATATTTAATATAGAAAAATTAATAAATACTATTTGTAAATCAATGAGAATCACTCACCTTAACAAATGTACTTGTACATATCCACGTAACATGTGTACCCGATTTTTTTCTTTTTCTTTTTCTTCTTCCTCTCAATACAAATGTTTTTCCCTGCCGGTCATTGGCTTAGTAAATTAGGAACCGGCCGGTTAATTGAGGCACTAGATAGATTCACTTCTTACAATACCAATGCATTTGCATGCTACAATAAATAATTCATATGATTTTCTTTTCCTGATCATTATAAAACTACATATTTGTTACGGATTTTACACAATTAACATTGCCACCAATACAGCCCTTCTTTCTATCCTTTAGAAAAGTTGTTGGCTTCCTCATCCATATGGTAACTATTTGCACCATAAATTATTGCTTTGGCTATAATCTTTTTCCCCTACCAAAGCTTAATTGACATCTTACCTTTATGTAATCATATATCTTGAGTGCATGCAAAATATTGTTTGCATGATTTAACTATTTAGCTATGTAGAATAAGAATACCCGGGTTTCTTAGATTTTTGGTTGAGCCTATCTCACCTTTTATTGAATCGGTTTGTAAGGTGAAAATGATTTTCACTTATAAACACATATTCAAATCATATTTTATTTAATGTGAGACTCTTAATACATCTTATTCACTCCTAGATTTGACCATCTGAAACGTGGTCGGAGTGGCTTAGTAGTAGTAACTCCGGTGGCCTAAAAAAATTTAGATAGACTTTTATACTGGATTTACAAAACCGACTTATAAAGAGATGTATTGTCCTTACTTATAAATTAAAATCTTATCTCATCCTAGGACTCTTGACATGTTTTAACAAAATGAACTAGTCCCCATAATAAGGCAAATCACATTTTGAATCTCAATCAAGCGAGATGCTACATTTAGATTCCGATGACTCCTCTACAGTTCTCCGTTCAACTAAAATTTATGTCAAATTTATTACTTCTTTTCTCTAGTACACGAGAGAAATTAATAGTGGATCTTTATTTTGTAAACTATTATTCAAAGATACACTAAAAGTGAGTGTGGAATTCACTTGAAAGATTCCAAAATATCATAATGGAGATTTACTTTTATTTATTAAGTTATTGCAGCATTCTCGAACAATAGACCACACAAAAAATGGCTTTCATAATTATATTTTTAACTATATACACATAATATATGTTGTTTTTAAAATACAGGATTCGAAAGAGGATGCCAATGTTAAAGATGTTGAGTACCAAGCAGTGACCAATAATCCAAATCAAGGAGGATATAGAGCTACTTATTTCATCTTTGGTGAGTAAACTATATATAAATGGAATTAAACAAAGACAAATTCATTTATATATGTTTTGATTGCAGGAATGATGTTGCTAGACAACATAGGATTTGTGGCAAACATGGTAAGCATGGTGTTATATTGCTTGTTTGTGATGCATTTTGATCTCTCTGGCTCTTCAACCACCACCACAAACTTCTTGGGAACTACCTTCTTGCTCACTGTCGTTGGAGGTTTCATTTCTGATACTTACATGAATCGTCTCAACACTTGCATCCTCTTTGGCATTATCCAGTTGTTGGTAAAGTATTTTATTAAACAACTTCATTATTTGATAAGAAAATAGTAAATGCATGAACATACTTGAACAAGCATATGCTCGCGTGCGCGCGCGCACACACACTATATATTCAAGTAAAAGCAATTTATTTCCTAATCATTTAAATGGCTTCAAGTTGGAATGTACAAAAACCATTATGGAGAATCTGTGCAACAGAAAATCGTTGAAAGAATATATGTTAGTTACGATTTATAATTTAGTGTGTTTAGTTATTGGAGCAACAACATTATAACATTAAATTATAGGCTAAATTACATTTTTGGCTGCCCAACTTTCACGGACTTGCGATTTTAGCCCCTCAACTTTCACAAAGCTGCGACTTTGCCCCTCAATTTATTGTGCTTTGACTTTGTCAAAATCAGTAAGGGTCATCCTTTTGCAAAAGATGCTAAAGTTAGGGGGCTAAAATCGCAAGTTTGTGAAAGTTAAGGGGCCAAAATCACACGTTTGTGAAAGTTAGGGGGGCAAAAGTGCAATTTATAGTATCATATTATGCATACATCACAGTAAATCATATCTTTGTGCTTAGATATAAATCAATTTCATTCAAAATAAAATTCATCAAAAGACAAACATCCACTTAATGTTGGTATTATTGAATTTCAGGGGTATGCCTTACTTGTGATTCAATCACACAGCTTGAAACTTCAACCAGAACTATGTGGAGAACAGAGTTGTTTGCATGGAAGAAAAGCTTTACTCTTCTATGCTTCAATATACTTGCTTGCACTAGGTGGTGGTGGAATCAGAGGCTGTGTACCTGCTCTAGGAGGTGATCAATTTGATGATAAGATTCCAAAAGAACGCATTCAACTTGCTAGCTTCTTCAATTGGTTTCTGTTTAGTATTACAATTGGAGCTAGCTTAGGTGTCACCTTTGTTGTTTACGTTAGCACAGAATATGCATGGTACAAAGGTTTTCTTATATCTATCTCATGTTCTGCTGCTGCACTTATTTGCATATTTTCTGGAAAGAGTTTCTATCGTACCCGAATTCCAGGAGAGAGTCCATTGTTGAGTATTTTACAGGTACCCTTTTCTTCATTTTCTCAAATAATTAACTACCATCATATCGATGTCAATATATCAGTGTCGTGTCTAATGTTAGTGTCTATATTATGTGTTGGTGTTGTTGATGTTGTTTGAAAATATACATGTTGAAAAATCTCTTGTTAATGAGATTTGTGAAGATTGCCTTAAAATATATGTTTCTGCAAGATTTTGTTTGTTTTAAATTGGATATATCTAAAAACAAAGGTTTATATTTTTGGCAAGATTCTGGTTGTTTTTAAAGCAGATTTGTTTCTGTTATTTAGGCATTCTATAAATAGAGGGATTTTTATTCATAGAAAAATAAGAGAGTGGGCAAGATGTAGATGCAAGGAGTAGGGTTTGCCACCACACAAGGGCTAGGGTTTTAGAGAGGAAAAAAGGTTTCTCTTGGTACAACTCTAGGGGTGGGCGAACTATCTTTGTGGTACATCTTGGATAGTCTAAATCATTTGAGTTCTTGGTCACGGGAAGAGATTCGGGGAAAGGGTAGAATTAGGATCGAAGGCTAATTCTTGTAACTCTTTGGGAATTTCTTATAAAGAAACTCAATGATATAGTGTTTATTCTCTGGTTGTCGGTTTTGACAACGGCCGTGGTTTTTTCTCCAGATTTGGAGTTTCCACGTTATATTCTTGTGTTGTGATTGTGTTCTTTTATTTTCTCTATGCCGGTTATTTCCCAACAACTGGTATCAGAGCACCTGGTTTGATTCTAGGTGTGAGGGAGTTCCGCTGCGAATGGCTAGAGAAAATTGATGGAAGAGTCAATGTTTGGCTTGTGGAAAATCAAGTCAAGGTTGTGTTGATGCAATTAGGGTTACACAAGATCAGCCCGGAGAGGCGGTGGTAAGAATACTTGACATCAGCCTGGAGAGGCGGTGCTAAAAATACTCGGGTTACGTCTGAAACAACAACTTTATTATGAGGATGCGGAGGCGCTAGTGGAAGTTGGGAATCGGTGGAGTATTGAGTCATGGACTTTGGATGCTCCTATCACATGTGTTTGAAGAAGGAATACTTTGAAACTCTCGAGCTAGTTGAAGGTGGAGTCGTTCATCTTGGTGACGGGAAAGCTTAAGGTTCAAGGTATGGTTTCAATTTGTCTTACGAGGTTTGACAATTGTGGGTTTCTTTTACACGATGTGAGGTATGTTCCTGAACTTTGATGCAAATATAGTTGGTTATACTATTGGACTTTGATGCAAATATAGTTGGTTATACTATTGGTCATGCATCGGTTACTAGTGGTGATTCTCATGATGTGGTTAAGTTGTGGGACTTCGGTTGGTACTTGTTAGTGACATAGGTTTAGTTGGACTAGTGAAACAAGGTTTACTAGGTGGTAGAACTTAACTGGAATTGTTGGAGACTAACAATGACTTGAAGTATGTTTCAGAGTAGTTTAAAGAGCTCAAGGTGAATCGGGAGCAGTATGTGTCCTTATGGTATTTCCGCTATACCATGGAAAATGACAAGTTATTGCTAAGGGATTCAGAACAACACACAAGCATTGGTTGGCATTGATGCAAGGTGTGTGGTGAGTTATCTCGATGGCTGATGAACTTCCGGGAAAGCCAACATGGAAGTTGCACCATAAAGTTTCAGCAAGGTTTCGGGATGTTGAAATTCTTGGGATGGTGTAGTTCCAAGTGAAGAAATTCTTGGGATGGTTTAGTTCCAAGTGAAGAAGAATCTTGGGATGGTTTAGTTCCAAGTGCAGTGTACTCTTTATGGTGGAGTATGATAATTTAATTTGTTGGTATAGACAATGAGAATTATGATTGTCGGTGAAGACAATGATTGTCGGTATAGACAATGGAAGCGGAAGATGAAACTATGTATTATTTTCAATCAAGGTGGAGATTGTTGATGTTGTTTGAAAATATACATGTTGAAAAATCTCTTGTTAATGAGATTTGTGAAGATTGCCTTAAAATATATGTTTCTGCAAGATTTTGTTTGTTTTAAATTGGATATATTTAAAAACAAAGGTTTATATTTTTGGCAAGATTCTGGTTGTTTTTAAAGCAGATTTGTTTCTGTTATTTAGGCATTCTATAAATAGAGGGATTTTTATTCATAGAAAAATAAGAGAGTGGGCAAGATGTAGATGCAAGGAGTAGGGTTTGCCACCACACAAGGGCTAGGGTTTTAGAGAGGAAAAAAGGTTTCTCTTGGTACAACTCTAGGGGTGGGCGAACTATCTTTGTGGTACATCTTGGATAGTCTAAATCATTTGAGTTCTTGGTCACGGGAAGAGATTCGGGGAAAGGGTAGAATTAGGATCGAAGGCTAATTCTTGTAACTCTTTGGGAATTTCTTATAAAGAAACTCAATGATATAGTGTTTATTCTCTGGTTGTCGGTTTTGACAACGGCCGTGGTTTTTTCTCCAGATTTGGAGTTTCCACGTTATATTCTTGTGTTGTGATTGTGTTCTTTTATTTTCTCTATGCCGGTTATTTCCCAACAGGTGTTTCATATTACTAATCCTTTTGTAATTGTTCATGCAGGTTCTGGTTGTTGCAGTCAAGAATTGGAGGGTGGAATTACCTGATAATTCTGATGAATTGTATGAAATAGAGAGTCATAAGTCTACTTTGAAGATAAAACTCATACCTCACACTACCCAATTCAGGTTGGAGTAATTGTAGTTATTTCTATGATTACCTGAAATTCAATAATATACTATTAGCATACCAATATAGTTCATCACTAGTGTGTATAGAAAAGTGTATGTTAGAATAGGTTAATCAACCACCAATTAAATTAATCTTAGTCATCTAATATGATTAGTTCTTGCAACTTTGTGAAGTTAGGTAGAAGCTCCAATAAATTATAGTGTCACTATGATTGTCAAACTGGTCGTTATTCCAAACATGTAGATGCAGTAATAGACAGTGTTGTAGTATGTTAGAAGGTTTTTCTGCTTGAAAAAGTAATAACCTTAAATAACTTGTTGTGCAAGTTATATCAGTAGTCGATAACTTTTTTCCTTTCTTTCAGTAGAGTGACAATTTATCCAACATAAATTCTAAAATAAATTCTTCAATACAGCATACAGTTGCAATTGAAGTGCATTATTACTAATACTGAATATGAAGCATATACATATGCAAGATAAACTCACATCTCTTATACATGTAATTTTGTGCACAATCAGGGTTCTAGACAAAGCCGCGGTTCTACCTAAAGGCACAGAAGCAATAAAATGGAAAGTGTGCACAGTAACACAAGTAGAAGAAGTAAAGATTCTAACAAGAATGATGCCTATACTTCTAAGCACAATCATCATGAACACATGTTTAGCACAACTACAAACCTTTTCTGTCCAACAAGGAACCTTCATGAACACATTCATTGGCACTTTCGCCATTCCAGCAGCATCAATACCTGTGATCCCATTAGTATTTATGACCCTTTTGATACCGGTTTATGAATTTGTATTTGTACCGCTTGTTCGCAAAATCACCGGTCATCCAAATGGAATATCAGAATTACAAAGAGTTGCTGTTGGCTTAGTTTTATCAGCGATCTCAATGATCATAGCAGGGTTAGTAGAAGTGAAAAGAAAACACTATATCAATGATCACAACTACAAAATCAGCCTCTTTTGGCTTTCTTTCCATTATGCAATTTTCGGTATTGCCGATATGTTTACATTGGTTGGACTATTAGAGTTTTTCTACAAAGAAGCTCCTCGAGGGATGCGTTCACTTTCGACTTCTTTCTCATTCCTTTCATTATCGATCGGTTACTATTTGAGCACAGTTTTTGTTGAGATCATAAACTCAGTGACAAGTAAGATTACAAAGAGTAATAAAGGGTGGCTAGAAGGAAGAGACTTGAACCATAACCATGTTGAACTATTCTATTGGTTTTTGGCTATACTTAGTATGCTTAATTTTGTTGTCTATCTATTTTGTGCAAAATGGTACAAATATAGAAATGATGTTTCATTTGATAGGGAAAATTTGATCAAACATCAAGCTACTACTAATCATGGAAATGTGTCTGCAAGCTCTGTGTCTAGATTACAAGATACTCCACTCAATGAAGAAGAGAGAAACAAAACCTCCCGCTGACCATGTATGTAATTAAGTAGGGAATTCTGGATTCGAATTCCGACTTTTGCATATTGTAATGTTCGTAACCGAGCTAAGCTCACGGACACTTTATCTTTTTTGTTTTATTTCTTTAATTTTGTCTAAGAAATTCCTATCTACAATTATGTATTTTGTAATATTAATTTTATTATCCAGGTTCTCAAGTAACTTTGTCCATCAAAATGACTAATGATTTCAGTTGAGAATTAAGGGTGTTATTTTATAAACCAATTCAATGTAAAATATAAAAACCCAACAAAGAGTGAAATGCCAAATACCCCCTGAAATTTTAAAATTCGTCAAATACCCCCCTGAAATTTGGAAATAGGTAACTACCCCCTGAAATTGTAAAATGTCAATCAAATTGCCCTCTGCTCCGTTTACTCCGTCTCTTTTGAACCTTCAAAAGCACATTATTTAAGTTTTCAACCTCCTTGCAACCAGGTGAATAATAAGGAACCAAAATAGCAAAACTATCATCACTAGAATCATCCTCATCATCATTATAATTGCTTTCAAAATCCGAACAAAGAGGTTTTAATCACACAATAGACCAATCTGAGTCATCAGATTCACGACCATACAAGAAACACTCATCACCAACATCATACTCTTTATCAATTTTTGTCTCATCCATCTTTTCCTCATTAAAATAGACAAAGTAAATGGAGCAGGGGGCAATTTGATTGACATTTTACAATTTTAGAGGGATATTTGCCTATTTCCAAATTTCAGGGGGGTATTTGACGAATTTTGAAATTTCAGGGAGGTATTTGGCATTTTACTCCCCAACAAATTAATTTCCCACATAAATGGGTAGAGAGTGCTATGTACGGTACCGTACGTGGACCAATACGGACAATGTCTCTGGTGTACGGATACTTCACCATTTTAAGAGTATCTTGCTTCAGAGGTTTAGATTTGGATGTTCCGATTTAAACCCCACCAGTATCTTTAGAGAAAAATAAATGAGATATATTTATAAGTGTTCTTTCTTTGAACCCTAAAATCTTGGGAAACAATCACATCACCCTCTAAGTCCAAATTATTCTACTTACAAAATATTTTAGTAAATAAACTCATTTTATTATAAAATTAGTAGTACAGTGATTGAATTCTTAAAAAGAATGAATAATGCAAACCTTGAACAATATTTAATATGAGATAGTGAGAGTATTTATGAGAGATTCGATTTTCATGATATGGTGTGGTGGGAGCCATAGGTAGTGTGGTTTCCTGCATACATGAATTAAATATAGACACGGTACCACCAAAGGTATAAGGAACAGGACAAATTGTATACAAAGTAGGTGGGTCACTTTTTTATTTAGGAAATTGGATTTTCCACAACATAACACAGCTGCATAGGGCCCCATACCCCTAACCTCTCAACACTCAGACTCACTGAGATTAATGGGAGTGAGGTACACCTCTGTCCTTGCCTCTCTCACATTTATGTCGGTGCCATTTTGTTAAGAGATGCTTTGTTTTTCTTTCCTAAATTAATCAAGCTATAAATGGTGGATGACTCGATTAGAAACTTGATGGCAGATTGTCCAGTGGACCGTAGAAGAGACTCCGATACCATCTTAGAATTTGAAGTTGACCTAACTAATCCTTACAAAACCGGCTTGTAAGGTGATGATTGTCTCTACTTTATAAACACATATTCAGGGGATCTCGCAAATGACTTCTTAACACGAAACAATGTTGGACTTTTTCTCATTCACCAACCATATTGTACACTTCATTTTATGCCTTTTACTTGTATTGTTTGTTTGAACTTTTCCTCAGAAAACATAACCTTTTTATGATTTGCATTTATGAAAAAAACTGTCTCACTTTTAACTCTCAGTGTTTCGTTATTACTTTGCTGTTATTGCTGCATTGAATGACCAATCTATACCCAACTCTAAAACCTTATTATTTATTATTGCCATTTTCTCACTTGTGACTCACCTTTCTTAATCAAAGTTTATTTTTTTGTACTTTTCTTTCCTTCTAGTTTTTTCCTACATATACTTGTTGTTTTCCATTCACACTCCTTCTCTTTTTGAACTCTTTCTTTTCTTACTTTTTAAGGTTGCCAGTTTCTTCTTTTAACATATGACAATGAGCCAAACAAACAAGAGCTTTTGTGGCATGAAGCTGCTATGTTTGTTTGTATTCATAGGCTTTGTGACTGTGAAAGGGGTGGATGGTTTAGAGAATGGTAATGTGACAGACATGCAATATGTCAGAGGAAGAGGTTTCAACTATAGACCTTTGATGGTTGGTCTTACTCTTATCAATGGAGCTGCTGCTAAAGGAGCTGGTAATCCTTAAATCTATGTTCCTCTATGCATTTTCATTAACTCATATATACTATACTATGTTTTGTTCCATTGTGTTTTGTTTCTAATTTGGTAAATAAATTTGTATGAAATCATCGATAGTTGTTTTGTTCATAGGGCATTTTTGTGGATACTGAGTTATGACATTGAGTTGAGAATCTTCATTTCTAAAGCATTAGTGTGTTTGGTTCTGCGGTGACAAAATTGTATTTGAATGAATTGATTCGTTCAAATTGATTCTGGCTAAAATTGAGTTGAATGTAAATTCATGTAAAAGTTGGTTGAAAAATAAATTCAAGGCTGAAGATCATTTGTAGAGTCAAAATCTCATAATTCCAGATTCAAATTAGTATCAATTGTACTTGAAAACATTCGAACATGTCAAAAACAATTCTATACGCGTATTTTTGAGATCTGGAGATGCAATAAAACTTTTATTGATTATTTAGCTGACTTTATGTGTGGTATGGGCCCTTTCATTATTTAGAATCATTAATATCATGCAGTTCACAGCTGTAAAGACACAAAAGCTATCAGATAATTGCTCCATGTGATTGATTTGTATTCTATTTTCTAGTCTGTCTGGATGGATCTTTACCGGCTTACCACTTCCACCGCGGATACGGTTCAGGATCAAACAGTTGGCTAGTACATTTGGAGGTATGCGATCAATCATCACAAGACTATGAACTTTGAACGAAGTTCATCACATAAATATGACATTAGACCTATGATAATTAAAAAATAGGTAACATTTCTTTTGGTTACAGGGAGGAGGCTGGTGTGGAACTGTCAGAAATTGTATTTATAGTAAGAAAACACGTCATGGTTCGTCATATTTTATGGAAAAACAAATACCATTTATTGGAATATTGAGCAACAAAGCTGAAGAAAATCCAGGTCATAAATCTTGGACTTAGCAACATTATTACTATTTTCCTAATTGAACACAGAAATTAACAGCTTTCATTTTGGATGATTATATCTGCAGATTTTTTCAATTGGAATAGAGTAAAAATTCGTTATTGTGATGGCGCATCATTTAGCGGAGACAGTCAAAATGAGGTAAAAAGCGGATGCAAACTCTTTTCCAACATTTTTTCTTAGTATTTTTTTTATATATAAGTTCATTGTTATGTTAGTTTTCAGGATTCAAACCCTAGACCTCCCGCTTAAAACTCACTCGATGATTGAATTAATGATGTGAATTAATATTTGCTCCACAGAGAGCAGGGCTGTATTTCAGAGGGCAACGCATATGGCAAGCTGCTATGGAAGATTTAATGTCGAAAGGGATGCGCTATGCCAAACAGGTTTGCCTCTAAAAAATTCTAAGGAAAATGATTTAATGACTGAAATCTGTTTGATATATTTTTTTCTTTTTTGTTTTTAGGCTCTTCTATCTGGATGTTCAGCAGGAGGATTATCTGCTATACTACATTGCGATGAATTTCGGGAATTGTTTCCTGGAACAACTAGAGTAAAGTGCTTTAGTGATGCTGGATTATTCCTTGACTCGTAAACATTAACCAATGAACTTTCAATTCTAATCTAGTTTATTCACTGGATCTGATCATATCTCGGTTTTGATCTGATAACAAAATATTTGTCTGGAATTGCAGTATTGATGTATCTGGCCGTCGCAGTTTAAGGAATTTTTTTGGAAGTGTAGTTACCTTACAGGTATTTTGTCGCTGTAACTGTTGTACCTAACTTAACTCCTCTATACTCTAATAACTACCGAACTAGAATGACGACAACCAACGATAATATCATGATTCTAATTGAACTTATTGACTGATCAATATGTTTATATAACTGTCGCGGCGGAATTTTACTAGATGTATCTTTGCACTGCAGGGTGTACAGAAGAACCTTCCAAGGAGTTGTACCAATCACCTCAATCCAATTTTGGTAACTGCTATTCATGTCATTCAAGATTGTAAAATTTTACAGCTAGTACTATTATACTAAAATTATAGTATGCAGAAATTTGATATTGTTAATTTTTTAAAATATAGAGGCATCTCATTTTCCTTTCTTTTTTGGCATTCCATTTGCAGTGCTTTTTCCCTCAGCGTTTAATTGCCAATGTTAGGACACCGCTATTTCTTCTAAATGCAGCTTATGATACTTGGCAGGTAAATTCCTTCCACCATTTATGTTACAGTTGGTTCAACATGGAGTCAGAATCAATAATCTTTTCTAAAATAACTATTAAGCAAATTATAGATATGTGGATGAATGTTAGTCGACTTGTATTTCTGTTTGAAGATTATCGCCTTTTCTGTTAATTAATAGCTTAAAATTCATATGGCCAATAATTAGTTTGTGAGGAAGGTCTCACCTCATCAGCCGGTTCCTTAATTACTTGTGATTGCTTCCATTTTATTTGCAGATTCAAGCCAGTCTAGCGCCACCATCTGCGGACTATCGTTGGAATTGGTATGAATGCAGAAAAAATTATGCACGTTGCAGTTCACCACAGATACAATATCTGCAAGGTAATTAATTAATCATAGGTTTCAAAGAGTAACTTTTCTAGTTTATTTATACCCTTTGTTAATCTATATGTGGTTTGAGTATCATACTCATGGTTACTACTAATTAGTGTCAATGCATGAACCTTGACTGAAAATGAAATAGGTTTTCGAAATCAGATGCTTAGAGTTACAAGACGCTTCTCAAAGTCGCGCCAAAACGGATTATTCATTAATTCATGTTTCGCTCACTGTCAATCTGAAAGACAGGATACATGGTTTGGCCGTGGTTCGCCTCATATTGGAAATAAAGTAAGTCTATTGTATACTATTCTTCTAACTCAGTCATTATGTCGCTTTTATATATAAAATTTCGTCGAACACATAACACTAGAGCTGGTTTTTTATATGCTTTACAGCGCGAAAACTATTCTATTGTTTTGCTTAGTAATTTTGATCAAGTTATATTATATTATACAATATCCTTCTAATAGTAACGGGTGTGTGTCTTAAAATACAAGCAGGGTATCGCAGATTCTGTTGGGAACTGGTTTTTTGACCGAGCTGGTGTCCAAGCTGTTGGGTGTGCTTACCCTTGTGACAAAACCTGCCATAATTTGGTTTTCAACTAAATTTATCATTCTTTTCAATACTTTTCTTCTGCTATTGCATTACAATTTATAATACGTCTTTCCGATCTCCAGAAAGAAAGAGAAAAAGAAAAAAGCAAGTCATTGTATTGTCATAAATTAATTATAGTATTCATTCATGTAAAACATAAAGCATTTCTTGAATATGCTTATTCAGTTTTGATTGAATATATTTTTTGCAAGTAGGTTCTGGTTCCAATCTATGGAACTTCCAAATATCATTGTACTCCAATGTCTATCTCTTAACACATTATATATATACTGAACTTTATATTTCTTCGAATTTAATCGTTGAAATTCATTTATCGGGAGGTGTACCTGGCTCAATTTTCTTCGTTGTAATTTAGCCTATCTTTTTCCTCGTCTCACCATGTTTTTGTAAAGAAAAAGTTGATTTTGAAATCATAAAAATTTAATGAGGTATACTTGAGACTGAGTTTAGGTATGCATGGTTCTGTGAAGCATGGCAAGTGAGATCATACTGAAAATTCTCAGCTTTGCCTAAAAGTTTAAAATCATGCACAAGCTATTGCTGTGGTGAATTGAGTTAGAAAACTTTTCACAAGTGTGTGCAGGGATGACTTGGTGAGAAATTAAAGTATTAACTTCACAAGTGATTATATTAAAGATGATAAGAAATTCTCTTAACTCAAGTTTGTATAGCAACAAGAAAGTCATATCCTGATACACAAACCAATTGGGATACCATACCCTTCACAAGCATTAGGGATGCTCCACCTTATTCAGATATGAATGATATATATCTCACTCTCAAACGAAACAATACAAAGTGAAGGTAGAACATGCTTGTGCTCTATCATTTAACTTCACTAGACTTTATACCCGTGCATTAATTCGCACGGGACATAATCATTCAATTATATAATGTGTTTTTAATTACATCAAAATATATTTGA
Source organism: Trifolium subterraneum (assembly GCA_951799995.1). Taxonomy (NCBI): domain Eukaryota; kingdom Viridiplantae; phylum Streptophyta; class Magnoliopsida; order Fabales; family Fabaceae; genus Trifolium; species Trifolium subterraneum. Next base: position 4,297,219 of record OX637464.1, read on the forward strand.
AGTGCTATTTGTTATTTAACGTGCTAATAATTAAAGAAATAAATCTATCTTTTAATTATTTTAAGACTATATGGCAAAAAATATCATAATAGTGCATATGAATATAAGATTAGAGCAGAACAATATCATTAAACTCTTAGATGTCATTGTCATACCACAAATACGAAAAACATAAAAATATAAAAACAATTTCGTACATTTTTTTTTTTTTTTTTAATAAACTCATATATATATAAAAATAATTACACATTAACAAAAGGTAGTCGGGCAAGAAGCTGCGCCGCTAATCCTTTTTGAATAGCAAAACCTAATCTTTGAAAAACTACATCCCTAGACCTAGGCGTCACGACATTACAATGCATAACCTTTTGAACTCTTTTCAAAAGGTTTACAGCCTCTGGTGCTAGAAATCCAAAAGTGTCGAAAGCAAAAGGTATAAAAACGTGTTGATTGTCAGAACATGCTTTCTCATGTTTTGCCATTTTGCTTGAAGCAGCTTTGAGGGCTGCCCGTCCCACGGTAAAATCACCAACCCCTAGTCCCACAAGTGGGGAAACTCCAGTCAAATCTACACAAGCATGCTTCCCACCTACCCATCCAAACACTAGAACATCCGCTGGTCGAAGTGTCGATCTCGCTTCTTGTGGGTCAGTCAAGAAGTTCATTGGTGCCTCTTTCTTAACAGAGATTCCCGCACGCTTAAAAATATCAAAAAACACATCTCTGACCAAGTCATGCCTGTATTTGAAGCCAGGAAGCTCCCTACAATGAACTGCATGTTCCCCAAAAATGTCGAGACATGCTTTACGACAAACAGGACAAATCTCATCCTTGGGAAATATTGGAATCATGAGGCGGTACTTAAGGATGGTACGATACTCAACCGGTGACATGTGTTGGCTTAACCCATCGATGGGGATAGTGAGGAGAAAGTCTTGAGCATGTGCCGCTTTTAAACACCAAAAAACTGCTTTTTGCCTGGTAGTCATGTTAAAATCAACTTCCATGTCTTGAACAATTTTACCAAAAAGAACACTCGCCAAAACATGTTGGGCTTTAGGGGGGACGGTGTCCTTAATAGCGAAATTGCTAAAGTCATATGTCGGAATCTTATCCCGAATACCGTCCAAAGCATTGTCAAAATCCAAGTCCATACCACATCCTCCACTGTTTCTCAATATATGATCTTGCAAAATCCAAGATTGGGCCCTAGAAGCCACAAAAGCATATGAGGTGGCCTCTACTGCTGAATATAACCCTAACCCCCCAAACTTAATGGGTAAAGAAGCAATCCTCCATTGGAGGTCTCCAAAGAATGAACCCCCTCCAACCACGATGTTTTCAATCGTCACTCTCAACTCTTTATCAAACAAAGCAGCTGCCTCCTTCATGTAAATTGGTTGGCACGTCCTGAGGCCGAAAAAAAGTTTGGCGATACCCATGCATGACCGAAGTAGAAGAAGCTCACTCTGTGGATCTCTTAACTTAGGAAGAAGATGCATTAGTTCAACTGCTCTGACAGCTCTCTTCATGACCACCTCCTCAATAAAACCCCTATCTCGACTAACAGCGCCTCCGAGCAATTTTACCCCAGACACGGGCCTCCCAATGTCCGAAGGGAACAAACCCTTACGAAGTTTGCTTCCATCACAAGAAGGCCAAAAAACCTCTGTTTTCCGAATATTCAAAAGAAGGCCAAATCCTGGACCTGTCTCTCTAATGATATCAAGGGATTTAGCCACTTCCTCGGAATCCCCTATGATAGTCCCATCATCAAGATACCAAGCATGAAAAAGGAGCTTGCAGTTGTCTCTGATCTTATGAATGAGAGGGTGTAGCACAAGAGCAAAAAGAAGGGGTCCCAACGAGTCACCTTGTTGCACTCCAGTGGCTGCCATAATATGACCATCCCCAAGGTATAACCTCGCTGCCTGACCATAAAGAAACTCAACCCACAAGGAAATAGATGGACATCTCAGCCTCACCTCTTGTAGCAGTGCCGACCTATCAACCATGTTGAAAGCATTCGAGAAGTCCACTGTGAGCATAGCCAAAGAACCATCCTCATGTCGCTGGCTTAGCACCCTGTTGGCACTGTGCAAAACAGCCTCTGCACCGCTTGATATTCCAACCCCAAATTGAAAATCATTGAGATATTTAGCCATATCCTTTCCGACTCCTTTCATAGCGATCTTGGATACTAAACGCCTCCAAATAGTACCTACTGCAATAGGTTGTATCCCACCATCAGGCTTTAGTAACGGGGTCAAGGGTGCAGAAGCTACAAACTCGGATAGACTACTTGGACATCTCCCTCCAAGCCATAAGTTAACCACTAGGGTGATAGCATCTAAAAGGTCTCTTGCCACCGGAGAACCTTCTCCACACATCGCATCCAATAAGTGTTGGGCACGCAACCCATCTCTACCGCAAGATGTCCCTTTAGGGAACGATTGAATGCACTTGAGAACAGTGTCAACTTCAACCACAAGGGGAGCTTCAATAAACCTGGTGGTTGGTGCAGAGGGAGGTGGCATGTACGGGTGTTTTTCCTCCAAGATTTTCAAGGTGTCTTCATTATGGGGGCCACTCCGGATGATCCTAACACCTTCACGGCAGCTGTGAAGTGTCCATCTGCAACTTTACGAAGACATTGCTTGATGTTAGTGTTCATCTTAGAATTCTCCTCCTCAATATTCTCTCTTCCAGAACCTAGACCCGCATGTCCATAATTATCCAGCACGCTATGAACTAATTTGGCAAGACCATCCGGTTCTCTCCAAGTAGCCAAACACCCCAAAACGTGATGTTGTTGTAAGGACTTCCTATTCCCAGACCTGCGATCTCGCCTATTCTGCGGCTTCACTACATGCAAAGTGCACCGAGGAAGAAGTAACAATTGAACCCAAGCACTTACAGAACTAGGCGCAACAACCACCTTATAAAGACATTCTTTCAAAGCCTGAGAGAACGCAAGGCGACAACTATGAGGTATACTCTTCACCGTTAAGATAGGTACTTGGAGAATTCTCTCTAAAAGACTAGCATCCAAAACAAATCCATCTCTAACATCAAAAATATTGGAGTCATTTGTAGATGGTTTTAAAATACCTACTATGTGGCTCTCAACCTCTCCTGCCGTAAGAGTAACCCGAATCAAATCATCGGAATGATGACATGATCGACTCAAGGCATGGATACTCATGCACTTCCCACACAACCATTTCCCAAGCCTTCTAAGAGACTCTTCTACCGCCAAAAATAAACTCAAATCATTCTCAATAGCTTCTCGTATCGTACTTTTCGTACATGTCAATTAAGCTTCACATTGGTTCTTTTGTTGCACAACAAATTTCTATTGGAAGAATATAGTATTAGATTTGGGGTTTGGATTTTAGGGTTTGTTTTTTGTGGTTGTGGATTTGGGGTTTGAAACTTAGAGGGTGGAATTTGTGGAATTTGCATTTGAAATGTGTGTTTTAGGATTTAGGGTTAGAAGATTTAAGATTTGGGGTTTGGTGTTTAGGGTTTAAAAGTTATGGTTTGACATTTATAGTTTGCGGTTTACGATTTGGGGTTTGAAGAGTAGGGTTTATAATTTAGGGTTTGAAGGTTTAAGATTTGGTGTTTAGGGTTTAAAAGTTAGGGTTTGAAGATTAGGGTTCAGCGTTTGACGTTTGAAGATTAGTGGTTTAAGATTTAGGGTTTGAAATTTAGGGTTTGGAATTTAGGGTTTTGAGTTTAAGGGTTTGTATACAATATAAACTACAAAACATAGGGTCCGTTTGGCCCAACTTTTTTAGACCTCAGAAGCTGACTGAAAGCTAAAAGTGAAAATAAGAACTTTCAAAAAAAGAGCAAAAGTTGTTTGGTAATTGTTGTTTTTTTAGTTTCAAAGTTTTTTTTAATCTACAAATTGTTTGGTAAAATATATTTTTTTAAAAAAGATTTGTACAAAAAAAAAAAATTAAAAAAAGATAATAACAACTAATAATATTTAAATGAAAACAAACTAAAAAATGAAAAAAAAAAAACAAAATAATAAAAAGAGTCTTCAGTAGGATTCGAAGCGTGATACTTGCAAAAAAAACTCCGGATTATTTTTCAAAAGTAGGTTTCAACCTCTTTTCCTAGAAGCTAATTTAATCCAATTTTTCACATTGAAAAAATCTGCTTTTTATGGTTAAGAGCTTTACTAAAAATGTGTTTGGCCCAACTTTTGATTAAAAAGAGAATAAAAAGCTAAAAAAAACCGGGCCAAACGGAGCTATAATCTTCAAGCCCCAAATCTAAAAATATCAAACCTAACTTTTAAACCCCAAATACCAAACACAAAATTTTAAACCTTCAAACCCTAAATGCTAAATCCTAAACTTCAAATGTCAAAAGCTAAACCCTAATCTTCAAACCACAAATCTAAAAATGTCAAACACTTTTAAACCCTAAACACCAAATCATAAACCTTTAAACCTCAATCTTCAAACTCCAAACGCTAAACTCTAATCTTCAAACCCCAAATCGTAAACCGCAAATTATAAATGTCAAACCGTAACTTTTAAACACCAAACACCAAATCTTAAACCTGTAATTCTTAAATCCTAAAACACAAAATTCAAATGTTTAACCCCAGTCAACAAACTCCAAACACCAACTCTTAAACCCTATAACTTTAAATCCTAAATCACAAGCTCCAAACTCTAAACCCCGAATCCTAAAGCAAAGAGTATAAGAGAGAGAGAGAGAGAGAGAGAGAGAGAGAGAGAGAGAGAGAGAGAGAGAGAGAGAGAGAGAGAGAGAGAGAGAGAGAGAGAGAGAGAGAGAGAGAGAGAGAGAGAGAGAGAGAGAGAGAGAGAGAGAGAGAGAGAGAGAGAGAGAGAGAGAGAGAGAGAGAGAGAGAGAGAGAGAGAGAGAGAGAGATTTGGGAGTTTTAGAATTTGGGGGTTTTATAATTGGGGTTGGTTTGTGGTGAAAAACAACTCTTTAATGTATTCTCAACTTTCAATGGTATTGGAAAAAAATTTCATAGAGAATGAAGGAGGAAGATTAAAAGAATTGCTTAGTGATTGGTCAAAGGTTGTGAAATTTTTTTCAAAAGTCACACGTTCATTATATATAAACATTTGAAGGTAATCTTAATAACAATTGATGTCCATGACCTAGTGGTTGAAGGTTTTATTGCCTAAGCGAGGGATATGCTTTAATTCTCATGTCAGCCAAAATTTTAATTTTTTTTTAGTAAAAATTGTCGTTTAAAATCTCAACCCAATTCACATTCACTTCCTAATGTTTCTTTGTTTTAGTATATTGAACATTTTTCTTATATATATGTTGGCCTAATTGTCTTTTTTGTTTTAATTAAGTTACTCCATTCAGATGAATTATAAGAAGAAGAAAAAGGTCGAATTGTATATATTAAGAAAGATATTTGACTACATTTAAACTATGCAACTCCAATAACTTTTTTTACTACTCTAACTAAGTCTATTTTTGTCAAGTAGCATAGTGGCTAGAAAATTCACCTTCAAAATGAATAAGTGGATTATCTTGGGTTCGAACCTGAACTTGCACATATAATACGATATCCTTATCAACTGAATTAAACTTATGGAGATTAAGTCTATTGTTTAAATTACCTCTTTGACTAATAAATTAGATCATTGAAAATATAACAAGTTAAACTAAACGAGGGTTATTTTAATTTAGAGATACTAATATTAAATAAGAGAAAAATTGTTAAGATATGAGTTAATTTTACTTGTATTTCATTCAAGATGGAGTATTAGGGTTGGCCTGATGATGAGAGGAGTTCGGGGACTGCAAGTATTATCAACAGATCAATTATTCAAGAATAACAATATATTGGACATTAGGGGTGTGTTTGATCTGCTAAAAAACAGGAGACTGGACATGACAATTTTTGTTGTACCCTGTTTGATTTGAAACTGGTTGTGGGACTTGACAAATTAGGTAGCAGGGGACAGGACAAAAACAACTTTTTGTCCGCATTACAACTATAAAAAATACGAAAATATTCATTTTATTTTCGATTATAAAAATATTAGCACTCTATCTCTACTCGGTACTGTTTTGTCATATCTTATATTATCTTGTACTGTCTTGTACTGTTCAGTCCTTATTATTTTACGAATCAAACGCACCCTAGATCTCCAATCAAATCTTAAGGCGTCAAAAATATGGATAATTTTTCTTACATATCAATAATGGATTCATTCATAGTAAATGTGGATCTCTCTCATCCTATACTCAATTCTCTCGTAATCAATTATTTCCACCGCAGAATCAAACATATACTTTATATATATATATATGCTTTCTGCTTATAAATAATCTTCAAATATACGTAACAAAGTGTTGCAACGTGATGGTGAGGATTACAGTCCAAATCAGCTGGTTTTGAAATCTTTGTCGACCAAATAAAGTGTTGACATGTCTATCTCCATAAAAGCACTCCATGTATGTTTTGTACGCACGAAAAACAATATCCCAAAATTAATTGAAAGAACACTTTCGTAGAGACAAGCTAACATGGGTGTAATCAAATGGTTAATTACCACAAGACACGTACAATTAAGGAAACAACATAGTAAGCTTAATATTTGAGCCAAAGGAAGGAATGTTTGTATTTGCTCATAATCATAATAATTAAGACTCGTGTAGTAAAATAAAATGCACAAAAGGAGAGAAAGATTTTTGAACAAGTAACCTTTATTGGGTTTCATAAAATCCAAACGTGGAAACAAATTAGGTGTTGAAATAAGACATTTGTAGGTCACTTAGGGGAACAAATGATCTTTAATTAGAGGTTGATCTTAAGGGCCAACAACACAAAGGTGAAATTATTGGGGCTCAATGCACGAGGCCCACTTCTTCCTTTGACATGCCCACCTCTTATTCCCTTATAATGTCTTCTTGTATGTCACTTTTTGAAAGAAAAGAGAACAATTCATGGAAGAAATAAAATCCACAACCCCTACCTCTAAATATGATACTACTTTCTCCTTTACTAGTACTACATTATGGAACTTTAAAAAGTTGTAATATTATTTAGTAATAATTATCACATTTGGAAAGAAAAAAAAAATTCTAAAAAGATTGTTGTTTCCACCCGTAGGATAGGCACTAGAGATTTTATTGTGGGACAATAGACAATCCTCGAAGCCGCTTCAAATAAGGTGGTAAAACATAAAAAATGTGCTCTGACAATAAGCATGCTTTTATATCATTTTCTTTTGACACTTTTGGCTTCATAGAACTAGATGCATGAATTTTTTGAAAAATAGTTCAAAGGTCATGCATAGTAATGTGGTGTCCCCTATGTCATTTGATGTAGTTTTTCAAAGGATTAGTTTTATCATATAGAAATGTCTAGTGGTGCAACTTGTTATCTGTCTACCTTCTATTCATATATAATTATTTTGAATAGATATAAGAATATTTTAAACTCCAAAAAAAGACGATCTATCATTTTTTTTAATATGTGTGAAATAATCAAATGTGGCCGTTATTAGATAAAATAGTTAGGAATAATTTAATAAAAAAAAATATGGAGAAAGATTTCAATAAGATTTTATGTAGAGGAAGGTGTACTATGCTTAAGCTACACACAAAGTGCAATGTGACAAATAGATGATGAAATAAATATAACATATAACCTTAAAGAAAAGGGAGGATGTCCAACTAAAGCAACATTGGGGGAACAATCTTTTCTTTTACCCTTGTTTTTAACAAACCGAATCTTAGATCTCTCTTTCCCCCTTTTCTTGAGGAATAATTCTGCTCCCTGTAGCTTCTAATTCTCACCCTCTTATGGCTATTTCATTTCATATGCAAGTGCAATTATACTAATACATTGTCCGGTATAAAAAAGTATTCCATATTCATAATGTCATCTTCACATATACTGTATGTAATGAAAAGGACTAAAAGGGAAAAGTAACAAAAATAAAATTGAAAAGAAGAAAGTTCAATTTGTGTACTTCCTCCCGTCTTTTATTATAAAAAAAAAAAAATTTAAATTCATAAAATATTTAATGTATTTAATCTATAATATAAACTAAGTACATATTAAACATTCGATAAATCTAAAAAATAAATATTTTCTATAGGAAGTGAGAATTACGTACAATACCTCTGTGCATAGATATAAGATATAGGTACAAATTTCATCTGCATGCCAACATATGGGTTTGTCAGAATATTTTTAGATGTTATTGGCCCATGCTGCCAGTGCCATTTCAAAATATAAAAGTAGAAATTAGAGGCCCCAACAACTTAATTAACCCATTAATGTGTGTGGTGAGTTTGTATTTAAGGTGAGTTTGAAAAAATCACGGTAATAATATTATTGTGAATCATAATTTTGTTAATATAAAATTACCTATATACTGTACATGTATCCGTATAATATAAACATGTGTAAAATAAGTTCTAAGAACCAACAGCTCATTCCAAAGATTAAATTGAAAACCAATTAATTTTGCCTTTTATTCAACCAAGTTTGGTTCTTAATCCTTTGGAGTTGAATTGGATTGAACCAAACCATGATTCAATTGTGTTTGATGGACTCAAATTCCACGCAGTCATATTTTATGTGCAGTCGGACTATTTATAGTTGTCTGATCAAGATCGGACAATCATGATTTAAAACTATATTTGTTAACTGTATTTATTTAAACTGTCTTATCAAGATCGGACGGCTATAAAATGACTGCACGGAAAATTCAAATGCACCTAATCCAATTCCGTGTTTGATCGATTGAATCAATTGAATTATGATTTTGAGTCAAGTTGGTTGGATCTTCTATGTGATTTTAACATACGATATTGTATAAAAAAATCAAATTGATTAGTGAATTAATTATATCAAATTAAATAAACCCTAAATAACACATATGTAGTTAGATTTAAATGAAACTAGAAGAGTTGATTGTGGGCTGTAAATTTGATGCTCACAGTTTTGATCAAACATCATGGTCAGAATTTCCATTGCAAGCACATATGCTTAAACCAATGCACAATGTATGTTTGTTTAATTATAATTTGTTGATTAATAAAGAGAAAGAGAGTTTCAAAGTTGTGTCCTCACTTTAGAGATAAAGAGTTTGTTTAGTTAAATTTAGAAAAGGTGGTAAAAAGAATCAAATATACCAAAACTTGCCTAAATAAGATGGTAAACTATGGGTACATTAATTTGGTGTTCCCCTTAACTAAACTTCCACTTCACTTTCTTTTCCTTTTTTTTCTCATCATGCCAGCCAGCTTATAAAGCTTTTGTGTGTAAATAAATCTCACTTTTTATTAACAAAGCTCATCACGTTCATGCCTACATGTAAAAAATAAATGGTTTATCATCATATAAATATAAGTATGAATTCCATTGTGTTAGTGATAACCAATCGCCGTCGGAGGATCTGTACGGGACACAATGTGAATTATCTCCTTTTTAAACCGAATTATTTTCATACGCATAAGTTATGAATCAAATCTTTTACCATATACTTAAAAAGTCCATAACTATTACCACTTGACCAGTCCGTCATGCTTACATGTAAATTAATTGGTTCAATATAAAACATTTCATGCTCTTTATAGAATTTTTTTTATTCTATTTTAATGATAATAATAACAATAATACCATTTTATCTTAAATGTCTTTGATTTATGTTTACTTTGTTACAGATTATTAAAATATATATTTTTGTGCAAATTATTTATTAATTAAAATATCTTAATATTAAAAAAAAATGAAAGTCACTTAAAAAAATCAACATAAAAAAATAGTTTTAAAGAACCTACTCAAAATAGATTCTCATTTGAAAAAAAAATCATAACAAAAAGATAAAAACTGTAAAAAAAATTAAAAAATGATTTTTTTTAAAAAATAAATTGTATCTAACAACATACTCTTATTCTTTTATTGCTTAAATTTTTTCATACATATCCAAAAAAAATCTTAGCATGTAGTAAACTTTTGTTGGATATACTAATATTTAAGTGGGATGACCCAAGATAATCACATGGAAAATTTGTCGGATTAATTAACTTTTAATAATTAGTAATTTAATGATGGATCCATATACATGGCTTGGTGGACCATAGTTTGTTTGATTGACCCATACATATATATTTAGCTTATCACGTACATAAGGACACTCTAATAATTTGTTTAGTTAATGAAATAAAATTAATATTCAAGTGCATGCATTCATGAATTTCTCTGTATGGTCCAATTTGTTTTGTTGATATGTCTCTTAAAAAGGAAAAAAGTTTAAAGTGTATATATATATAGCTCTATAATTTTACAATTTGAGCATGATGATGATGATTAAATTAAAGATGGAAACGTATAGAAACATATAACAACAGAGAGAAGGGAAATTGTCTACTCTGCAAATTTGAAAGAGGACTGTGACTTTAAATCATGTTTCTTTGTCTCTGCATTCCTTTTTTTCTTTATTCCATATTTGATACTTACAACCCTACCTCACACGTTGGATCTATCAATAATAAATCCATTTTGGGCTCTTACAACATACTTATGGCTTTACTCATCTGTTTGCATCGGTTTAGCCGAAAAAATCTATATGTGTCTTGAAGATTGTGAACATAATTTCCTAAAATACAGATCATTTATTGAGCTTTATATAAATTTTTTAAAGGGGTATTATGGTGATACGATACTTGCAGATATCGGTAGTGATTCAAATGATCAAATGTTATAGTAGTAATAACAATTGTTGAAGACTAACAACAACATAAACATTTTTTATTGAATGTATTTTATACGGTGTTAGGTATATTCGCATATGATATCAAAATTTTGTGTTCAAATATAAATGTCAATAGGATGTTGGTCTATTCTCCTATATAATATATTTAAAATTACGCTTCGCAAACAATGAAAAGACAAAGAAAAACAAAAAATAGGCAAGTGAAACTTTTTTCGACAAAAATGCAATAACCCCTAGTAATCAACTTTATATAATAGATCCGTCCAAATTTTAAACTCGGTATTGAAGATGATACAAACTACAATTTTTACTTGCTTTTAACACTATTCAATTTCAATCTAACAATTACTAGTATTCTGACTATATAAATGCGTCAATTTATGATTGCACCAACAAATCAAAATACGAATCACGATACTATCAAATAGAGGAAAAAATAACTTAACTATCATTTTGGTTATGACATGAGCTGTGAACATGAACAGAAAATAACATCTTTTGCACATGTATCCAATAGTTAAAATCTATGAATGTTTAGCTAGAATAAATGCATCCAAGTTTACTACAAATGGTTGAACATCATAGTAACTCCAATTTTCTCAAATGAGGTTGGTGATAGTATGGACCAAGCTGTCAATTTAATTTTTTACTACTTATATTGGTTTGAGGAGTTGAGGTGGGTACTCAATGGAGGACTGATCATTCAATGGTCCTCATACACATATAGTCTCCATTATTCTCTTCCAACACTTGTGTTTTGGCATCACTTTAGTTGAACTTTAGTTAATTTTGGCTGAACCTATTGATTATTTATCTCACTTTTTCAATTAACAAATAAGGATACACCCAAAAAGGGCCAACAAACAAATGTAATTAAATACTTAAACTCTTTCTATTCTTTTTCTTTTTGGGACTAAAAACTATTTCTTTTCACATGTTCTTTTGTAAGAAAATTAGTAGAGACAATAAATAGTATTGTTATTATGGCTATAAATCGCTTCAATGCTGGCTTGTTTTCCACCACATAATCATACAATTTAATAGAACTTTTCACTCACCGTGATTTTTTTTTCGACTGTCACAATGCAACACATTTATACCGTCACTATATAATGGTATGATTAATCATCGATGTATAACATATATAAATGAGTGACATTGTGACTGCAGACAATTTAAATAATAAAAAATAGAGAAAATAATCGATTCCAAGTTTCAACACAATAAAGAATGTCAAATAACCGTTTATCTCAAAAGCTTAAACTGTTAGGAAGAGTTACATCAATAGTCTTATATTATTTCTAACACACCCCCTCACGCAAGAGTCCATTTGGACTTAAAGCGTGGATAATGCATAGGTCCACCTACCATATACTTAAATTCCACTTTTTAATTAGAAAGTGAGGGGAGCGGGGATCGAAATATAGACCACTTAGTTATAGAGACTCTGATACCATGTCAAATAACCGATTATCCCAAAAGTTTAAGCTGTTAGAAAATGCTACATCAATGATTTTATATTATTTCTAACAAAGAACACAATTAACGTTTTATTTCTGTAGTTCGCTCAATCATTTAGCTTTACGGGTCCCCCAAACTGACAAAAATGAAAAATCACTAAATTTTACAATGAATTATTATACTACTGGTATTGAAGAGAGAATATTTTTCTCATTTATAATTATTATTTTTTGGTGACTAGTTTTATTATAATTATTGTTTTTATACATGGTGTGCATGTCTATATGACCATGGTTATTGAGCCAAAATCCTTCAACACTATTATTTTTATATTTAGCACATTATACTATTTCAAAACATGATGTCCTCCTATAATCATGTGAAGACATCAGCCGTGGAATGAAAATAAAATAATACAGTAAGCTTCTAAAATTAAAATAAGCAGAAAATAAAGAGGGGTGGAAGATCATTAAGGGGTTGATTAAAATAATAAGATATCTAGGTTCCAACCAACCAAAACTTCAAAAAAAGTAATTAATTGAAAACCGTGTAATTTAGTCCTTGTGGACATGTCGCCCACCCTCATGGCAAATCATAACCAATGTGAGTCATCTCATTTTTTGACTTGCCTTTGCTTTTCATTCTCTCTCATTCCCTCAATCTCTATATACATACATCACTCTCTTAATTAAAGTAAAGTACCTTCTATTTATACTTTTATATAAGAAGTTATATGAATGAAAATACTTATTTTTATTTACCATAAATTACTGACGCATCACAGCGGTTAGCGATAATTAATCTGTATTGGAATTGTAGGATACATAAAATGATTCTTTCCTTCCAATCAAAATCACTTACGTAAGAACCAGAAATCAAAAGACTATTGTCACTTAAACGTTTATTGTAGGTATATAAATGAAAATACACTAATATATTTATATATTGTAAACTAATGTTTTATTGTGGAAAGTATAATTCGTTGTCGTATTAATTTCTAAATGCATTGGAATTACAGATACATTTCTAGTGTTTCTTTTGTTTCTACTGTATTTAGGGGTGGAAATAGGCTATGTCGAGGTAGGCTTTGCCAAGCCTAAGTCTGGTCTGTCAAAAAATTAAAGGCTCGAGCCTGGCCTGTGGCCTATCATAGGCTTATGTTTTAGGCCTGAGTCTGGCCTTTTGAAAGTCTGACATAGTCTATTAGCCTGTTTAAAAGCCTATTTCACATAAACGTATTTAAATAAATAATTATATTTAATTTTAAATATACTAATAAACAAATAAATCAATGAGATTAAACTTCTTTTTGATATTTAACATGATATTTTGGAGAATTTGACTATATAGGACATCATATTTCGATTTTAGTTTATAATAATATATTTATATATGTGAAATATTAATGTGGATTAATAAACTTGAATTACTGAAAAAGTTAATAGATTTATAATTTAATTAAAGTACAAATTTTAATATATAATAACAATAGATGTAAAAATATTATTCATATTTACTTAATAGGCCGGCCTAGTAGGCTTAATAGGCTTTTTTATTGGTCTGGAGCCTGGCCTTTTTAGCTAAATAGGCCAATAAAAAAGTCTTGGTCTGCTCTATTTAAAGAAATAGGCTGACCTGGCCTGAGCCTATGTAGGCTAGGCCGTAGGCTTATGTAGGTCGGCCTGGCCTCTTTCCACCTCTAACTGTATTGGAAACCTATGCGTGCAGGTAGGAATGGTCCTGAGATATCTCATCTTCTTTTTGCTGACGATCTTCTTTTGTTTGCAGAGGCTTCTGTAGAGCAAGTGCATTGTATTATGCATTGTCTTGATCTTTTTTGTCAAGCTTCTGGACAAAAGATAAATAATCAGAAAACTGAAATCTATTTCTCTAAGAATGTCGATCAACAACTCAGGGAAGACATTTTAAACCACACAGGTTATAAACATGTCAACAATATAGGCAGGTATTTGGAGGCGAACATTAGTCCCGGCAGAGCTACTAGGGGGAAGTTCCATAACATCATTGACAAAATTCAAAACAAGTTGAGTGGATGGAAGCAACAATGTCTGAGTTTTGCTGGCAGGCTTACCCTATCTAAATCTGTTTTGAGCTCTATACCGTACTATCATATGCAGTATGCTAAGCTCCCTAAAAGCCTTTGTAATGAGATTGAAAAAATTCAAAGGAGCTTTTTGTGGGGAGATACTGACCAATCTCGCAGACCTCATCTGGTGGGATGGGACGTTTGTTGTCTTCCAAAGAAAGAGGGTGGCCTGGGCATTAAGCGACCTCATCATATGAATGACGCTTTTTTAATGAAGATGCTTTGGAATCTCACCACCAAATCAGATGACCTCTGGTGCAAGGTGCTTTATAGCAAGTATGGAAGGAACAAAGACCTTAGGGCAACCATAAATTCTCAACCGTATGACTCTCCTTTGTGGAAAGCTTTAACAAGCATTTGGGAGAAATTTCAACAGAATATTGTGTGGAAGTTGGGCGATGGCAACATTATTAACTTTTGGCTTGATAAATGGACTCCCAGTGGAAATTCTCTTATCTCCATCACTAATCAGACGATTATTGACACGACGCTTTCTGTGAGGGATGTGGTAACCCCCTCAGGTGATTGGGATTATAATTTCCTTACTTCTATTTTACCGTCTACTTTTGCTTTTCAGGTTTTCGCTATCCCCGTGCCTAAGGACACTGATGGAGAAGACAATATTGGTTGGGGAGGAACCAACATGAGGGACTTCACAGTTACAAGTGCATATGATTATCTTAACACTGGAATTCAACCCATTGAGGGGGACTGGAAGGCCTTGTGGAGCTGGAAAGGCCCTCATCGAATTCAAACTTTTATGTGGATGGCGGCTCATGAACGGTTACTCACCAATTATCGTAGGAGCAAATGGGCAGTTGGAGCTTCTCCCATTTGTTCTGCTTGTGACAGAGACAATGAAACTACTATTCATGTTTTGCGGGATTGCCCCATAGCAACACAAACATGGATAAGGTTATTAGTACCTTCTAATAATAACTCTAATTTTTTTTTCTCTTGATTGCAGGGACTGGATCTTTAAAAATATCAATAATGATAATAAGAAGTGGATAACAATTTTTATGGTGGCGTGTTGGCACATATAGATGTGGAGGAACAAAACTATTTTTGAGGGGGACTTTCAGCGTCCGACTGATCCAATTTTCAAGATTCTCAAAATGGTTGATGACATAGATAATTGCACCAGACATCCTCTAAATATTCGTCGATGCGACACTATTTTCATTGGTTGGAAAAGACCTCGAGAGGGGTGGATCAAGCTTAACTGTGATGGAGCCTTCAGGAATTCTTTGGGTCTAGCTGGTTGTGGTGGACTTTTTCGGGACTCGGATGGTAGATGGATTCAAGGATATGCGCGAAAAATTGGAACCTGTGACGCTCTATGCGCTGAAATGTGGGGAATGTACTTGGGAATGGAGCTTGCTTGGAGACAGGGTTTCCATCATCTGCAAGTGGAAAGCGACTCAAAAACTCTGGTTGACATGATCACAGGGAAAGTTAAAATCAATGGCAATCCCCCAACCTTGGTGCGTCGTATACAAGAGCTTTTAAAGTTGAATTGGCAGGTGCATTTCAATCATACCTGGCGGGAGGGAAATAGAAGTGCTGATTGGCTGGCTAATTTTTGCTTCTCTTTAGACTCTTTTAATATTCATGTTATGGAGAATCCTCCTAGTGAGATTTCGAGACTCCTTTTTTATGACTTTTCCGGGGCTTGCATGCCTAGGAATATTGGTTTGACTCGGTAGTTCTTTTTCGTTTTGGGCATTAGCCCTCTTTTTCTACCAAAATAAAAAATAAAAATAATCAATAATAATAAACACATTTGATGACCAAATTAACTACTTAAAAATATATTCGAGGATAAAAATAACTAATAAAAAATACACTTATAAATATGGTTACAATTTTTATACATTGAGAGTTACTAGGACCACAATGATAGTTTGTCCCCAATTTATATAAGGAACCTAAGGTGACAGCTTTTCTTTTGAGCATTAATTCAGTTACATACATACATACATTAATTGAAAAAGATGGAAACATTAGAACAAATTGATGCTCATCAAACTCAATCCTCTTCATCTTCATCTTCTTCAATAGATAGTAACAACTACAGCAGTTGTTGCAGAAACAGAACTGATTTGAGCACTGACCTCAAACTTGGTCTTAGCATCTCACCTTCTTCTCAATCTCAATTACCATTCAATTCAACAACACCAAGGTACACTTCTAATTAAATCTTTGATATTAATTTCTATGCACTTTTGTTAATTACTTAATTTTCATCTTAAGTAATGTTATATATATTTCAGAGAAGAAACATTTGCTTGGCCACCAGTTAATAAGTCAGTATTGAGAAGGAACAACTTTGTTGATAAGAAACAAGATGATATTCATGATCAAAGATCTTCTTTATTTGTCAAAGTTTATATGGAAGGAATACCAATTGGTAGAAAATTAAATCTACTTGAACATGATAGCTATGATGGACTTATTAAAGCTCTTTGTCATATGTTTAAGACCATTATTATCTGTAAGCATTCAAATTAATCAACCTTTCATAATTTATTTCTTCTTCTTTTGGACCTTACCTCGATATATAATAATTAGATATCAAAATTGTATTTTTTTCTTGTAGCTCCTAATTCTCAACCACTTAATTCTTGGAATTTTCATGTGTTAACTTATGAGGATGAAGAAGGAGACTGGATGATGGTTGGAGATGTGCCTTGGGAGTAAGTTTTTTCTTTTAGTAGGATTAATCGAACTCGGTATTTCGAGGTTTACAATATTCAAACACACATTGTGTACCAACCACTTGTGTTAGACCTAAGTGGTTGAGGAATCAAACTCAGTATCTCGAGGTTTACAATATTCAGACACACTGTGTACCAACCACTTGCGCTAGACCTAAGTGGTTGAGACTAAGTGTATATGTCTCATGAACAATGACATCTACATTTTCATTATTTTGACAAATTATGCAATTAATGATGCAGGATGTTTTTGTCAAGTGTGAAGAGGCTGAAGATCACAAGAGCTAACAGCTGCTAGTGAATTTACTAATGCATATAATCTCTCAAGACACATGTTTCTCCTCAATTGTCACTGTTCATAAATTTTTGTCCTAATTATTAATTAGTTTGGAGTGGGTGAAATTGGTAGAAATTCCATAGAAAAATTTGGTTTGAATGATGATTATCATATATGATTGCTATATAAACCCAAAAACATAGATGTATAGCTTCTCACCTAGTTGTCAATTTAGTGAATAGCTAGCTAGCTACAGAGTTAATTAATTAGTCTCTCTGTTTAATTTTATGATTGGGTCTACTAAGTTAATTTCCAGCTAGTTTTTGGAACTAAACTCAATTTGGAGTAATTTGATTGGTATATTGAATTGCATCTTCCTTGATCAATCTTACCAACAATGCATATCTATTTGTCTATGTTATGTTTTATGTTGGAATGCAAGCTTAAGGTGTGGAACTAGCTCAATTTCTTTCATGAATCTTACCTATGATCAGTTGGGATGATTACGCGTCTCTTCTTGATTTAACAGAATCCGTCATATGTCTCCTCATCCATCATAAGATATTTTTTAGCAGTGTAAGACATCATAAGATATCTTTCGATCCTATTTTACTAGTAGTACAAATATTGTCGGTAGTATCAATTTTACCCTAAAAAACGTAATTTTTTTATGTGAACAATGTGAAGTGCGAAGAGCAATCTTTATCGGTTGAAGTAATAAATACTCAAAGTCCATCTGTAGCTCAAAAATTACAAAGCTAATAGTGAAACAATGAAAAGCAGATACAATTTTCCTACTTAATTTCCCTAGGTGTGCCTTTTTCTGCTGTCTCTACTTTGATGTGTTTTGCTTTGTTGGATTCATTACAACATAATGGTTATGGACACCACACCCCTCGTGTCAAGAATAGTTGTTTTTCTTTCATTGTCATTAACATTTGTATTTATTTAGATTTTACCCTTCATTTAATCTATTATTTAAAAAAGGACTATGTTTGTGAGTGAGAAAATAACAATGAGATTTTATTTTTTAAGGAAACAATGAGATTGAAACTTATGTTTTTATTTACAGTCATAAAATAAGATTGAATCTAGTGAATAGAATGGTAAGAAGTTGTTATATATTGTTTGATTTGTTTCTAAAAAATGAATAGTATGAAAAACATGTATTCCATCTCATATCACCAACCAACTCCTCCAATTTAGTGGATATACAATGGAATAGAGCATCTTATCTTAGTAAGCTAATTATCCTTTATTCCTATTTGTATTTTATATCCCATACCATTTCTTGTAGATTGTCATTGTCTTGATTGTTCTGTTATGTTATTTCTCACTATTTGTTATTTATGTACATGTTGTTCATTAATATATAAATGAATTTACTACCAATTTTTTGAACATGCACGACTCCATGTGAGACCCTTCTAAATATAAGATAACATTCGTCAAAAAAAATAAATATAAGATAACATATTTAATTACTATAAAAAAAACAAAAATTTGGGTAAACAGAACAATTCAAAAAATTGTGTTACTTTGGTAATCTTGAAAATCAATTTTGCTAGAATTTCTTTCTGTTCTGAAAAATTTGAATGTGGAGTTGGCCAAAGTAATCAAAAAAATGTGTCAAGATTTTTTTTTTATATATATTAAGATGCGGGCTAATTTAGGTGATTATGATTCAAATAGTTTACTTAGTAAACAAAGTATTCAAATAATTTATAGGGGTAAGAGGTCCACAGATAGGGGGTAGGAGGGGGATTTCTCCAAAATGATAGATTCATTCATCTGGTCCATTACTTTTGGCCCATCATCACTAACATCTATCCTTTTGCGTTCATAATAAAGATTTTTTTAGACAAAAGGAAATTTAGTAAATTAAAAAAAAATACAGAGATTGGGGGACATCAGACCAAACCAAATCGAGAATACATTGTGATCATACAAATTAGGTGTAACAGCCCTAATCAATTCTAACAATACAAACATTCATCACAAGCGCAACTCAGCGAACCCGCGTACAGGCGCGAAACCAAGTTACAAATGAAGAGTGAGACCATCGACAAAAATCAACAAGGGTTAAAGATTTAGCGAACGGATCAACCGCTAACACAGAATCATCGATAAGAACAAGAACAAAAAACTAAGCAGCAAGCAATACAATAATAAACAATACAAACACACCAGAGCCACCGACCACCACTGCAAGGGAGGTGGTGGTGGTTGAAACAGAACCTGCAAAGAAAATAGAAGAAATAGAGGACCAAAATTCAGCTCCACAACCAATCAACCAGAAAACCTTCTGAAACCACCAACATCCACTGAGACCCAAGCCACTAAATTTGATCTACTAACAAAAGATTTTTTTTTTAGCATTATTAACAAAAGATTTGAATAGTATATAAACAATGCTTATTTATTGGAAAAAATAACCTACAATGACCAAAAGTGTGCATATATTAAAAATTAAGTAAAATGCATTGGAAATGCGCTACTGAAATAGATTTAGAGGTTATTGGAAATGGATTGGTGTGTTGAGATTTTGCATACTTTTCGGGAAGTCAACAAGTGTACAGATGCATTAACTAATATAGGATGCACGCTGTACTATGAAATTGCGTACCATGATAAATGTCCACCATGATAAATGTCCGTCTCAAGTTAGTGAACTTTTCACTACTGATAGTTTGGAGATTACTACCCCTAGAGTGATTGCCATTCAAAAAAAAAAAACCTACCCCTAGAATGATTGATTTGTAATTTTTTTTTTTGGCCTTTAGCCGTCTTCATTATAAAAATAAAAAAATTAAGTAAAATATTAAAATTTGGTCATTAAAAAAAAAAAAAAAAAAAAACACGGGTGAGAGTGTAATTAGCAGAACGGAGGTAGTAGTAGTGGCTCCCGCGGTGGTAAATCAATCGGAAGAAGAAAGTATTTTGTTTCTCGGTGTGTGTGTGTGTTCATCCTCCTCCTTCCCGTTTGATTGCGATTGAAAGATGAAAACCCCTCTTTCCAGTTTCTATCGAAACCCCGTTAAGTTCAGGATGTAAGTTTCTTCTTCTTCTTCTTCTCAGTCAGTTCTTTTCTTGAATGAATGTGTAATGAATGAATGACAACACTTACACAGGCCAACTTCGGATAACCTTGTTCCCATTCGACTTGACATTGAAATCGACGGCCATAGATACAAGGATGCTTTCACTTGGAACCCTTCTGGTAATTCATTATTCCTTAATTATCAATTCATAATCAGCATCACATACTTATTACTTAATCATATTTTTAGATCCGGATTCAGAAATTGTCGTCTTTGCTAAAAGGACTGTTAAAGATTTGAAGCTACCTCCCCCTTTCGTTACTCAGATTGCTCAATCCATTCAAGTATATATAGTACTACATCTTTTTTCTTCTTAATTCATTGCTGCAATTGCAATTGCATTTCACTTCATGTTGCTTTCCTTTTTCTCTCTATCAGTCTCAACTTGCGGAATTTCGATCCTATGACGGCCAAGATATGTATGCTGGAGACAAGATTGTTCCCATCAAGGTCTCTCTCTTTCTTTTAATAATGTGTTACACTTCACTCTATCTTCAATTATATATCTCTGTCAGAGAAAAGTGTAGCTCATTTACATTATAACAGAGAAAAGTGTAGCTCATTTCATTTCTCTAAGGCTTTGTTTGCCAGTTAGGTTTTCGAGGGTTTATTGATGGAGAGGGCTTTCCAGAACTATATATTTGATATTTTCAAAAATTTGAAAGAACGTGATAAATGACCATATAATAATTCACTCACACTTAACTTATTTTTTAAAACATTTTATAGTGTCTTTAATGTAAAAAAGAAAAGTAAGTCATTCTTCAAAAACCCGACTGCCAAATAGACCCTAAGGTGAGGAGACTTTAACTTTCAAAATTTGAGGGGGATGTAGTTTAAGCATCTCTCAAGGGAGAAATTCAATATTTACCTATTCACAAAATTTTGTTGTTTCTTTTGTACAGCTTGATCTTCGCGTAAATCATACACTTGTAAAGGATCAATTTTTATGGGTAAGTTTGCAGTAAGGACATTTTATTATATGATTCGAACTGTTATCTTCTGGTTTAGCTTGTATGTGTCTAAAATCATTACATTCCAGGACTTGAACAACTTCGATAGTGATCCTGAAGAGTTTGCAAGAACCTTCTGCAGAGACATGGGCATTGAGGATCCTGAGGTTGGAGTAAGTATATCTAATGATTTGCTAGTGAAAAGTTAATGTGTTAGACTTCCTTGAATTTGTAACGGTACCCATTATTATGGAACACTGTTGAACACGGTACTTAAATTAAAATCTTACGATTTTACAATTATGCTTGCCCTTAATGATTATGAGTACACATATAATCCTACTTTTTGTGGAATCCTAACTTGAATCGTAAAATCTTACGATTTTATGATTATGTTTGGCCTTAGCGACTAAGAGTACACACATAAACCTTCTTGCAGTTTTGCAATTATGATTGTGTCCGTTTCAAAAAATAAAATAAAAAATTCTTCTTCTCTCTCATCCTTCTGTTTCATTTCCAAATGGCTTCAAACTCTCATGCTAATGAATTTAAATTTACATAAGTATTTCAAGGGTGATTTAAGGTTTTCTTTGTCTTGTGTAATTTTATATGCATATCAATGAATTTATATGCATATATTAAAGTTTTATGAATTTTGTATAATCTTATGATCAGTGTTACGATTTTACTTCCCCTTTCCGATTTTACGTAAAATCTCGATTTTAACTACCTTGGTGTTGAAATTGCCTGCTCTGCAAGAAAGGCCAAGAAAGAATGATGAGTGAAATCTCAAGTTAATCCAACTTTATGTTATTTTGTATTTACTTTCTTCCTGGGAATATAATAAGATTATTTGGTAGTTGGGAAAAATTACATTGTCAATCTGTTACGTTAATGAAGGAATTAGTTTTCATCCATGAAACTCTCTTTCCCTCTCTCACATACATAAACACACAAACCTTCTTGAATTTTGAAAGATACTAAACACCAAAATACTACTGTTTTGCAGCCAGCTGTTGCCTTTGCCATCAGAGAACAGCTTTATGAGGTCATTCATTATATTCGTCAATTAATATCTTATGTTCATCCGTTATTACATATATGGCTCATTGCCTCATTTACCATCATCTTATTTCATTTTCATATTCAGATTGCAATTCAAAGTGTGGTTTCAGCAAGGGAAAGCAGATTAAGCAAGAAGAGTCGTCGAGGGGTTGACTTTACTCCAGTCAGGTTTTTTATACACTTCTATCCTAGTTCAGTTGATGTGATAAATGCATTTTTTACTATAAATTCAGAGTATATATGTGTCCCTAATCTATTATCTATTCACTTTTGACAGCAAAGGAGGTGCTGTAGCAGTGGACTTGGTCAAGTTATTTGGTATTAAATCAAGTGTTGTTAGGTAAGTGTGATTCATAAATTTGTGTGCTCTTGTTAGCTGAAAATCAACGATTGCTACTGAACATTTATATTATCATTTCACCATCTTGAACAACTGCTAGTCATGGTGCCTACGTAGTTAAAATTCTTCTTTTTAATATTTAGTAATTTATAAGCAAAGTCGAAACCCAGCTTGGAAAGGCAGCTAAGTAGCGCCATAATGATAAATGTCAATTAGGAAGAAAAGCTGCTGAAAGAATGGTGAACTAGAATAAAAGAATTGAAGATAGCCAATGTAATAAAATTTCTTTAGTCTGATATATATGTTTACAATAGCCAGAGTGTTGCGCAATTTACTATAAAATGTTGTGAAATGAAGGCTATATTGGCACTACAACACAGTTACATAGCGGAATTGTTCAATCCTAGATTAAAAATAAATTGCTATTTTCTTCAATCCTAGATTGAGAACATTACTTATGAAACAAAAGTGACTGCTTTATTAATCGTTCGCATGTGTTTTGTCTGCATAATTTTTTACTGCACTTCATTTGCTACCTGTTCGCAATTTTTTGCCAGTTTAAACATACAAGGCTATTTGTATGTTTGATTCAAACTTATTTGCAATTTTTGGTTCAAATATACCCTTCACTGTTGAGATTATGCTTGTATTTTATTTTATGGCTTTACTTATAAAGTTCAAAATGAAAATTTCATATGCTTTGGCTGAATGCATCAGGAAAAGAAAGGAGTGGGATGTATATGAACCCATTGTGGATCTTCTATCCAATGAAGAAGTCGATGTCCTTGAAGCAAAGGAAGAGAGAAATTTCAGGTGAATTGGCCCTCTAATCAACCACGCCTTATCAGATAGGTCAATAGAGAGTATGTTTCTAATGTTGTAGTTGAAGTTATTTACATGTATAGAAGTTGGTTTTATTTATAAGACCGACAATCAATGGTTCAGCATATTGTTATCATTTGCTTTATGCACTGTTTCTTCTGTTATATCGTCTGTACCAAAACGAAACTTTAGGCATAAGGATCAAGTTTTCATCAAACTGTAGGGATCTCAACTCTTAAAATATGTCTTAACTTGGACAAAGATTAGTCCTGAAGGGTGAAATATAGGCTTGCAGGTAGGGGTGGGCATGGTTCGGTTTTGGAAGAAAACCTAACCGAACTGCATCAAACTGTTTTCAAAATTCATAGTAACTGAACTGAATTGTTTGTCTTTTGAACCAAACCGAACCGAACTGTTAAAGTGGTTCAGTTTTATGGTTAGGAACCAAACCAAAAGAAGGTATTAAAACTGGAGATGGATTCCCCAATATATGCTGGTTTCACGAAAGGGACTAGTCTTGAAAAATCACTTACTCACTATTAGTTGAAAAATCACATACTCATCACTATGCACTACACCAAACCTTCCATTATCCTCCATCACCACTTGATGCTTTATACACACCACACATTTGCTGCAACAAATTAACCTTGGCCTCCCAAACCTTGTTGAAACCTATCAACATAATATATATTGTCCCACAACAATTTTATCCACAAGTTATGGCCCTATGCACCACTACAACATTCGATGAACATAAGAACCAAAACAGATATGTTTCATTTGTCTGCATAACAACAATTACATTGCAACCTTTCACCATATGTATCAGTCTCGCCACACAAACAAAATGATTAGCTACTTTTGGTCACTGAATTTTAATTATAATTGGTGAAAGAATGATGTTATATCCACAAAAACCATTCACAAAGTCATTTTTATTTTCTTTTAAAAAAATAGCAACAAAATATTAAAAGCATTCAAATATAAAATAACAAAATAATACCCAAAAGCTTTATTGTCTGATAATGACTTAAAATTTCATTTCAAACATCTTGAAATTTATCTAAAATGCAAGTTCTGATTATCTTGATGGTGAATTCAATTTGAAGAATTAAAAGTTGAAATTTTGGTCCAACTTGTTTGGTAGAATTCACCAAGAGATAAACCAATTTGAAGTTATACCTAATTGTACTAAACAAACTATTGATAATGATATTACATTAATTGTACACAAGCTAGTTTTTTTGACATTTGCCCTCTAGTTTCTGGGGAAAGATATATGGTAATTGAGAGTTCGCCCATGTGGTTAAGAAAATCCGACCATAATTGTTCTAGGAAGAGTTCATAACCACTTAAGTCTAATGTCTTAGTTTGTAGTACTAAATATTGATTATGATAATACATGCATTTAGAATAATATTATTTATCATTGGTTCCATTGCATGTGCTTGAGATAGATTAGAATCAAAAAGTGATATTTTGTTTATATTTAAAATGGAAAGAAGTATATTGATACATTTTTTGGTCGAAATTTAATCATTAATTCTCACCAAGTACGTTAGAAAAAATAATCCTAACAGAAGGTTGAGCTCTTTTAGTTTGCCGACGGTCCTACATACACCTACACTTACATAAAACATCACGATAACCTGTTTAATTTGTTTATCATGATTATTGAAGGAACTTCGATCAACATTTTGGACCCTACAAAGTACTAGTGATTACAAATATCTGATTTTCAGATCATAAGATCAGAAAAATATCTTCTTCTTTTTTACCTTTTGATTTTCTTTTTCTTTTTACTACTTTCTCTCACCACTTTCCTTATGAAAAGTGAAAACAAACACAATGTCAAAGAATCACACATAAGGCTAAAATTAACTACTGTATAAAAGTACACACTCCCTACATACCACACGATATAGACAATACATCGATACATACATTGACACTGATAATAATTTTAAACAATAACATAATTATATCGATACTATAAATGTTGATGTCATGTCTCTTCTAAACGAACAATACACCTAATCTAGAAAGTATATGTGCTTAATAGAAAATTAAACAAGTTGAACCGTCAGAGAAGAAACAGTCAAACATAGATCAAAGCAAAAAACAATCTACTAGTACTTTTCATTTCAATAAAAAAATCTCACCATGATTTTGTATCACCAATCACAGGGATTCCCAACAAGTACTACTACAATAACATTTTGACTAGAAAAATATTACTACAAACTAAAACCGCCACCTTAATTCTTCCTCAAAGAAAAAGGGGCACATATCAAATTTCTTCTTAATTTTCATTACATTCATCATAGCAACAACTATGACCTTAACATTAATTAGCATATAAAAAAAAACATTAGCTAATTTATGCACTTGGACTTCTTAATTGGTTTCTTGATTTGAAAAGGGCATTTGAGTAAATTCATGTTGAAGAAGTTATGTTACACTCTGTGGCTGTGGATTTGGTCCTATCCAGCATTGACCACATAACTTGAACATCTTCATACCCACATGCCATTACTTCACCTTGCAGATCCATTATACGTCTCTCTTGCTCTGCAAATAAAAAATAATAATTAAATGGTTGGGACTTAAAAGTTAAAAGTACAAAAAAAAATTTGTTCTATAAAAGTACAATTTTTTCTGACAATATACCATTTAAATAGTTATCATACAAGTATTTTATTTTTATTTATGTGAAAACTAATAAAAAAATTAAAATTTGTGAAGGGTATATAATTAAGTAAAGAAATTAAGATTGTGGAAAGGGATGTAGAAAACAAACCTGTTTGAGACTTCTTATGATCCCTTGTGGGTTGCTCCTTAAAGAAAGTACAAGCTTTTTTGAATGGTGTAGTGATGGTTTTCTTCCAAGAAGCCATTTTGAGACAAAGCTTTTGAATATGCTATTACCTTATCTTTGCAATGAATGTATTCTCTAGGCCTTTTATATAATATACATATACAAGAAGATTGATTAATAAAATAAATAACAAAAGTGAGAAGAGGAACACAAAACACAAAAACAAAGAGAAAGAGAGAAGAGCAAAGCAAAGCAAGATCCGTGAGATGAGGTTAATTTGATAGAAGGAACATCACTCCTTTTTATTGACTTCTCTTATCTCTCTCATCAAAGCTAGGAACTACTGAACATAAGCACATGGTACATCAACTTACACGTGAAGATCTTTTCAATTGGATTGTACTATTTAATTAATAATATGGTGGACCCTTTTTACTTTTCTCCACCAATTAAACTTTAACCTTAACCTTTTTCATTCAAGGTCCTAGTCCTATCATATACTATATGCTATGTTAATTAAATGTTATGTTATGTAACCTTCTTTTTTTTCTTCTTTACCTTCAATGCATAATTTTGTCTTTCCTTAACCTTTCTTTGTTCTTCTATTGACACGTTTATACTAGGGGCAATACTACTTGAGTAGATATGCTAAAATCTAAACTTGTCTTTTGTGCAATTTTATTTTAACTCTTTAGGAAAAACAAAATTGTTACTGTGGTTGTGTGAAAATATGTACCATAATGTCGGTAATTTTGGAATACTTTGTAGTTTGTACTAGTCGAAATGAGTAGGGCAAGATTTACTATGCGTTTGTGTTTGGAATCACGGTGAAAATGAGTTTGATGCGCGTTTTCCTTTTGCTGTTATTTTCTTTTTCTTGTTTTTACGACAAATGGGATACTAGATATGCAATGGCAGTAGAAAAAATTGAAATTAAACACATACTTAGTTTTCCATTTTTTATGCTCGTTGAATTGAGATTAAGCAATTATATTTTAAGTTTGAACTATATGATTTTGATCTAATAAATATCGATAATTGGACACAAACATCGATAACTGAACGCGTAAATGCGGAGAATTACCTACTCAAGGCAATTCAAATTCATGATGATAGTGATGAGATATGGGAGTGGCAACGTGGAAGATGCAACAACACATAGAAACAAATAAACCAACCCTTTGTGGGGTATCCAAGCTAAAGGCAATTCATTTTCAGCTCCATCTAGCACCCAATTTTGACATTATTTCAGCTATGGAAATCTTGTCTTAGAAAATTCATAGTTTGATATGAACCTTTGCATAAATTAATTAATTTATAAAGACTTTGTATTGTTAAATGTGAACACTAGTGCGACGGTGAGTTGATTTTATAATATAATCATGGGTTGACAAAGACATAATATATAGTAACTAGCCAATTTAAATAATGCTACAGTTTAAATTATTTTTGGTTTGAAAATCTCTATCCCCTGCTGCAAAGTGTGTCTGGTCAAATGGTTCCATCAACGTAAAAATCAATTGATTAAATTAGCAATATGGTTACATCGAAAGCAACATATATTGAGAGCTAAAATATTGCCATTTGACCGTATCTGTTCACAAGTCCTAACTTTTTTTGACTCAAAATATTGAAATTATTAGATCGAACATTATGATTGAGGATCAAACATAATCATTTTGTCTATCTAAAAAAAATATTACTACCATATCTTAGAGAATCTGGAAATCCATAAATGATCTAATTTTATGATAATATATAAATGTTAGTTTTATTTTTAATTTTTTGTTAGTGAGAAAAATTAAACTCAAGACATTCTTATTTAGTTGTAATAATGACTCATGGAGAGAAAAGATATTAATGTAATATTATATTGCAAATACTTGATATTTTAATTTTGAATTTTGTAATGAATTACTACTCCTATCTAGTTAGAGATTAGACATGGTTTATTCCTTTTCACATGCAATCTAATGATCTATCATGTGAGTGACTGACAGATGAAGATCGAATAGTGAAAATTATTGGTGGGATGGTTAATGTTTGATAACATCTTTTTCCCTTAAAATAACACATTTGATTAAGAAACAGTTGAGATGATTGGTGGAGGTGGTTTTCACATGTAGACATACTGCATGTTTGGTCTTTAAATTGTCGGCCTTACTTTTCCACTTTGTAATGTTTGGTTACTTGAGATAGTTTCAGATTAATCCCTCCAAATATTAGATTCATTTTTAGGCTCCTAACTTATATATGTTCCATGCATCAACTATGAAATGTTTCATCATCACATGGTCATCAGATCAGATTCAATTATTTACCATTTCATCTTTTGTTTTTTATACCAAAAAAGTGGGAGTACTACTTCTTTTGGTTCAAAATTAAAAAATTTAGTATATGTTTGGTTGGTTGGTGATAAGAATTGATTTTGGTTAAAAGTAAGTTGAGTAAAATTTACTATTTATAGTTTCAGATAGAATTGTTTCTACTATTCAAAATGACTTCAGGTGACTTGGTATACGTAGATTATTATTTTAAGGAATACAATTTAATTTTATAATAATCAAGTTTGAATTCGTTTGGCAAAAAATAACGAATAACTGATTAAATTTGTATATAACTTTTCTTATATAATACAAAACATATAAATATAAAATGACATAAAATATATGTTTAATTAATATTTAATTTTTTCAAGATAATGAGAGTGAAATTGGAACTAAAAAAAAACAAGTTATAAGCTAATTGAGTTAATTTATCAAAATAAACTATAATCTAATATAAATATGTTATTTCATGAAGAAGAAAAAATGTTATCGGACAGGGTTTTTTTCCAATATAAATTGTAAACTATAATACATAAATTCAAAATTTGGGATCATCAAATAGAGTTTTTATATTTTCTACGACTTTATATCTTATTGCAATACAGATTTTGTATTTAATTCATATATTATAATTTTTTAATAATTCATCTAAATTATCTTTCCTAGTTCCGCCGGTGCCGAAAACCGAGCACCCTCCTCATGAGGCCTTATTTATAAGCAAAAATTTAGTTTTGAGATCCATTCAATAAATGATGTATTTGGTCTTTGGTCTATAATATAAACCAAATACATTAGTTATTTAATAAATCTAAAAAGTTAACGTTTGCTTATATTTAATTTAAGGATCAAGAGAGTATAAATTTAGATTTGAGAATAGTTTATCCCACGTTTTTTGAACCAGCCTAAAGAATGGCTTGAAACATTTTGATAATTGATAATGGGGCAATGATAGTTACATGTTACGTAGTAGACAATTATAATGATGTATCATTATATCCTTATATATACATATAATGATGACTGTTTGAATGTAAAATATGAAAATAAAATGATTTATTCAAAGAAAATTGTCTCTTTCAATTATTTTTAGGGACCAAATTGTCCTTTTTTTTATTATTAGGGACTAATTGTGTTTTATTAAAGGTGGTCTATTTAGAGATCAAGTTGTTGCAGACTTTTATCTCCTTAAGGACTAAATTAATTTTTTTTAAAGATTAAATTAGATTTTACGGTTTTTGTTAGGAGATTAAAATGAGTTTTTTGTTTTGTTGTGAATTTGAACTTTTTTTGTCAAATAGTCCAGTGACAAGAAATTTCACCCTTAAGGTGGATAAGTGAGATAATCGGGGTTCAAATATTGGCTCCCTACATATATAATACAATGTCATGTCAACTGAACTAAGCTCACGAGACTAAATTTGAACTTCGTATTCAAGAATAAAGAGTAGAGCAAAAATCAATAACAATCTACACTAAACAACCCAAACAAAAATATTTACACTTATTTTTAGACTTTAGTATGACTTACTTGAAAGTGTATAACATGTGAGCTTACTTAGACTTCTAAAAAAAATTGACTGTCTATTTAGTATTTACACCCCTAACTATAACATACTCAATTGGGTCACACACCATATATATTAATGTACCAAAAGTCCAATAGTATTTGGTGTATTTGAACTTCTACTTGGAAAAAACCTCATGTCTCATAGTGTAAAGAGATAAAGCCCCTTACTATTAAGACAACTTTGCAACATGAGTTATGTTCAAATAAAAATTCAAATAATTATCTTTATTATTTCTTTTTAGGTAGAAGTTTGTGAGTTTCATTTTTTTATAATCGAAAGGAAATTAAAGAAAGACTAAGAAACTAAACAAGGAGTACTATGATAGACTCTAAATATTAACCGCTACTTCAAGTGAGTCGACCTCAACATATAAATAGGGAGAACCAAGTCATAAGCCAATTTTAAACTATATAATAGACTCTAAATTCTTGTAAAAAAAAAAAGACTCTAAATATTAACAAAAATTATCGTAGAGGTACCCACGTTACCGTGCAGACCCTCAATTATATTCAATAATGATATGGAAGGACCTCAAATGGTATTTTTTTTATTTATTAAAACTCAAAATATACCATTATTCTTAGTAATTGAAATTAAATCATTTCAATGTATTTTTTTAGTAAAAAAAAAAAAAAAATTCATCTTTTGTTTTTTTTTTATATAAGAAAAGTAGGAGCAATGGTTTTTTTGATTAAAAATATCAATGAGGTATAAATTTGTGGTGGAGTATAGTTTATGGCACATATTTTTGAACCATCCTAAAGATGGGCCCAAACATTGTAATAATGGGTCAAAGAAGAAGACAATGAAGGAAGGGTTCTAAAGGAGGGTGAGCAAAGTGCATGATGAGGTGCCGTACGTATATATAATGGGTTCCTCTCCATTTCTATTTTTTTTAAATTAAAAACAAAAACACAAACACAATGCCCCAATAACAAAGACTCAATTCAATAATATACTGTGTTGTCTACCATTATTTATTTTCCTTTTTAATAAGAGCTGAGTCTCATAACATGATTATGTCTTTCTTGTCTCTTAAGGTAGGGAATTCTATATCCCTACATCACGTTTTATTAATCTTATTCATTTTCATCATCATTGCTCTTATCTTATGAAGTACAGTTCCATTTTTTGGATAGGAAATGAATGAATAATAACTAAATTATAGTGCTACCTTAATCTATGAAAGTGTTGGACACTATCATCTCATATTATAGTCCTTGGATGAATCAAAATAAAATTCCTATTAATTTATTTAGATGGCTCAAATAAAATTCCTTCTAGCTCGAGCACTCTATTGTGGCATGTTAGAACTACTAACTACTAAGTATTCATCAAATCTGTGATGATTAATATATCTTGCAAAATCCTGATTCGGGCATACTTCTACGTGTTACCGTGATTCTTTTACTCAATATAAACTTTTTTTTTTTTATAAAATACTTCTCATGATATGTCTCTCATTTTCTTTATGGATATTTTAGGTGTGAAGTTTACTCGTTATTAATTTATTTTGCTCTTTGTTTTTTTTCTTCTTTTGTTTTGTAACCTAAACAACCCACCAACATTGGTCATAATTTGTTTACTATAAAATTTATGCAGGAAATGATTAGGTGCAGTTAAACAACTTTTGTGACCATTCAATCGGATAGTCTAAAAAATGTATGTTTTATTTATATTTAATAATTTTTTAAATATTATGCTTAAATTAAAACCGTCTAATTTTAATCGAACGATTATCAATATCTGATTGTCTGACTACAGTACTTTATGACTGCAATTAATTCTGGTCCACTTTATGCATAATCTAGTGGTAAAGAAACCAATGAATATTCAAATAAATTTCAAAAGAAATTATACACACATTATTTTTTATTTTATTTTAAAAAATAGTAATGAATAGTTGAGATTTGATGAATAAAAAACACTAACCTACAAAGAAACGTTTTTCTCAATTAATATACGGTACAGTATATACAAATGATGAAATGATATTTGCAGGGGAAAATAGATAGTACATTTTGCAGGGATTTGTTTTTAAAGTAATTCGTAATTTTTGAATTTTAAAAGTAAAAAAGGTGGAATAATTGTTAGACGTACACGATAGAAAACAACATGTGAATTCTGTTTTCTATTGTTTGTGAAAAATAGAAGAGGACAGGGCAAAACATAGAGAAAAAACAGTACACTTTAATTTCACTTAAAAGGGTGAAACTGAAGAGATAAAAGGGGAAGAATTCCATTTTATAATTTATAGGAATAGGAATAAATTTCTGTCCAAAAAAAAAAGTTCAGGAATTGATCAATGAGTACTAATCGTACTCAACATTTTTTTGTCACACCAAAATTAATGACCAAGTAAATTTTATTCCTTTAACATTACTGTCCTTTCTTTTTTGTTTTATTCTTTTTTATTCTCCTTTTCTGTTTTGTTTGGTTTGGGCATAAGTAGGGCCCCTCCCTATACCTTTCAAATTTCTAGACTCATTGGATAAATGATAAGATTTTTGTGTCCTTTCCATTTTTTACTAACCACATAATAATTCTTGCTTAAACATGCTTACTTGAACATATCATTTGGACACATGCTAAAAAGAAAAGAAAAAAAATGATAATTAAGTAATATGTAATTTAAAAATAATTAAATGTGTATCTTTATTTTGACAAAATTAAATGTGTATTTGTGTGTTTAAATAAGTACATCTTAATATTGAAATTTGATCTAACCTGTTGATCAGAAGTAGGTGATGGTCACGCGAACCGTAGTACTGTAGCGTCTAGCAGCAATCGTCCACCGGAGGGGGTTGTACCTGCAGGCGCTCCAATGCCAAAGTCAGAGAGAATGCAAACACAGAGAATAGAGAGAGAGTGAAAGTGAGATAATGAATTGTGTACCTTGCTCTCCATTCAATGAGAGCTTATATAGTTGCCCCCGGCGCTGGGCCAAAGGTCTTCTTAGTGAGCCATGATGAGCAGCCCAATAAGGTAGACTGCCAAGATAACTCCAGAATATGGGGAGAAATTGTTGCCAGCTGTTACCTTGGTGGAGCAGTTCCACGATCCTATGAGAAGTTGATAAGCTCAACGGATCAATGTCGAGGAGCACGTGGGATGTGCCACATGCTTGACTGTCGGGGAGGAGCAAGTCCTTATTGGACCTGCCCCGTAATCCGAGCAGGAGTGGATTTGGGCCCGTTCCTTGGCCCAGTCCAGAACAAAATTAATTTCAGGCTAAGTTGGAATCTGAAGGTTTTTTGCATGATAACTACACCTCTCATAAGTTTCCAATAAAAGTAGTAAAAAAACTCATGCCATGTGGGGAAAATTGAATTGATGGCAATATGTGCTATAGTTTACTAAGCATATAGCATAAAATTTGGACTGAAATGAGTAGTATTCCCGACATTGAAAGTAGTTTTGTACTTACAAGGCATGTGATTCAAAGGTTAAACATTTGGTTGATGTAAAAGATGCTGCTGGAATGATATTCCAATATGTAAAATGGTATCTATAGTCATTCTAATGTACATTTTTGGTTGATTCCATTCAACCTTTGTCAACGGTTTCCAAAGAGTCAAGAGTTCAAGCTTCTTTTATGTACATGCAATTAATAGTAATGTTTGGCACTCACACTACACCTCACTAGCATTGCTCCTCCATTGTTAAGATTTATAGGTTACAATGTTAAGATCCCAAATTCTTTGCCTGCCTTTTGATCTTTAACTTTCTAATGTGTGCATGAGAAATAAATTTGGAAAATATGGATGTTTTTTCCCTTTGTATTTGAAATTATTATATGTTAATTAGTGTATAATTATAGGCAGAACCTAAATTTATTCTACTTTTTAAATTAACAGAATTGTAATGCAATGAGTTTCTCTTCATATTTAGTTCCCTGTGGAATATTTATTTGTATATTGTCTTTGTGTGTGTGTGTGGGTTTTTAATAACTTTGTTATTTCGTCTATCAACGAAACATTTTACATAGCATAAGTGTCACGTCTCATCTTACCAACCGATTATGTAAGATTAGTTAGACTCTATATAAGATGTTATCAGACATCATCGATTTGGGCCGTGCACCAAATTATCTACGCATCAATTTTAATATAAAAATCTAATATGATATCATAGAATGAGTTAAGCTCGATATAAAAATTGATTCTGACTCGCAATGAGTGACACGTCATCAAACTAAATAGTGTTTGAGGTGAGCAGATGAATTGAGAAAAACTCAAGTCATTATTATAAGAGTTCATAAAGAGGTGCACCAGTCAGCTAGAAGTGTTTTCTCTGTAACTATTCATATAACTACGGATCCTCTTTAAAATTGTTTGGTGTGTTGATACTTGATACCAACTTTAAATAAAAGAGATTATTAACTTTTCTATCCCTTTGTTTGTTGTGCAGTCAGATAAGCTCATTCTGCTCCATAGCAGGTAAGTGGATAAATACGAAAAACAGTGAGTGTTACTGTTGTCCCAAAAGCTGAAGGATAAAGATTGATGCAAAGGAAGAGAATCTACTGCTTTTCTGTAGATATACCAAGTTACAAATTCACACAAGAAAACTACAAGTTGTACGGTAGACACCGTATTATATACCTATATGTTCCGAAAAACTCAGATTTATCCGATGAGATAAAAAAGAGGGTAAAAAACTCACAGAGTGGTGGACCGGTGGAAAACATGCTCCGAGCTGGAGGTCGGAATCCGAGGTAGAGGAGGTGACTGGTGATGGAATGCATACTGTTCCGGATTGGGCCAAGGCCCAATATACGCGGCCCAAGCACTTTAGATCCAACCCAATACAATTTCCTTGTGGAAGCGTCTGCTGTACGCCAACGATAACGGATAGATAGCTACTGTGTGCACGACCTGCAACGGATACACGTCTTATACGCTCACGGGACTATTGGATCTATTTCAACGCCCTCATCATCCCAAGTGTCAATTGTTGCCTACTGTCACAAACGTTTATAACCGTCTTGTAAAAAGTTATATATATATATATATAGGGCATAGACGTGGCA
Organism: Trifolium subterraneum; assembly: GCA_951799995.1. Lineage (NCBI taxonomy): Eukaryota > Viridiplantae > Streptophyta > Magnoliopsida > Fabales > Fabaceae > Trifolium > Trifolium subterraneum. Next base: position 4,332,564 of record OX637464.1, read on the forward strand.
TTGGGCCAGTGAATTGTGACATTTGGAAAAGTCCAGACACTAAATTACTGCAAAGTTTCATTCATGTGCTTACTAGAAATTACCTGATATACCCTTAAATAACCTAAACTCTAAAGATTCCCTTAACAACATAAAAAAATGAACCAAAATAAAACAGGACTGGCATACCTAAGTAAGAAGAAATAGTTGATGTTGATATATACTCTCTTGTAATCTTTATGAAATCAAAATATTTAATTTTCTCAAATAATCAACCGCGTCAATTCTGCTCCGGAGTACAATATCAGTAGACCTCGCCAACGATGTGTCGTGGTCAAGGCTGATATCATCTAGAATATAAGTAGTATTGATATAAAAAAAAAAAAGGATTGATAATTAAGAATATAAGATATCAAAACAAAAATAAAATGAATGAGATTTTACATTATTTATTAATAAGTTATAACATCACACATTATTGCAGCTATAGCATATGTTTGAATTCATACCTCAGATTATAAGACTGACTACAAGTTCTACGACCAAATGAAGGAAGCATTACATTATACAATATTACATTTGTGGAGGGGATTATTGGAAAACAACATTAATGAAGGAGTTTAATAAATAAATTAAATTTCAAGATGCAACTTGTTGCTCAGAATCAGTAACACGGTTTGCATAGAATCTAGCAATGAAAGCAGATGCTTTCCTGTCAATACCAGGTTCAGCAACCCAACGACCTCTGTCTTCATCACTTGCAAACACCCTTCTGCTACTGTCATCATAGTAATAGTAATCATCCCTGCTGCTTCCACTTGAGAAACAAGACTTCAACATACCACAAAAAGAGAATGAAGATGATTTCTTGCCTCCCATAACTTCACCTCTAAGTTAACCTATAGGTTATGTTATGTTTCTCTTCTTTTAGTTGGAACTTGGAATGGAATTGTTGCTAGCATGGCTCATATTTATAGCCTACAGGAGAAAAAGTGAATGCCACATGCAATGCAACATCTCTTCATGTGCAACAAAATAATCATATTCTATGGTAAAAAATATAAACCAGTTTGCCCATCACTCGTAAATATATATTCAGATCATCTCACAATCGATGTTGAACTTCTTAATACACTCCTTCGCACCCAATACTATTGGATATGGGGTGCGAATATTAATGGTAGATGACCTGATCAAAAACCTGTTAGCAGGCGGTCCAACGGATCGTATAGAAGGATTTGATACCATCACAGAATTGGTAACCGGGCTTAACTCAACCCTACAAAATCAACTTGTAAGGTGAGGATTGACCTCACTTATAAACATATGTTCAAGTCATCTCACAACCGATATCAGACTAACAATTTTCAATATATTTTAACTATTTTTTTGCCAATGACTCTATAATTAATATTATTTGTATCACTTTCAAATTATTATTCTTCAATGTGTATTTTTTATAATGAGAATCACCTCGCTAGAATTTAAACCCTGAACCTTTACTCGTGAACCTCTTTCACTCTTAGCTCAAATTATCCACCCATCAATTTATGTGAAATAAACATGACAATATATTACTCTTCTAAAAAATTACTAATAAAAATGGTTATTAATTTATCATGGTTGTAAAACTTGAGAGAGAAGGAAAAAAAAAGCACAAGTATTGTTGTCCTCTCATCTTGTATTGACTGAACCTTCTGCGGTTCATCCTTTTTGTTACCCATGTTTGCTTTTGTTACTATATACTATACTTTGTTTTTGTTTTGTTTCCCCCACATAAAAGATGCCTTCTTTATATGTAATATATAATGCCTATGGAATTAGATTAATGTGTCTAGTCCTAACTTTGTTGAATGTATGTATGTTTTTATGACTTTTCCTTCCATTCATTTCTGTGGGCTTTTTCCATCCCTTTATTGTTTTTCCTCTTTCTTGGAACTAGAGAGTAACTACTTCAACAACAAGATTAGGATGTCTTTGGTAATAATAAATGTGAATGATTCTATGAAATTTTTCACCAATATTAAATTAATTAGTACTATTGTATGTAATGTAACTTAATCACCAAGACATGTATGATAGGTTGGATTTATACACCTAAAATAATATATTAACAATTAATATTTGTCAATAAAAATATAGTTGAAATTATTAACACATGTATTTAAATTTAGTCTTCATCTTACAAGTTAATTTATACAAAAATTCGACTTAATCTTAATTTTAAACGAACACGTGTTTATATTGCATGGGTATCCAATGCAAGAGTGTCTCGCTAGCATTTCTATGTTCTTTTCATTTTCAATCAAACAATTTAAATGTTTTATTAGAGAAAACTTTATATTGGAATAAAATTTCTAATGTCTATTAATGCATGTAATTGAGGAAATAATATTTGCTTGTTGTTTGTAGTCCAATGAAAGTTGTGTACAGCCCTACATCAATTCTCTTTGATTATATTCTGTTCACATAAGATGTTTGGAATAGGGGGAATTTAATCTTATAGCTATAATTCTTCACCCATAATTAGCTAGAAATTAACTAATGCAACTATGCCTAATAAGCAATAAAAAAATGTACTTATAATAATACTTAAATAAAATTCTTTTGAACATATAAAGTTGGACCGTGTACTTTGTACATTGTACCGTATAGATTTATCAAAAAGGATAAAGGTAAAAATTTAGAACTAATAAAGAAAAGAAAATTCCAAAGGAAGCTTTTATTGAGGTCTTTCTTTTCAGCTTTAATTAGTATAGTATATAGTATATGAATTTTTCATGTTAGTATATGTCCAATTTTGTTGAGCTTTATGTAGAGATAGCGTAGCCATAACCGTGACCGTAAGTATGTAGTGAAGGCTGATATATATATATAAATTTGTGCCATCAAGCTGTCTAACTTTATGAGATCTTAATTCTTAAGGATCTTTCATGGGAGGGTACAGTTGGTATACGTATATTTCGTACAATTGAACTGATCAAATACAAGGCATGATATCTTTAATTCTAATATATCAATCATTGTTAAAGGTATTTTATTGGTCCTTAATCACTAATCATATTTCTTTTTAATCTCCTTTTAAAGGGAAAAAGTTGGATACTGTTGGTGTACAACTATACATAATAATCCTTTTAAAAGCCACTTGAGATTTGGTAATCTTCCACTAATAATTGATGGCTGAGCTGAATGAGAGGATTATATTTCTTATCACATATATATCAATATTATTATTAAGCCATGTGATGAATTCCCTATTTTCAAAGAGATTAATTGATATGATGTAATAATTTTTTACACATTTATCCAATTATTATATCACATCATTTTTATAAGTTGATTTTTAAAATATTTAATTGAATGCTTGTTTAAAAAAATTACACCGTATACAAATTATATTAATTTTCAAATGAATTGTGGTTTTAGAGAGAATATTAATTTATATACGCCGGTATAAAAGTTTGTGTTATTTTCTAAGTTAGTTCTTAAAATATCTCCACAAATATCTAATGGTCTTCTTTTATTTAATGTGTATATAAAAAAATCATATTATCATTGTATATAAATTAAAAAAATTCTCGACAAAAAACAATGGTCTTGAACGGTGGCCAATTTTAATTGGTCACTGTGCGGCTGTGACATGGCATTGTCTAATTACATGCATCCTAGAATTTTATAAATTGAAACCTTTTTTTTTCATTTTTCAACCATTTTATTTATTTGGTGTCTCATTCAAAATATTTTCATGTGGTTATGGAACGGTTTCATATTTTAACTTGCAAAAAATGGTGTTTAATTCAAAATATTTTCGTGGAAAGTGGGAGAGGGGGGACAAATTGATTATATTTTATAAGGTTTATGATACTAGTTAAAGTGCAAACTATATTTTTTTCTTCATAGTTTACATTTTTTACAATGTTAGTGTTACTTAATATGCGAAGGGGTAAACATGAAAACACATGAGACACATAAGAAGAGTGGTGGTGAAAAAGAAATGAAAATTGCTTTTTCAGTCCCTCGTGTTTCTTTTGTACCCCAAAAAATCCATGGATTTCCTGTTTACCAAAATTTTTCGAAATTTGAACTAAAAAATTTCGATTTTTACGTCCCAAAATTTTTTTCAAGGGAAAAATGGGATTTTTGGGGGTATAAAAGAAACACGGAAGGCTGGAAAACGATTTTCAAAAGAAATTCTCCATTGTTATGTTTGTTCATTTTAAGACTGTTTTGCGTAACAAAACACATGGCCGATACGGCCATACCACTCTCTAAGTTCTTAAATCCCATCAATATTCAACTTCTTAGACCCACTCAAAACCTAATGACCATCTTTATCAAAATAAAAAATCAATTCAGCATAACTCTCATTATAATCTAATGCATTACGCAGTTCACGCCATACAGTTGTTAAACGTGGCCTTTCCATGTCCATATTAAAAAAAACAATATACTCAACCTTCGAAACAGGATAATATAATCTCCAACATGGACCCAAATAATTAGCATAATCCTTCACAAAATCAGGATCAATCTCACATTCATCCTTCATAACATAAAAACACAAAAGCTTATTAGTATAAAGTAATGCATTAAACATAAAAACTAACATGGAAAACATATTTAATAAGTTAGAAACATACAACATCTTTGCATATGACTGTAACAAAACTAGCAATGTATGGTTTTTCCATTAATCTTTCCATCTCAAACAACTTCAATCTTACTCTTCTTTTGCAATTATTTCTTAATGTTCAATATATCTTACTCTTTGTTCAACTAAATAATATTATACCTCTATTTATATAACTAAACCTCTTATACACTAATACACATATCTTGATTTGACAAATTATTTTATCATTTTTCCACACCATTCTCAAAATATTCATTCAACTATATTGATAAGTCCATCATCTATGTATTTGTATTTTCAATGTCACAATGTACTTTTTCTTATTTTCTCCATGCAATAATGTCTTAAATTGCAAGTTTTATACTTTATCAATATTATTATATTTAAAAAATTGTCATTGACAACAATGAAAAATAACAACTACAAATGTTGATATGATTGAACACACTTTTCAAATAATCTTGAGTTTGGCTTCAACTATGGTTTATAGTTTGAGTTAGAATTGAAAATCATATTGAGTTAAATGTAGATAGTTTTTAAAAAACATTCAACTAACTTCATGACTCTAACAAACTACAAAAGATTATTTATTACCTTTAATTTGTCATGTTAACTATTTGAATCTTTCCCACTACTTAATGTGCAGGACAATGCTTTAATACGAACAATGGCTTCAGCATCAAAGATGTTGGTTTATCATAAATTAACATTTCAATATTATTGCATTATTTCAATCTTTTTTACATCTTACATGATTTCAAATCAGTATGTCTAGTTTTTTTTTCCTGTTACTATTTATTTAATCTAATATTTATATAGATTAACAAGATATCAACATAGGAGGAACATAACCAAATCATTCCATACTGTAATTTATCCACATCAGGTATAACAGTTTAACATTATGATAATCTCCAATTAAATATGTAATTGATTTATGTTATATTAAACTTATATATATAACAACCTCTTTTTGTATCATTATAGGACAAAGTTTCAATCTGTCCAAAATTTAAGGCTGCATGGTACTATAATGCATGAACTGCAAAATATCTTGCAGATATAATGTGATGTCTAATAGTTATTTAATCAAATGTATAATATGAACTTCAAATTGGTACTTATTGAATGACAATTTACGTTGATTTAGCACACACATTTGTACTATAAGATTTAATTTCAACTTCTTCTTCCATAATTATTAAACTTCAACAAATAATTTCTGATGAAAAATATATATTGACATAATAACACGCGTAACGTTAGCACCCGTGCGAAAGCACGGGTCTATTACTAGTTGACTAAATAAAGAACCTGAGACCAAAATTTACTCAAAATAAAACATAAAAACTGATTGAGTCACAAAATATAAAAAAAGAAACTCATTGACATTATTTTTGTCAAATAGCTTACTAACTAAACTCACACTATAATGTGAAAAAATAAGAAATTCTGGAATTAAATTTGAGTTCTACTGTATACATATAAACCCGCCAAATTGTACTTGTTATACATAAACCCATTGACATTAACTTGAGCAACTTGCGTTGCATCATTGCAAATGTTTGAAATATTTAATAAATTTGTGGGCTAAATAAATTCCAAGCCCAACATATATGCAGCAACTAGTTTACGTGAGTATAGCAAGGGTGAAAATTTCTTTTGACACCCTGCCAGTTTTTTCATGCGTGTTACAAAATTACCAAAATATTCTATGTGCTACAAACATCTCATTATCATCAAAAAATGGAAATTTTAGAATTCCAACGGAACATTCACCTAGATGCAGTTTACTACAACCCAATTTATGGCCGAAAGTGTCACTTAAGAAAGGGCAGTCTTCACAGGCGGGACATGACATTAATAGATAGGTCAAACTGCTACATCGTATGATTTTCGTTTGGATGACGCAGGAAACCAAATCTTTTAAGGATCCACCTTGATATTACATTGATTGATCTGAAGCGCCAGCTGAGCCAAATCAACCGCTGTCTTATTCACCAACATGAAATTTCAAAACGACGGCGATGTGAGAACAATGTTCTCTATTTTCTCTCAATACATAACAAATGTATCAATCGAGCTAGAGGCTACGTTGATTAAATCCATTGAAGATATATGTTCAAACTTGATCCGTCTGAGGACCTTCGACGAAATCACGTCTGAGAATTTTTTTTTATTCTGGTCTGGTGCCGTCTGCTACTTAAGTACCGCGCTCGTCTGCTACAAAAAACGAAAACCATGACAAAAACAATATGCAGTGGAAACAAAACGTAAAAAAATACATAGAAATTAATTTTATAAATTAGACACAAAATTTTTTATTGATTTATATTCTTCTATCAAATGTTTTAACTTCAAAGGGAATGAAATATTCGTCCAAAAAAAATTAAATATTTATACATTAAAAAAAATTACATCAAAATTAAAATATCACTTTTTTTTTTAACAAAAAAAATAAAATATCACTTAATATGAGGTATATACTAAGGACTATAGTATAGAGTATATTTTTGGTATAATCCTTTGGAAACGTACCAAAGCTACTACCTAAAGTCTGTACCAAAAGAAAAAAGTTGCCAAGTATTGGGCGGTAGCGTAACGTGTGTAATCACTAATCAGTGCGAATCATGAGATGAGAAAAATCCACCACTCTTAATTAAAAAATTAATTACACCTCACATACTAGTATTTTATTATTTTTGACAAGAAATACCCACCTTATATTTTAACAACCATAACTATGGCATCAATAGTATCGTGAGCTTGTCTCAATTGGTTTGACATAACCATTATATATATAGGGGTAAGAATTCGAACTCCGATTATCTCACTTATCTATCTTATGAGTGGAATTTCTAGCCATTAGTCTACTTGACAAAAAAATTATGGCATGTATATGATGTGGACCATTTTTTTCTTTAAATAAGACAAAACATAACATAGATTAATATATAAGATTTAATTGATATGCACCGACGGTGTAAAATAATTTTACACTGTCAACCAATATCAACCATGGTTTCCGCCACATCACCCCACTTTACCCCACTTTCTTGACATGACATGGCAAAATGATGGTTATTTATTGGACGATGGTGTAAAACTATTTTACACCGTCGGTGCATATCAATTAAACTCTAATATATATGTGAGACACATTAATTTGTTAAAATTTAAAATTGAATTTGAAATTGTTACACTTTTATTTTTATATTTAACTACTCTCTCGATTCATTTTTAAGTAATTTTTTTAATGTGGATTTATCATTTTTATTTAACTGTCGTTTTTGTATTTTAAGGGTATGATTTGTTAATTACTATTTTTTGTCAAATACTCTTATCTTTTTAAATAAAAGTAACTAATGTTATATATTTGAAAAACTAAAGTTTATTTTATTAAAACATTAAATTTTTTGTTTGCAATGAGAGAAATATAACACATCAACTAATTTATTTTTTTGCTATATAGCATATTAAATTTATTGAAAAGTGAAAGTGTCATAAAAAAATAAAAACTTATTGGTGGATTAAAATAATGATATTACAAGAAGAAAATGTGCAAAAATATACTTCGTTGATTTAATATTATTATTTCAAAAAGATACTTAAAAGGGAACATGAAGTAGTTAGAGGACATGCATTCACACAAATCATTTATTTTTATTTGAAATTTAAGTTCATTATTATATTAAGATAAACAATTTATTTAGAATAAAATATTCAAAAATATTGTTAAAATGAAAATACAAGTGAAACTATTGCATTCTTTCTTATAAAACTTATTAAATCAACATTTGTCTATCATATATTAATATATTATTTCTGTTATACTGCTTTTATGCATAAACTTATTCAATTGGATGATTTGATGCATGTATTCTAAATACAGTATAAAATTTGAAATATTATTTAAAACTAATAAGGAAAATGAATAAATTTTATAGTAGTCAATTTTATTATAATAATTACAATGAAAGATATAAAATGTGAAATATTATTTAAAATTAATAAGAGTAACTGAATAAATTTGATAGTAATCAATTTTATTATGTTAAAATAATTATTAAAATTAATAAGGGTAAATGAATAAATTTGATAGTAATCAATTTTATTATGTTAAAATAATTATTAAAATTAATAAGGGTAAATGAATAAATTTGGTATGAATGTTGTCATTCTAAATATGTCATTATTTTATATTTATAGTGAATGAGTGTATCACTCAAAAAATTTCACTTATTTAATTTAAAAAGAGTAGATCTCGTCACTATACTTTTTATTTTTTGATAAATTTCGTAACTATGCTGGTTTCTACTTGACATAAAACAAAATATAATTCTCGTGAGCTTAACTCAGTTGATAGGGATATCGCACTATATGTGCAGGAGTCCGGGTTCTAACCCGGGACACTCTACTTATTCATTTTTAAGGTGAATTTTTTAGTCACTAAGCTACTTGATAAAAAAAAAAAAGAATATAGTTGTTATTTTTTTTATAATAATAATATGGTTTTTTTTAAGGATTATAATAATATAGTTGTTATTTAGTCATTAGGGCTACTTGACATAAAATTATCAATCTTCAATCTTATAATTTTTTTTATCAATCTTCAATAACTTTATCTTTAATTAAAAAAGAATACAATGTTTTTTTTTGTGATTTCATTTTCATCTAAACAATCAAATAAAAAAACTTCCTTTTCCTACAAAAAAGAAAAAAAGAAGCTTCCTTCACGCAAAGTGTATAGTACATCACTTAGCTTTTTTTATTTTAATCATTTATCACCACCACCTTTATTTGATTCACATTTGCATCCAAACTCACATGTCCATTTAATTACTATTTTGTACCAAAATATAAGTCATTTTGAGAAAATAAATTATACTAAAATATAAGTCACTTTACATTATCAATGATGCATTTAATATTTTTTTCCCTATTATACTCTTAACTATCTTTATTCTTTCAATTCTTCAATTTATTTTTCTTCACCATTAATGAAGGACAATTTTGTAAACTAACTCATAATTCCTCTTTTTCATACGACATTAATCACAAAGGAGTATATTATTACTCTAGTATTTATATATTATAAAGAATTATTATTATTATTATTTTGGTATATTATTATTATTTTTGGTCAAAAATTTCACCCTTAAGGTGAATAAATTAGATGACCGGAGTTCAAATTGGGCTCTCTGCATATAACTATTATTATTATTATTATTGTTATTATTCGATAGATTTAACATTTATTCATTTTTAAACTAACAAAATTATCCATTAAAATGTACTTGCTCACAAAAAAAATGTATTTAGACAATATATAAACATTTTCTGACCGAGACGAGTATAATAAGATATGTACCATTATTTATATTTATTTGCGTTGATATTCAGTTATTATTATTATTTTGGTGGACTCCATTCTCTTCGTTCTTACCCAACAACAACCTTTCTGTCTGATTCCCAACTCTCCGATGGAAGAAGTTAACGGTATAGCATATCATCACTGTTATTTCAATTCTATTTTCTTTAACCTAATTCTGATTCCAATTTCATTATCTTTTTCCATTTCTATTTCTATGATTATCATTATCATCATGATGTGGTTTTATCGCTTATGCTGTTCATTGATTTTGGAATTGTCATACTGCACATTATGAATTTTTGTCTTAAACCTAATTCAATTGATTTTGGAATTCTCCTGCAGTAAATTTTTGCACATTTTAACTTAATTATACCCTGAAATCTTTTGGAATTTGTAATGGAAGTGATTAATTAAGTAATTAAAGTTGTTTAAGATTTGTACTGCTTCATTTGGATCCTTGAAATTCCTACCTAACTCAACAAATTTTGTGTTATTTTCCTTGTTGATTATTCCAGTTGTAGAAACTAAGGATGGAACTGTTTCAGTAGCTGCTGCATTTGCTGGTCATCAGGAAGGTAATGCTTCTTCATGCTTCAGCTTTCTTCTTCAACTTTTTTTTCCCCCAATTTGTTTCTATAATTGCTGATGGCTGATTGATTCATACATTGAGATTTGAGGCTTTGGATTTTTAATGATATTATGTTGTTGTTAAGTTTAGTTATTTAAGATCATGGTTATCAAATCTATATTCAAATCATGAATCGGAAGAACTATTTTTTAATTGTGTGAATCAAATCTTATTATGAATCATGAGATACATCACCAATAAGTAAAAATAAGTGACATAGCAAAATTATAAGTAATATATCATCTACTAAACTCAAGATAATTCAAGATTCAAGACATAAATCAAATGTCAAAAGAAAAGCGTTTGGCTATTCAAAATTGAAAAAATTAGTGATTGACTACACTAAGTTTAGGTTGTGATTGACTTTGAAAAATTGAGATTCACTGTAATGTATCGAGACTCAAGACGGGACTCGTGTTCAAAATAGATAATAGATTCATATTAATTGGATTTAATTTTTTATCAAATTGAGATATGACTCACATGTTTCGTAAGATGTTGATGACCATGTTTCGAAGTCTTGCCCAGATCATATTATTTCATTTAATACAATCATGAAGCTTAGGATTTAAGTTGGTAAACAATTGATTTTATATGCAAAAGACACGTACTATATATCTATCTATGATTCAGGGTTTAAAAACAACAACATGGAGTTTTTTGTTTTATCTGCTTGGTATTGGGATTTCCTCTTATCAATTGTATTCTGTTGTTGTCATTGCTTAATTAGCTGTGCAAGATAGAGACCACAAATTTTTAAGAAGAGCAGTTGAAGAAGCATATAAAGGAGTAGATTGTGGAGATGGAGGCCCTTTTGGTGCTGTTATTGTTCACAAGGATGAAGTAGTTGCTAGTTGTCACAACATGGTTCTGAATTACACTGATCCAACTGCTCATGCAGAGGTCACAGCAATAAGAGAGGTTAGACTATGAATAGCCAAAGAATTTTCTTATGCAACATAGAAAAATGCAATTTTTTTCTATTAGGAAGTATTGGTATTTTGTATTGCATTTCTGTTTTCTGATTGAAATAGCATTCATCATTGCACAAGATGGTTACACCCTGCCTTACTTGATACTTGATTCTTTCAAAGCAATTTTAATTCATGTAAATGTTAGGAACTTAAAATCTTTGGTCTGACATGATTAAAAAATTGAAAACTTACATACAGAACCAACGATGAAGGTTTTCCAAGAATTCTATGCAAAAAACCCAGTTTGTGGTAGCTATTTTAATATTCTGATTTAAGAGTTCTATGGATTAAGAACTTAAAAAGCTTTGGTCTGACATGATTGAAAGATTGAAGGCATCAACGTAGCAGACACTGCTACTAAAGATACCATTCAATCTTTGGTCAACTCTATTAGTTTATGCTTTTTGAGAGCAACTGTCTAGTTACTAATTAGATCATTTTTGCCTGTCTTCTTTATTCTCACAAAAACTGTATGTGAAATGGCCACAGTTTGAATTTGACATTCATCTAATAAGGGTTTTTGACACATGTTAGGTTTCATCTGTGCAAGAAAAATAAAAGGGGTTTGATTCTTGATACTCAATTTTGAGATCTGATGCATGTAGAACATGATCCATGTCTTGTGGGCATTAGTATCTTATAGTTTTAGTAAACTCTTGCTGGAAAGTGGCAAGAACTCTGTTTAATTGTTGTTGAATTTATTAGATATGTACTACTGAATGATTTAACATGATTTTAGGATACATAATATGAGGCTATACTTGCCATATGATACTTTATCTGTTTACAATTTAATATAATAATATCTAGACATGAATTGGATTAAAATGCTGCAGCATTGTACTGTAGGAAATGATTGATGCAGTGCTTTCAATTTGCAGGCTTGTAAGAAGCTGAAGCAGATAGAACTTTCAGATTGTGAAATATATGCTTCTTGTGAACCTTGCCCCATGTGCTTTGGGGCAATCCACCTTTCCCGAATTAAGGTTGGAATTACATGTTTTTTTTCTATGTTTCTCATTTGTATCAACATTGTCCTGTTTTTAGCATAACTGATTACAATATATTTTTATAAACAGAGATTGGTTTATGGAGCTAAGGCAGAGGCAGCAATTGCTATTGGGTTTGATGATTTTATTGCAGATGCATTGAGAGGTACTGGATTCTATCAGAAAGCATCGTTGGAAATTAAAAGAGCTGACGGTAATGAGGCCATCATTGCAGAAGAGGTTTTTGAGAAAACAAAGGCAAAATTCCAAATGTATTAACAATTTTTTCTTTCACATGTAATGACAATTAGCCATAAATGATTGGCTTCATTTCAATTATTGTAATTGTTGATAGATAATTGCTATCTGATTGTGAACCTGTTCTAATTCACATTTTCACATGGGAAGATACCAAATGTTTCCCTTCTTTATCATTTCATTGCGTCTGATGTTAAATGAAACTCTTGGACTTGCTCAAAGAGCCAGAGGTCATCATGATCCTGTCCTCTGGGGAACTCATTTACCTTTTATTTTTTCTGAAGTTGCATTTTCTTGATGTTTAAACAAACATTTCTTAGGGGTTTTTAATGCAAAGATAAAATCTGAAGAGGTTATCTTCTCAGTTGGATGAGTTCTCATTTATTTGAAAATAAGTATAGGTGGATTCTGTATTGCCCAAGTTCTAATATTAGTACTATTTTATAATTGTGATTTTACTTTTACTTCTATTAACAAATTGAGGAAACTTGCTTGGTTGTTCTGAGTTACTGCATCTGGAAATTGCATTATTTAACTTTATTAATTGGTGTTAGAATTTGCTACAAGAACATTCAACTCTGCTCTGCTGATAAAGAAGAATCTACACATTATACTTACACAACTTTGTCTCCGTCTCCACTTACGCAAGCTATACATTATTCTAACAATGAACGATTTTTTAAGAATATTTTTCTTTTACTTACCCTCAATATCAATACTCCTTTTGATATATTTGATTTATAATATAATATGAATCAGATACATTAATTATTTAACAAATTTTAAAAATATTTTTTTACTTATAATTGTGGTTATAATTGTGGTTGAAGGGAGTAAATAATTAGTTTTAATGTCAAAGTCTATTTTTCTTTTAATTTCAACTTTGTATTCTTTTATTTTGAAAGCAGCATCTTTTAATTTCCCTTATTTTGTTTCCCTATGAAGGACTTGGTCAAGTTATTGTATTGTAGTCTAAAGTCAAAGTTGAAGCAGTCTGGTCTCATGTGAAGGTGGCCATTAACGCCGCTTTCCTTTACCACCGTTATTTATTCCTTTTCCATGGATTGATTGAAATTAGAATTTATGACTTTGAAGCAAGTCCATGTTCTATTGTCCCTTTAATCATTACTGTATTAGTAAACTCTCTTTTGAAATACCAAGCCATTGCCCTTGCCCCATATTACAAGCAATGGCTTTAATATAATCTCCCTTCTTTTCTATATATTTCTTTAATAAAACAATCTCGTAGAAATAAAATATCTTTGTTTTAGTAAAAATAATAATTTAACTTGATATCTCGTGGTTTATAAGACTCACATTCATGGAAACAGATTTCCTGCAGTTACAGCAGGATGCTGTAATCAATTTCAACCGTCCAAACTAAAATCAAAGGCTGAGATTGTTTTAATATAAAAGACACAATTTTCAATCTTATTCATCCGATCTGACATCAACGGTTTAGATTAAAAACTGTATGAAGTAGTTACAGTAGAAAATCCGAGTCCCACGCTCATACACCTCGCACTCGAACACTTTGCACATCAACCAAACGATACATTTTTTATATTCTTATCTTGATTATGAATAAGTTATATATATAAAAGATGTAATTCATCTTGTGAAAATGTATTTTCTAATTTTTCTAATAGATTTGATTATTTAGTCTATTGTTGTTCTCTTAGAACTCACAACAAATATGTAGTATTGTCTTCTTCTCCTTTATTGTCTTTTGCATGGGATGAAAGGAAACGAATGAACTACCCTTTGATTTTGTTGGTCCACTGTGCAGTTGGATGGTAGCAGCTTCTATATATGGTTGACTTAAAAATTAATGAATTGCTTTAATTAAATTTGAAGACAACTGATGCATGGCTCCAACTGCAAGATTGACAAACATCCAACAACGTTAAAACTTTTACAGAGAATTTACTATCTATTTGGATCTCACAAGATTAATCTAAAATGAAAATATTTTTGCTTGTTAAAATGAAAATATTTAATGAAAATATTACAATAGTCATGTAATCTAGTACTCTGTGTTTGATCCCTAACTTGAAAATACAACAATGTTAAAATTTTTATGGAGAATTTGCCATACATTTGATTCTCACAAGATTTGAGATTAATCTCTATAGTTTATGCAAACAAAAAAAACGTTACAATAGTCATGTAGTGTAGTACTAGTACTATAGTCACACACTTTTATTTAATTAGTATAAAACAATGCAGTATATATTATTGCTTGCCTACTTAAATTACAAAGTTTTAAGGCCTTATTTGTACAACCAAAACCAAATCTCTCCTTTCTTTATGACAAAAAAATAAACAAATGTCTCTAGTCAGCATTTATATATATGATTTCATTTAATTAGAGTAGTATATACCTTTCATATTCAATATATTTAATAATTATGATATAAACCTAATTTTATTTAATTCCTTGGTAGCTTCTTCCCCTCTAGTCGTTATATATCCTTTTATTTATAGTCTCAAGTCTCTAGTCTACCACTAATTGAACTAGATGATTTTTAATATCTTATGTGGAAAATTTAGTTTCTTGATAACAAGTAAACGGCTTGTACAATTGACAGAGACGTTTTAAAAAAAAATCGGTATCCGGTCCAAGAATCGATTCATATGTGGAATTAATTTTACCGTCCACTAGCGGATAGTTCAATTAAAGTCAAAGCAAAGTTAAAGTTTTAAATGCACTGATCTAACACATAAATTGACATTGAGAATTTGAACTTGAGATTTAAAGAGGAGCACACTCTGAGATCGTAAACGGGCACCACCAAGTCAACCTCTTTTGGATAAGAAATTTTGACTCCTTGTACACACTCTTTATATGCTTGGATAGGAAGGCTGCATCCATCATTCATATGTTGTTGCTACAAAAAATGGAAGGCAAAGTTGCACTGCAAAAATTGCTACAAGTTCAGGAAAGGCTATATGATACCAATACACATGCTTCCATTAAAAATACTGTGAGTTAATTTCCACTACATATATATAGACACACAATAATATTATTGCAGTTATATATTGGAAGCTTGTATTATATTTTATTTCTTTTGAATATAATTTAGTGGTGGAATTAATTGTGCAGGTAGGAATCGGATCTAGTTGTCTGAGTTTGAGTCTGAATAATAACTTAGAAGAGATCACTCCCCAGAATCAAGACCGCCTTATCCCCGAACTCAAAGTAAGTCGGTACTTGGTAGCAATCTTTCATATATAACTTAAATGGATCTCACTTATCATGAGGATTTGTCTTTGGAGTGTTGTGCGCGAAGATATTGGTTTACTAAAAAAAATAAACTTAAATCGATAATTTGATGTCCCTAACCAACATTTTTTGTGAGTTGACTTAATTCAGTTGGGGTGGCTTGAAAATAAGGTAGAGGAGGTGAAGAAGGAAAATCAGATTTTAAGATGTATGTTAAATCAAGTAATTCAACAATATGCACTTCTTCAAACTCAATTCTCAATAGCCATGCAGCAGCAGCAGCAACAACTGTCTACATCACCTAATGAAATCAATAAAGAAGCAAAAATATTAAAAGAGGAGGATGGAGCATCTGAATTAGCTTCATGTAGAAAAAAAGCTAGAGTGTCCATTAGGGCACGCTCAGATTTCTCATTGGTATGAACATGTTGTATATATCTTTTTATGCATTTGATTTACATAAAAATGAAATATATTATACAGAGGAGAATTGAACTATGTATATGTAAATGATTGTGGATTAGAACTAATTAATTAATTAAGTGATTTGTTTGTGAGCAGATGAATGATGGGTGTAGATGGAGAAAGTATGGACAAAAGATATCAAAGGTTAATCCCTATTGTCCACGGGCCTATTACCGTTGCAATATGGGATTAGGAACAACAACACCATGTCCCGTTCGTAAGCAGGTAATTCCACTTTTGTGGACTTTTTGCTTCAGTTTATATAAATTTTATCATCATTTTAGATGTGCTTGCCAAATATAACAAGTGTTGAGTCCAAGGGTTTGAGTGAGTGGTTCGTTCCATATATATCAACGAGTATCCATAAGAAGGGTAGAATGGGTAGCTCAATTGGTTAAACTAGTTTAGCTAAGGGTTAAGAAGTTGGAGGTTCATGATTGGGTCCTGACAAAGAGAAAAAACTAACATAGCATTGTAAATATACTAACGACTAACAATTTGTCATTAAAAAAAGACGAATATCCATATGTTTGATCTAATATGTTAAGTTTGTGGGGATATATATGTGCGTCCCTAGCTCTTGCGGTCCTGGATCATTTGTTCATTGTGGCTCCTGACCTCCAGATTCTCTAAAGCATAATTGGACTACGTATACGCTAGGCATAAAAAATGATATTCAGCAATAAGTGGGAAGACTCATATATCTAATTTCTTAAAATTTTAGGTGAAGAAGTGTTGTCTATATTATTGTTTTTAATTCAGTGTAACGATGTTTGAGTACTTAGACTTCCTTCATGATTCAACTATAAAAGTTGTCATTGTTTCAACCTTCTTCAGAGAGAGTTCAACTTAACTCTATCAAAATCTTGTCTTTCAAATATAGGAGTCTCTTGAAATTATTCCTTTTACTTTATATATATATAATATAAACTTTTTCATATTTCCAACTACACTAATTATATTTTTACCATTATATCTTTAATTATGTTACTAAACTAATTCTCCTATTTAGTTTGTATCAATTGTAAGTAAATTTAATATTGATACAATTTTTTCAATTTCTATAATTAAGTCAACATAATCCTGGCAAACATTGAAATAAAGAGTCACTCTTCATTCTACAAACTGATTTTATAAAATTTGGTTAGCTTCAGTATAAAACTACAAATAAAGTTGGGACAAACAAAATCTTGGCAACACCCTTAAAAAAAAATATATTTGAAGAAAATCAATGATCTTTTTTAATTAATGATGATTCTTGACTGTTGTCTTCCCCCCACTTAATCAAATCTCATAACCATTCTTTTTTGTGACATTTTGAAGAAATTTGACATTCACACCTGCCTTCTTATGATATTTTAACTAAACTCTTTTGTGATGTTACATGGCTTGAAAGTGTCTAGCATATAGCATGTCAAATTGCGCTACCTCAGGTGTCAGTTCAACCGTAAGAGTTTAAATTTATAACTTTAAAAAAGGATAGAATTCAAATCTTCTCTATACCAGTTGTAAAATGATTATTAATGTCGTGAATGATAATATAATTACTGGTATAATGGTATCTACCTAACATATAATTGATATCTCAAAAGCTACTCTTCACCACAAGATAATTACTTTGTAACAGGTTCAAAGGTGTTGTGTAGATGAGACTGTATTCATCACAACCTATGAGGGGAATCATAATCATTCACTTCCGGAAGCAGCAAAGTTAATGGCAAATACAACATCAGCAGCATTGAGCATGTTTCTTTCAGGTTCAAGTTCAACCACTTTTTCAAATTCAGGCCTCTTCTCTTCCTCTGCCTCCACTGGCTTTGCTACTCTCTATTCATCATGTCCTACTATAACATTGGACTTAACTCAACCCTCTACTAACTTCTTCAAACTCCAAAATCCTATTTCTTCAAACCACTACAATTACCAAACATTGCATGGTTACACTCAACAATCCAATGAGGGATTGAGTTTATCTTCTAAGATTTCAACCATGATACCCTCAGAGAAAAACCTTGCCTTCATGGATGGTGTGATTGCAGCTATAGTGAAGGATCCTTCTATTAAGGCAGCATTAGATGCAGCTGTTTCTTCACTCCCTGGAGTAGTATTGCAACAGTGATACAGCATATATAGATTAGTTAATTTAGAGTTGGTTAAAACCTATTGTCAATAAATTAAACTTGCATCTTTTGAATACATATATCTTGACACATGCATGCACACTGGTTCTTGTAAATGATATCAATCTGTAGCATAGGCTTTATGAAATTGGAATTTTGAATATATTTTTGTTCTATCTTTAGTTCAAGTCCCCCCTACCGTAAGAAAACTGTTTTTATCTTTTAAAATCTGTGTTAATTTTAATTGTCTAGCAAATAGAAAGTACAAATGCGTTTTTTTTGTTTCAGTGGCTAGAAATTTCACCTTTAAGGTGGATAAATGGGATGACCGGAGCTCAAACCCCGACCCCCTACATATATAATGCAATATTCTTGCCAACTAAGCTAAACTCATGAGACAAATGTATTTTTTTTTATATAAGTAACGAATGTGTTTTTTCTAAAATAATAAAAGTGCCAAAATAATTGTATTTCGTTATTTTCAAAGTGCATTATATCTGGCTATAGTATTTCATTTGTATGAAACTACCACAAAATTACCAACATGATCTCGGAAACAGACTCCACCATTGACCTAGCTTCAACAAAAAAAGAAGAACGTTACATTTTACCTGACCAATGCGAGGTTTTTTTCATAAACCGTTAGTAGGAGGTGGAAAATTAGACTAGAGGTGTTTAAAAGAAATAAAGGATATAAATCCACATTTCTAAATAAAAGATACCCATTAATTTTATCAAATAGCAAAAATCTGAACCCATTTATTTGGTTTAAAGAATAACTTTCCTATACAAGACCCATTTATTTTATCAAATAATAAAATTTAACAAGTTAATAAACATGGTACATTATTAACACTTATATTGAGATATATGGTACTTCCTCGGTTTCAAAATACAAGACCCAATTGACCACTACACACCAGAGCAAGATAAATCATCTCATATGTTGAGAGCAGCTTTGCTTCATTTCCTTAGGCTCCTTTTACTTCTTTTCTTTTCATAGATTAAAGGCATGTGGCAGCAATAGATCTTAGGGCTACAATTTAATGACTATAATTAAAAATAAAAAAAAAATAAAAAACAGAATACGCGTTGTCACTATTCCAATTTTCCATGTTCTTAATCAACCTTACAAACCCTCCACCGCAGCCACCGTCGCTGCCCATTTTCGGCCGCCACCGGGCAGCGTTTTTCCTTTCCTCCCCCTTCTCAATAGACCACCACACACCACCTCAACATCTTATCGTTTTGTATTTGCAAATTTCGCCGTTTTGCCGTCATGGGAGAACCCAACCATCTTGTAGATAATTTCAAGCAAGAAAAAAATTCTGTA
This sequence comes from Trifolium subterraneum, assembly GCA_951799995.1. Classification (NCBI taxonomy): domain Eukaryota; kingdom Viridiplantae; phylum Streptophyta; class Magnoliopsida; order Fabales; family Fabaceae; genus Trifolium; species Trifolium subterraneum. The sequence continues at coordinate 4,352,546 of OX637464.1, forward strand.
AAACTTGAAATCTACTGCTCTTCCATGGAATTTTCACCCATTTTACTTCATTTCAATTCATGAATTTTTCATTACTGCATTTGAATTAAAACAATTATTGTGCTACCACTGTATTGTTGGATCCTTTCTTTGAAAAATGATAAAATGACATTGACCCTTTCTTTAAAATAGTTGTTATAGATGTGTTTGGTTTTGATATGTGTGGTGGTCTATTGAGAAGAGGGGAGGGAAACTTCCGCCCTATGATGGCCGGAAAAAGTGGCGGCGGAGGGTTGGGAGGGGTGATGAAGAAGATGGTAAGACAATAGTGAGAAGGAGAACACACCCTTTCAGTCTTTTGTTTTGTTTTTAATGTTTAATTATTTAATTACAACCTTTTTAAATAATAGTCTAGTGAAATCGTACTGTTCTAAAACTTGTGTAAAATACATACCGCGTGTATATATACCTTACAAGAATACACATAGAGTACAAGTATAACAAAAAAAATTACATTGACAAAAAGAAGCAAAAAAAACGAAATGGGCTAGAAAGCTAAGGCCCAATTGAAAAAATTTGGACTATTATTGGAAGGGGCCGCGCGAACGCAGGCCCCCACAGCAACAAATTATGATGTAGGCTCCACCACTTGGGTAGACCTTAGAAAGGCACCCCTCCTAAGTGCAATGGAGGTCACCTTTCTAGGCCATGGGCCTTCTTGATCACCCATTGACCCCATCCAGGTAAGTATGTAATCCAATACCATACACTTTCTTTTTATAACCATCATCTCACACTCTTTCATTCAATCTCCCCGATGTGGGACTCATTTCAAACACAAAAACTATGCTCCTATACTATTGATGGAATTGGTGTTGGTCACGATGGAAAATCAACTGAAACCATTTGCAAAGAATCATACCCATGATTCCCATAATCAACACCTTCAATCTTATTCATCTTCAAATTTCCAACAAAAATTCTATGAATACGTTGTAAGAACACAACATCACCATCATAAGGATGAAAACCTCTAACCCGAGTTCCCATATCAACAATTTCACTTCTTCCTCCTGTCCTCAATAACTCATCCACTATACAATCTATCCGCGGTACGGGAGGAAGACGCGTGTTGTGCAATAAACACCAGCTATACTCCCCTTCCAAATTTTCCAATTCCCACACCTTTACGTAGCATCGAAGAGTACAAAAATACGCTATTCGGATTTTTCCACAACATACACCAATGTGACCATTAAATAGAATGTCATTTGGAGATGTATCACTAGGAAAATTAATGATGTTACATTTTCCATCATTGTTCAAAGGGTCATACGTAAGAATACTAGTTCTTCCCATGAAATACAATATTCCTTGATGTGCAAATGCCGGGGGCAACATGGTAGATTGCGTAAAACCGTTCGGGCAGGACACGGTTTTTTTGTTCCATTTTCCTGTTTCTGATGAGAAAATCACCATTTCAAATTCCGACTTTGTTATACCCCAAAGCATCTCATTAGTTGTTCCTTCAAAGCGAGGAAAACGAACTACACTGAACCTGTGATTGTTTAAAGTGACCTTTTTTGTGTTTTCTTCAATGCGATAATAAGGTTCACAAACAAAGCCTTCGCTTACACTGTCGCGTTTATTATGACCAGTTAACGGCGGTGGAGGGAGTGGAAGTTTGATATAATCTTTTGTGACGATGTTGCAAACATGGTAGACTCTACCACGTGTAGTTTTCTTGCAGAGAAACAAGCCGTTGGAAAATCCAACGATTCTCGAATATAAGACAGATTTCTTTAGTGTTATGTTGTCAAGTTTAGGATCAAATTTTCGACCGAGAAAACTGAAGGAAATTTGGTTTTGAGGAGTAGAGAGATTGATATTAGGGAAGAAAGAAATGAGAAGTTTACGCTTCGAGATAAAATTGAATTTCCATTCTTTCTGGTTTTCATCTTCTTTCATAGTATGGTGATGAAGAATGGATCGTTGAATGAATTGGAGTTGTGATATTAAAGCTAAGAAACGCTTTGAAATGGATTTGCCTCTCACTGCTGTCTTGTATGGAACACGACTCCATATCTCTATCAACAAATCATCTGATAAATTTTCCATGTTAGATAATCGATTCTACTAAGATTATGCAGTTGCTTATGAATAATTGTTTCTTTATATATAATTCTATATTCTATCAAATGTTTGGTAGGAACTGGTCATGCATGTTTACTAGTCAATATATCAACTTTGATAGCCAAGTATATGTCTATGAATTAATCAGCATTTACAACATAAGCTTCTTCACACTTTTTCAACTTTCATTTGCCAAATCAAACAAAAAGTATAGTATATATTTTCTCTTTATTCTTTCTAGACCATATGTTGAAATTAAAAGTTTAATGAGTCATGACCCAGTTTGCTGACTAGTTCTCCTACCCCTAGAATTCAATTGACAAAAATTATCAACATTTTTTACTATGTTACAAGAATGGAGTTTTTATATGAATTTGTGGTGGAACCTATGACAAGTGAGAGATATAAGGCGAGCTCTTCCTCTTAATTGAACTTTTTTTATACATAGAAGTCAGAGAATCAACCTCTGAAAATTGAACTTAAAAAAAACAAAGAAAAAACCTCTGAAAACTTGTTTAAGGGTTAAAATTGCATACCACTTAAATCAATTCATTGTTAATTATTTAATGCTTCTATCTAAGTGAAATAAATATATTTTTTATAAAATAAATCTATCCCACAACAATAGAACAATTTAACAATTTTATACTGTTTAGCTCATAAAAAAAATGTGCTCTAAAAAAATATATAATAAAAAAAATGTATAAAATGAAAGGGAGATAATAGTATTTTTACTATATTATCTATGGACCAAACTTATCTACATTTCCATATATATAATTTTTACCGTACTAGATACATGAAGTAGTTATTTTACTTTAAAATCAGTTTTTTTTTTTTAAATTTTAAATTAAAACAAAATGAAAAACTATTTTTTTATGAGAGGAACAACAAAAACTGCATCTAAAGAAATGCATATAAGTTTTGTCTATTATCTAATTATTAAGTAACATTGTATTTAATATCACCATAAATATTTGGAAGCCATGGTCCCCAATTTAAACGACTAATAGTGGGGCGTTCCTTTTAATTTGCCTCCTATAGGCTGTTTAATCTTTTAGGGTAGTGTTTTTGTAAATAACACCATTTTTGGTGCATTACTTACTGTGGGTAAAATTATTACTACAAAACTCTCATCTCTACACACATTTTTGCATCACGTTTCCTTTAAATCAAGGACCATATTAGGAGTTTCTTAAATATTTAGTCAAAAAGAATATTACCATAAATACAAAGTAGAATACTATATCAAAAGTTTAAAACATCAATGAGGCTTTGAATATTAAATTGAATATTATTATCTTCAATCCTTAATATAAGAAAGAGTTATTTTTTTAGATACATTGAAAGATTAATGTATCTAGTCTATGATATGATTCATATAGATCAATCTTGTATCTAAAATGTGAATTTTTTCTTATAATATGGATCGGAAAGAGTAATTTTTAATTTCAACTACTTAATAATATTCTTTTAAAAGAAAGATTTAATAATAATATTAACATTTCAAAAATATATTTATTTTATTTTGTTTTTGGGTTACCTTTCCAAAATATTTTTAATTCATTAAGATTTTGTTTTCAAAAACTTTCTATTACTCCCTCCGATCTTAAATATAAGCAAAAATTCATTTTCTAGGTTCATTGAATCATTTACATGTATTTGGACTAAAATGTAGAACAAATACATAACTAATTCAATGAACATAGAAAAAGAATCTTTGTTTATATTTAAGACGAGAGTGAGTATATTTATGACACAAGTGTTAATAAATGATTTTCTTTTGACTAAAAGTGTCAACAAAGAAAAAATTTTAACATTAAATATGACTTGAATGTTATTGCTATAAATTCAAATATACTCTACTTCTTGATTCAGTGAAGTCATTTGACAATGGGGGATGAGGTAGTGTTGTTGGGTTATCATCTCAGTATGTTTGAGATAAGAGTTAGGATTGCATTGGAAGAGAAAGGTGTCAAGTATGAGTACAAGGAAGAGGATCTTGTCAACACTAAGAGTGCACTGCTTCTGCAAATGAATCCAGTTCACAAGAAAATCCCAGTCCTCATTCATAATGGGAAGCCCATTTGTGAATCCCTCATTATTGTTGAGTACATTGATGAGGTCTGGAAGGATCAAACTCCATTGTTGCCCACTGATCCATATCAGAGAGCTCAAGCCAGATTCTGGGCTGATTTTTTTGATAACAAGGTCAGTTTAAATTTTTATACTGAAGTAAAAAAAATTAATTTTGAGTGTTTTTTAGTGTTAACAAAGTTTATGTCATGGTCACAATCACGGTCACAATCGCACGAATTTAGATAGGTGCTATGTGTTTGCACGCAGTCACACATGCATCATGATTGATCAAAAGATGCCGGTTTTAAAACGGGGTTCAAAGTTGAAATCTAGAATCTTTCAATCTCTACCGGACGGTCGAGGTGTGTGCACGTAACCCAAAACCAAATTGCACACATACGTTTTCTTAATTGTTTGTGTGAGCCAAATTACATGGATTATGTTGATATCAATTATATGTATACATATATGCAGGTGCATGAAGTTGCAAAGAAGATATGGACTGGAAAAGTGGGTGAACATGAGAAAGAAAAGACAGAGTTAGTAGAGAATTTGAAGACATTGGAGGAGGTTCTTGGGGACAAGCCATATTTTGGAGGTGACACATTTGGGTTTCTTGACATTGCTTTCATTCCTTTTTATAAGTGGTTTTCTACTTATGAGGCAGTAGGCAAAATGAAGTTAGACTGCCCAAAACTCATTGCATGGGGAAAGAGATGTTTGGAGAGAGAAAGTGTGTCCAAATTCGTCTCTGATGAAAAGGATGTCTATGAGTTTGTTATGATGCACAGGAAGAAAATTGGGGTGGACTAAAACACAGAATGCAGAACTGAGGAGTTTGTGACTTTGTGTTTAGCTAAATAAATCAAGGGATATGTGGAATTAAAAATTCCTTAATAAGTAAAATTGTTATGTTGTTAGTTCAACTTGTCTGGATTTGGTTTTGCTGTTTTGAATAAAATTGAGTTTTCTTTTCAGTTTTTGTTTTGTATATTTCTCTTCTAAACTCTATTTTAATGTCTAACAAATATACAAAACACTTAGAAACACAATCATGATATGAATAGAACACTATCACTCTATATTTATCTCCAAAAAAAAATGAATAGAACATCATCACTCTATATAATCAGTTTTTAAAATTATAAAATAAATTAAAATTACAATCATAATACAATATAAAAAATATTAGTATGGAATTAATAGTAAAAAAGTATAAATATTGATTTGTTTTGGTTGTCAGACTCTATACAAAAAAGGTTGTCAGAAAATGATAGCGTAGCGGCAGAACAAAGAGCTTATTGAGAAAAACGTAACAGTATAAGGTTTGAGGTTTGAACACATTTTATTCACCATTTCAGTAAAAGTGTTCTCGAAGATGTTCGACATAAACGTCCCCCACACAACACAATGCCAGATAGACATCCGAAGCGTGATCAGATATACACTGTTAGAATTTGGAGTTAACTTAACTCTACTTAAATAACTAGCTAAAAAGGTTGAGAGTTGCTCAGAGTATTAATTTGGCCATATATATGTAAAAGACTACAAACAATAGTCAGTCAGAGTAACTTTGAGGGAAGCCAGGAGCAGATGTCCCGGCTGGTAAGGGAAATGAATGGGCAATGACTCTTCCATGTAAAATAGTCTTCCAGTTGAGTGGTTCAGTAAGATTCTAATTGTGAGAAGGAGGAACTGGACTCTTGTAAACGAGGTCATAAACTCATGCTGGTTCTAAGGATGCTTAGAAGTTAGAAATGCTCTTTGTGCGTGCACCTCTTGGGCCATGCAATAAACATGGGCCACTCAGCCTCGACATCGAGGTTTCAAAAGTTCCACATGCTTGAAAGTTGAAACTCAAGAATGGAACAAGTGCCACAATCACCATCAAAATGAGGCTTGGTCGCTTATAGTGTTCATTTCTCCTTTTGTAGACCACATCTTGGCTGTAGCGTCATTCATATGTTAAAACCAAAATAAAGTAATGCTGGGTGGCTTCAATCAAACTATTACAAAATGGTATTGCAACATCATCAGCCACCCTTTACTATTTAAGAACTAAAAACAATAGTGTCAGAAGTTCATGCCACCTATCTCCTCTGCTCTTTTCGTACGCATCAGCCGTATTACATTTTGCATTAAAAGATCAGAATCAATGTTAAATGGCACATCCAAAACAAGAAAAGTAATTAGAAGTAATAATAACAGTTATAAGGCATACAAAGTTACCTTATTGACAAATAGTCAGCCCAACATCTGACTTGCGCTCTCCCAAGTAAGGAGCAGAAGGCCACGAGGGAGATTTATCCTTCCAGAGTCCAGACCTCATCAACGTATTGAACGACAATGACAGATTCACTTAGAGATTTTCATTCTGGATGGGAACCCGGATTTGCAATTGAACAAGGTTTATTCGAAGTAGAAAAGGTCTCTTATTGGTCAAGTCCCCCTCTTTGTACTTGTAATTGATACCATTTTCTTTTTGAACAAGAGAAATTAGTCCTTTATCCCAAACGTGCATAACCGGTAATCCAGTAGTGCCAGTCAGACAAGAGCAAGAGGGTCCCAGAAAGCTCAAGAAACAAAAGCTGCTGGGACAGTGAAGTGATTTGCAGCAGACTCTTATCAATTAATAGTGAAAATTCAAAATGAGAGTTGAAAAATGAAATAGAATGTCAGGGAATGTTCGCTCATAGATAAGCCCACAAGTCCACCAAGGATTGTGGACATCTGCACCCACTAGGGGCAGAAGATCTCACAAGGTGTCTTGCAAAGTAAGCTGAACCCCACTAAGCTATATGGCCAATGGTATCAAGCTACGAATTTGGGACAGCAAAAAAAAAGATAAAAGATTAAGATAGTTCTTTCATGATGTTGTGCAGCTTAGTTGAATTGTCTGTCATACACATAACAGTAATTTGAGATTGAGAGACAGAAACTGGAGATATGTTTTGATAACAACATTACAGCATAACATACTGTATCTATTGCAATTAGGTGAGTGAATCTGTTCATCAGACAAAATAATGGTTATATAATTACTGAGATTGTATGTTTTTTCCTGGCTTCCATCTTGCCAAGAGTTTATTCGGTTGAAGCTGTGATACAGGAAAGTGTTATAAGACACTTCCCATCACTGACAGGCAAGAAATAATATTTGATAACACTGGTGTTAAGCATATAAATCCCTTGCTCCTACTTATATAGATTATCTTTGGTATGGGGCCATTGATAAAAAAAAAGGTGTATATTAGGAGGAATGGGAAGCAAGGTATAATAATTAGTTGTATCATTTACAAAAAGGGTTTAATAGTTCTTTATTCGCATGCTTTTATGACAGTTAGGAGAGGGATGGAATATAAGAAGGGAACTGAGGCAGGAAAGGGAGAAAGAAAGTTGACAGTAGTGCATAGGAGAATATTCGAGGACTCTTGAATTTTCCTTTAAGATTGTATACAATTTCTCATTCTTCCCTTCTCTGACTCATATTGAACAGTGAATCAGTAAAGATTTATTGTTGGTTCTTACATAAATTGCTAACTCATTTGCATTGAAAAAGTACAGAAAACTGATACTGTCTTCTACACAACAAGAGTTCATGGCAAAAAATAAGTATGTAGAAAATTTTACGTAGTTCTGCAACCAGCAACAAAATTATTGGTCACGGATATTGTCAAACAGATATTGAATCAACCAGTATACACATCTAGAGACCATTCATTCGACACGGCCCAAGCTCTTAATTGACATATAATTCACTTCTAAACTGATTGATTGTTGCAAAAACATTATGACCTCTAAAGCTCGGTACTCTAATTTTGGGGACATACACATACCCAGTACGTGAAATAATTTTTTAAAAAAGCAATTGAGTATACTTTGAATACTCTTTATTTACAGCTTGGGTACTGTTTGAGCATAACTTGAGTATAATTTGTCTAAAAACTATTAACCTTCTCTGCCTGTGACGTTAGAGCACAATGGCATGCTGTATTATAAATACAAATCTTTGCCACCTCTCAAGAAAGAGCAAGGGTTGTAATAATGAGGGTAAAACTAAAATGTGGGACATTTGTGACTGTTTTTGCAGAAATGATTAATAATGAGATTGACATCGTTAAAGTGTAATCTTCATAGACATGCTTAGATCTTATGACATTATTTTTAAACATTTTGCACAATACAGTTTCTTAGTAAGATCGTGTTTGTATACAATTTTATTTTCTTCTAAAGGTGCATTTTAAAAATATACATTAACGTAGTTGTGCCCTAGATTTATTAATAATCTAACAATTATCTGTGCAAGATATATTATAACATGTGAACATTGAACAAGGAATGACGAAAAACAACCGTATTTTTATTAAAAACTACAACAATATTTGAATGATGCAATCAACATGATTAACTAATCCTACAAAAACAGCTTATAATTTTATAACAAACATAAATATTCAAATAATGCAATTAACCTAATCAACTAGTCCTAATCAAAATCCACCACAAAAATAAATCAAAACCCGCCACAAATAGATCAGGGAATTTAATTCACAACAATATAACCAATTCAATAACCTAAATTTCAATTCTAGGTTTCAATAACAAAGACACTACAACAAATTAATCTGATGATTCGGATTCAGAATTCTGAGTACCGGAATCATCCTCCTCCTCGGTCGAAGCTGAAGCCGAAGCCACCTCTTGCTCCTTAGCAACCAAATCAGCGAAAAGCTCCAGCGCTTCCACAGCTCTCTTCCTAGCTCCAACCGCAATCAAAGCTCGTCTCTCAGCATCCAACCGAATCGCAGTAGCCGCTCTAGTCAAAGTATTAGCAGAAATCTGAGCAGCAGCAGCGAGTACCTTGTTTGCATGAAAATCGATAGTTCTCCGATCGATTTTGAAGTAAGAGAAATTAGGATCGGCGCAAGGAGGACAAAGGAAAGCGAAATCGGGAGTTGACGACGGAAGAACACATGATCGGTGAGCAATTGAAGGACATCGGATACACATGAGGTGAAGATTAGGGATGAATGAATCGTTGAAGAGTTCGAAGCAAATAGGGCAAAAAGTGCCTTGTTGTTGTTTGAGAACGCAATTTGTGCAGAAACGACGGTTGATTGATCTGTAGCAAATTGTGTGGATGAAAAGAGGTGTGGTTGGGGTGGCGCCGCAACAGTGACATGTCTCCGGTGAAGGTTGAAAGGGATTCATCGGAATGGCATTGATGGAGGGGAAGAAGCTCCGATTATGGACAGTGTTAACGGTAACCCTAGAAATAAAGTGAAGGACTGTACAAATGGGGAAATGTGAATAGGAAAAAATGGTGGGAACTGGGAATGGGTGACATGGATATATATCCTACTCATCATGCAAGTGTTAACTATTGCTATCACATTTGAGATCTTCTAAGTACACATGTTTTAATGTGATAATTTAACATTTAATGATGGATGATATAAATTTAATTGTTGTGCATTGTCGGTGTAATAATTTTTTACACATACATCAAATAATATACCAACACATCATGTATTGTGTTTAAAAATAAATGATGTGTCAATACATCATTGGATGCATGTGTAAAAAACTTTTACACTAACGGTGCACAACAATTAAACTCGAAAGATATTTAATGTTTTGAAAATTGAATACACATTTCTTAAGAGAATATTTCCATATTTATCTCCTTAACATGTGACATTATGGTACATGTTAACATTTTCTTAATATGTATTGAGATGTATATGGATGTCAATCGAGGTGGATAATATGATATATGTGTCCGCTCTGTTGGATAAATATGATATTCATGTCTGTTTCATATTCGTGCGGGTATCCACTAAGCGGATAATTTATGGGTATTGAAGTACCCGCGGATATTTATAGATATCCATGTTATCAAACATATGATAATTACTCAAAGACAAGGACACACACATCCAAGAGGGGCACGTAACCTCAACCAATAAGAATCCAGCATGATATCAATTTAGTACTATTTTTTACTCCACTAACGTAGTGGAATTGTCACTCTCCATATATACTTAATTATGCGAGATTTGGTCTATAAATACACATATATCTCAAACACCTAAGATATGCAATATTCACCAAATTTCCTTAACATTTTCCTCATTTAAATACTAACTTGAGCATTAGAGTGCTAACATTTTTTGTAGTTACATTTTCCCTCTGTGCCTGAGGCCCAAAGCTATCACATTCAACCACCTAACCCTGCCATTGAAGCAATTCCGTTATGCCCATTCAGAGCAACATGACAACCCAATGGATTTTTTTAATCACATTTAAGCAAATTACTAATATCACGATATGAATAAAGTTAGCCAAAAAAAATTGAAGACACGCTTAACAACAATAATAGAGGAGTATTTTTAGGGTTTACATTTGAAGTTTTCATATGTCATTGGTGTTTGTTTTCGTGATAGCATTGACAATTTGGTGCAAGCTTGTATCGTATGTTTCCCCCACATTGCTCTTATTACAGTGGAAAATGGTTATGCTTATAAGTCAACTTTAGAGTGACTCTGAAATTGTGGTTAATGCTATAACAAATAGTGATGCTAAGCTAATGAACTATACATTATTTTGACGGGTTGTAGGCCCCTTATTTCATAAAATGCTAGCTACAATCTAGTTTTTTATTAGAAGAGAAGTTAATTTCAGAGAATAAAGTGACTATTTTTATAGTATTAACCTTTCGGTTCTTGGAGAAATGGTCTAGCAATATGAAGTTCGACCTCAAAACAAATAAATTTTGGCCAAGAAATTATTCCACAAAAAATTGAACTCGGATTTTTTCGAACAATCTGTCATTTGGTGAAACTCATTAACCATTAAATTCAATGTCTTAGTTAAAATAAAGTGACTATCTATTTTTTCGAGTGGAGTCATACATCTACATTTTTAACTAAGACATTGAATTTAATAAAAAAAAATTATTTAATAAAATTATTCTGTCAAAAAATAATTACTAATTACTTAATTAGTACTTAATTATTATTCTACTTTTTTTTTTGACAAAATTATTATTCTACTTTTATTTAAATTAAAAATTGAAACAGCTTTTTTTGTACCTCTCTCTCTCCACCGATTTGTAACATGTGTAACCAAGCAAGAGAGAATAAAACCGCAAAAAACAAAGAGAGCAATGAAATGAGTCCGAAATTGAATTGAAAAAAAGGCAAAGAAAACAAACCGAGAGTGTTTGAAATTGAATTGAAAGTGAAAGTGAAAGGGGGTTATGGAACCAGAAGACTGGGATTTGAGCGGCGAAGACCTTGATTCCCTTGAAAGAGACGCTTACCAGAAAATTGCTCAACTCCGCTCCAACCCTCCTTCTTCCTCCTCTTCTCTTCCTCCATCTTCTTCTCAACAATACCATTCTCATTCTGCAAACCCTCCTCCTCAAAGAGTAAACTTGCATTTTACCATTTCATTATTCTTTCTGTATCTATTTGCTTTTTGGGTCATTACCATAATAATATGTTTCTGTTTGCTCAGTATAGTGCTTTTATTTCAGGTTGATGCTTTGCCTCAAGTTGCAAGATCACTCCCACCTTCACTCAAATCAGGAGGAGGAGGGACTAACAACACTAATGACCATTCTAAAGAATTCACAAAAGCTTCAGTCAAATTTTTTCTCCATTCCACTGGACTTATTGCAGCAAAGTTTCAATATGATCAGGTTTTATTTCTTCACATTATTATTTCATTGTTCCACAAATAGGGTTTTGTCATTCACCTTGTATACTATGAAGCATGGAGTGCGTTGATGTTGGACACGCATTGGTGTCGGACACATACACTTATATTTACATTGAATTGTTTCATTTTCTCAAATTATTATCAGTGTCCATGTGTCTGTGTCCGGTATCCTTGTCTGTGTCCGTGCTTCATAGCTTGTATATGAGCCGGTGCAGAACTTTCTGGCTCATGCTTTACAATTTTGTCTGTGTTAGGTAATAGTTGCTGCTTTTAGAAGAATCCCTAAATCTTCCTGGAATGCAAAAGAACGGTATGTCACTCTACTCTTCCTTCAACGTGTACGCACATTTCAGTGTCGAGTGCATTAGTTCTGTGGATTGGGATTGGCTGTCTGCTTTGTTGCCTTAGCTAATTAAAACTTTCGGGTTTGCATGCAGGTTATGGATGTTCCCTGTATCTTCTTTGTCAGAAGCAGAAAAGGTTCTTAAAGAAATATCTGGTTATAATGTTCAGGTAATAACTTCTTTTTCATTTATAATTTTCCTTACAGTTGAGAAGTCAGTGTTGCTATTTGCTATTGTAAGGCAAATAATTTTGGCATATAGTATACTTTTCACAATGAATTAGTTACCTTGTGGGCATGTCTTGGCATAGCAACAATATACTTGTCAGTGAGAGTGTCTTGTGATCTGGTGGATATATATTGTTGTTATAGAAACAGTCTCTCCACTCATAGGTGTAGTGCTATGTACATGTCGTCCTCCTTAGCTTATTGCGGATGCACCCTTCCATATTCTTCTTTTTCTTTTTGTTTGTATCTTATTTGATATAGAAATTTTAGGGTATGTCTTGAAACTCCAGATTATGGAGGGATAACTTTGACTTTCACATCTTAAGATCAAATATTTAGGTAGCATAGTGACGAGGATATGGTTCATGATTACCTAACTAATTGCTATCTCCAGTATATCTGTTGGTTAATGGACCTTTCCTGTCTGTTTTTGGAAACTATCACAATCTTCTGGATTTTTTTTTGTGAAGTAGCTTAATTATGGGTGTGAAGTGAGTTTCATTTCTCAGCACACATTGGCTGTGCTGCTGGTCCTTCTGAAGATCTTTTGTATCACTACTGACATTGTTCAACCACTGCTTGTGGCTGTTGATTGACCATTTGTCATGGCTGTTTGAATATAAGCTAGAAAGTAATGCTTGTCTTTCTGGCGGTCTGTTTCCGCTCTTTCTTAGCAAATAGACTGGTTTACGTGGTTGATCTGGATTTTCTGGCTCTTTATTAGCAAATAGACAGTTTGCGTGGTTCATCTAGAGAATCCATAGCGTTCATGGGCTTTAATTCAAATTTCTACATTGGAGATAATTTAATTTCAACCATGCTTTTTAATTTTCTTTTTTCTTTTTTACCTTCCACGTAGTTTATTTTTCTTGTACAACCAACACACTGTGTATGCACCCTTAGAGGTTCTAAACTTCTAATGAGATTGAATTAGAGATAGATTATCAGAGAAGAAAAACATCATATGTGGATAATAGGACTGGTTGAAGTTGGGATCACTAATTCAATTTTTTTTTTTTCATTGAATAATAATAATCTGCTATCCTAGAATGAGGATTACTAAGGATGTATGCCATATTTTTGTGATTACGTTTGTGATTTTTATTTGAGATTATTTTGGCCCTTAATTTCTATATGTTCTAGCCTTCTCCCTACATTTATGCAAATTATTTTATAGGTGGAGAACTTAGATCCCTTAGTGCAACGTGCTATCATTGCTTCCACTTCTGCTCCTGATCTTCGAGGTATAAGTTGAATGTTTTGACTATCAGTTTTTCTATTCTCTCTTTTCTAGAGCAGCAACGGCTTTATGTATATATTGTTCATCCCCCAAAAAATTCTGAAGTTTTTTTTTTGTCTTTACTGAAAGATCGATATGATAAGATCCCTAGCTATGTTGAATCAAAGCTTTTGCCATTTCAACGAGACGGTATAAGGTATGTACTGGCTTGCTTGCCTTTTTCCCATCACTCTCATAATATTTGTTTTTCCCTCTGTAATTTGTTTTTCTACCATGCATTGATTTTAGTTAATATTTATTTGTTTTCAGGTTTATATTGCAGCATGGATGTCGTGCTTTTTTAGCGGATGAAATGGGACTGGGGAAAACGTTGCAGGCAATTCACTGTCTATAACTAAACTATTCCGATACATTCAACCTATGAAACACGGACACATACACTGACACTGGACACGACACATAATTCAATGTAATCATAAGTACCATATCGCAGAAGAGTTACACATATAACTTCTACTGGGTTTTGCAGGCCATTGCTGTAGCTTCATGCGTTCAGGATTCGTGGCCTGTTCTTATACTAGCACCATCTGCATTACGCTTGCAATGGGCTTCTGTAAGGGTTATATTTCTATATTTTTCATCATTTATTGAACACAATTAGTAACTTATGTCTTTATTGTTTTGCTTTGGTCTAGATGATTCAACAATGGCTGAATATTCCTTCATCAGATATACTTGTAAGTTTTCCATGATCCCTTTATGGCTGTATTGAAAACTTTCTGAAGTTTTTTTTTTTTGTTTCTTTATGTTCCCCTTCTGATGAAGTATATCCTTTACCTCAATATTTTAGATTGTCTTATACTACCTAATCATGATTAGGTTGTCTTATCTCAAAGCGGTGGATCAAATAGAAGCGGTTTCAACATAGTATCTTCAAGTACCAAAAGCAGCATTCATCTGGATGGACTATTCAACATTATCTCATATGATTTGGTGCCAAAGATGCAAAATACGCTTATGGCGTCTGATTTTAAGGTTAGTCTTACCTAGTTATGTAATTTTTCTGACTTTTGTTGTGGTTGGTTCCTAAGTCCTAATCTTAACTATATGTCAGTATGTTCTTTCATTGTGGAGGAAGTCGTCTATATATTGTGACTAAAAGTGTTGAAATTCATAAAATTTGATAAAGTACATCATGTTTGAAAATTTAAGTCTCATTATGATCAACAGACAGGGGTGCATAATTCTAAGGCTATTAGAGGCGTGTTCATAAAAAAATGAACTGTGAAAACGTTGTAAAGATTGTTGAAGGCTATGGAGTATGTGCAAGATTGCCTATTCCCCCCTCCTTAGGTTCTTTTTGCAAAGATGTTTAATAGTCACTGATCAAAATTATCAGATAATGATTGTGTACATTTTGATGTGATCCGGAGTATATTTCATTTCAGTCTGTGTGTGAATTTCAGAATATATAGTTCTATCAACAATAGTCATCTACTATGATTCAAAAGAGAAAACTGAAAACTAAAATAATTTTCTTTATCTTCTTTGTGTTCCTAGTGATGTTTGTTTCCCCGGTATAATATTTTGAAAATCAAAATGGCTTAGCAAGTGGTTAAAATGCCAAGAAATGTATGTTTTTTGCATTTTAGTTGTTGTTGTGGATGTTATTATTATTGGGTTATATGTACTTTACCATCAGTTATTTTTCCTGAAAAGATGACTGAGTCTACCTATGTGCATGTACTCACCAAGTGTTGCTGATAAATCACACTCTTAAACTGTTTTTATCCAGGTTGTAATTGCTGATGAGTCACACTTTCTGAAAAATGCTCAGGCAAAGAGGACAACTGCTTCTCTTCCGATTATAAAGGTACCCATTCTTGAAAGCCACAATCACATACTTGCTTCTAGTCTAGTATACTTGGCTCCAAAGTAAGTACGTGTTCAATAAACATAGAAAAAAAAAACATATAATGAAAGATAAAAGTGGAAGATCGAGAATCAGAAAGAAATTTAAACAAAAAAGAAAAGGAATTAAAAAAAAGTCTGTGCAAAGGGTATGTCACTCTGAGTCGTGATTAACTTACCCACCTACCCAAAAGGTAGTCTGGTGGTATATGTGAAACATTTTGATTTTGATTGAATCATATTTTATCTTTGTTATTAGTCGAGTTGCTGTAGAGACTGCTTAGCTGCTGAATAATATCCATCCAATTCTCTCACGCTTTCTTCACCTAAAAACTAAAATTTTGTGTCGATTTCAGAAAGCTAAATATGCAATATTACTTAGTGGAACTCCTGCTTTGTCTCGACCAATTGAACTATTCAAACAGGTAAGTTATTTATGTCTAGTTTGGCATAATACCTTATTAATGCTCAACATTGATGGAATCTACATTTTGATAACCTCTTTGGAATTTTGTTATAGCTGGAAGCTTTGTATCCTGATGTGTATAAGAATGTTCATGAATATGGTAACCGGTATTGCAAGGGTGTAAGTCATCTCTTCTTTGTTACATATATGATTTTTAAATTAGCCACTTTTCTTTTGTTTTTACTGGATAAGTATTCCAACTTGTCGTTTGCATGGATCTTCCAGGGAGTTTTTGGACTTTATCAAGGGGCAAGTAATCATGAAGAATTGCACAATTTGATGAAGGCAACATCGATGATTAGGAGGCTTAAAAAGGATGTTCTTTCTGAACTTCCTGTAAAGCGTAGGCAACAAGTGTGTACATTCATCACCATTTTTTCTCTATAGTGCACATTTTGACCGCTTTTTTCAATGCATGAAGCTTATGGTGCAACTTAAAAGTTATTTGTTTTATAATCGATTTTCAGGTTTTCCTAGACTTGGCCGATAAGGACATGAAGCAAATTAATGCTCTATTTCGCGAGGTAATTCAACATATTTGTTGTACATATTGAGACGAGGATTGCATCATTCAGTTTTGTTAGGTTATAACTCAAGCTAGTTATGAAGTGCAGTTGCTGTGTCTTTGCAATATTCTTTTAGCTTATTGTATGGCATCTAACATTTGTCGTAGGATTGTGGAATTTCAAATTTCAAATTTCAAACGAGTAAATTGATTTACTTTGTCCGGACTTTTTTTATTGTTATTCATATTACAAGAATTTTATTTAAAGCTTTTGTGAATAAATAAATTGTAGTCTGGCCTCAGGACTTTTTATTTAAAGCTTTTATTTACTTCTGAAATGATTTGGAATGGACTCTCAGCCATTTTTATCTATAAACATGGTCGTAATTTGTTTTACCAAGTATGGGTCATTTTACTCGAAAATGGTAAGAGGTCTTGCATGTGCAGTTTAAGGTGGTAAAAGCTGACCAGTATTGATATTTGTTTTGCAGTTGGAGAGGGTAAAAGCAAAAATTAAGGCTTCTAAATCACAAGAGGAGGCTGAATCACTCAAGTTTACTCAAAAGAATATTATTAACAGGGTATTAGTTTTTTTTTTGAAGAAGCTAAATTAGCCCACCTAAATATTAACAGGGTATTAGTGGAAGCAGTTGTGCACATATATTTAAGTTGCACAATTTGTTTGAGAAATTGTTATTATTTCCTAGAAGTAGAAAAAGTTGATAAGTTCACTGCAATGACTGTTCATTTCCCTTCTGTATGCGGGCATATTAAAATATTATGACTCTGCTATGTGATTAAACACTGACCTTTGATCCATTCAATTCCAGATTTATACTGATTCTGCTGAAGCCAAGATTCCTGCTGTTCTTGATTATGTTGGAACTGTAATTGAGGTATGCTGCAGCTTCTTCTCTTTAAAAAAAAATGAAGATTAATACCTTCAACGGCTGTAATCTATATGAACTTAAAGAACGTTAAAAAGATCTTGTTTTAGCTTTCTCACTCAACGCACAGTTATGACTTTGATTCTACAAGGATATATAAGATGTTACTTTGTTGTATCTCCTTATTTTGATCTCTTCAAGTTTCTATATGTTTATGTTCAATGGTAGAACTTTTTGTGATGATTAACCTTCCATGAAACAAACGTTGAAACTTCAACACTTGTTAATTGAAGTACAGATTCGTTAGTGCTAGGGTATTTTTAACATCTGAATTATATTTCCATGCCATTGATCTTGGCTTGCAAATATAATATATGGAAAATGACAATGTAGGGTATTTTCCTCTAATGTAAAATTCATTTTGTAATCTTAATTTAAAGGTGGCTGATTTCTTTTTTTTTTCTTTTTTCTTGTGATCTCCATTGCATGTGGTAATTCTATATATGCAATGATTGTTGCAGGCAGGTTGCAAGTTTCTTATATTTGCACACCATCTACCAATGATTGATGCGATACACGAGTTTCTTCTTGTAAGGCCGCTTAAATTTTTCGTATCTCATCAAGAAGTGATGATAAACACTTATGAGAACTGTTAAAAATTTCCAGAAAAAAAAGGTTGGATGCATCCGGATTGATGGAGGTACACCTTCTGGATCAAGGCAACAATTAGTTACAGAGTTTCAGGAAAAAGATGCTATCAAGGCAGCAGTGGTATGGCAATTTCATTCATATGTTTTCATGTAATTATCTTTCTGTTTGATCTGTTGAGATATTCGCTAATTTCTGGTGTAAAGTCTGGTTCAATTTAGAGATGATAATTTTCCTGTCCTGCAGCTATCTATCAAAGCTGGAGGTGTCGGGTTAACGTTGACTGCTGCCAGCACAGTCATTTTTGCAGAATTGTCTTGGACTCCTGGTGATCTAATTCAGGCCGAAGACCGTGTTCATAGAATTGGCCAGGTATTCTCAAACTTGGTTGTTGTTAAGTTAAAAAGAAAGGAAAAGAGAGAGTGATCTGAAATACTGTTGTAGTTTAAAAATCAGCATCAACAATAAGAGAGTACTAGCACAGTATCATTTTGGAAATTGTGACGATCTCTTAAAAATTTGTGATAGATCACCTCTTTTAAGAAAACATCTGTCATTGCTAAGCTTAGTTGAAATTTTGTATCCAAAAACAATCTTCGCTGTGATGATTATGACTTTCTAGCTCTTATTTTCAGGTTTCTTCGGTAAATATATACTACTTGCTTGCAAATGACACAGTTGATGATATCATATGGTAGGTTTTGTGTTTTTTGCAGTCCTCTGAGACTTAGTAGAATGGTATTTGGTACTCCCTCCGTACCAAATTATATGTCACTTTGAGGAAAAAATTTGTACCAAATTATATGTCACTTTACATTACCAAAGAAGCATTTAATGCAACTTTTCCTATTATACCCTTAACTATTTATTACTCTCTCTTCTTTCAATTTTTCAATTTATTTTTTCAATACCATAAATGAAGGACAATTTTGTAAATTAACTCATAATTTCTTTTTTCCATACAACAATGATTACATTTCTTAATATGTGTAAAAGTGTCAAAGTGACATATATTGTGGTACGGAGGTAGTATTGACTTGATGTCTCTGATGCATTGATAACCTTATACTTTTTCACTTCTTAGGGACGTAGTGCAAAGCAAACTGGACAATTTGGGGCAGGTATATCTCTATTTTGTTTGGGAACTGTCACATGTAGTGCAAAGTGAAAGTAATTGTAAATTCAGTTTCTGCCCAGTAAAATGTTGGTTTAGTTCTGTTTTATGTTTATACCTTTTAGAGAAGAGTTATACTCGAGTAGGTTTTTAATAGTGTGGATTTTATGTTCTTAAGAAGAATTCTGAACTTTAGTTATTGAAAAATTCAGATGCTTGATGGCCATGAGAACACCTTAAAGGTCTCAGATTCAGATGATCAGCCACCATTGAGTAGCCCTGCAAAGCAGAAAACACTTGACCAATTTGTCAGAAGATGCGAGAATAACAGTAGTGGATCGGAACACCAGTCAACCCCCAAACGTCCTCGGTACTGACCCAAAAATTCTGTGAAATGGTAAGTAAATCTATAACTGCTGTGTATCTGCAAACTGCTCACCTCTACTTGGAGAATGTTGCAGCAATATTATTGTTTAGAAGTTTCCCTGTAATTTATTTTGGAATTTTGACATGACAGCAGGTTCTCATAAAGGAATATGACCACATGTCGACACTATGTTAATCCAAGAGAAAGGCGTATGCGGTAGCTAAAATCTATTTGACTATATAGGTATATAAAATAGGTCGTCAGCACAGGACAGCTGGGTTGGCAAGTTGCAACTCTAAACTATGCTGCTGGGATGACAATGGTTATCTGAAGTTTTACAACAGATTTTGTGTTTATCCTTTAACTAATTGTTTCCCCCGAGTTGTGTGTGGGGGACTTGTACATAGTACATTATCATATGAATGTAGCTTGTAAACTACTCTACTCAATACTAATTTTTATATTTCCGCCATGTTGCTATTGATTTTGAGAAATGGTATTTGTACGACCAATGTTAAATAACTTTTGGGACAACTCTTTCTCTCTCTATAAAAAAGTTATCCTAAAAGTTGGCCCAAAAATATCATTTACTCACTGATTTTTCTAGTTCTTTTGATTGAGTTATACAATGGAATATTTTTGAACGGTCCACCGGTCCCCCCTCTCTGTTTTGGGTTGGCTAGTTTGAGCCCCTTTCCTTTTTCTCTTTTCCCTCTCTCTTGTTTCACATCCACCGACTGCCAGTTTCAGATATCCTCTTAATTATGCTAATCTTACTCTTACATTAGCCCCTTGGTCTTTCCATTGATTTTGATTCTTAATTATGCTAATCTTACTCTTACATTAGCCCCTTGGTCTTTCCATTGATTTTGATTCTTCTGTTGCTCTTCATCGTGACGAAGAGGCTTTTGGGGAAGTCGGGTTCTTTCCTCTTTCCTGGGTTTTCCTCGAGGGAAGTCTTCGGACCTCATTTTTCCAATGTAATAAATACTGGGGGAGAGGACATTCTTTCATAGCTCCATAAAACTTGAAATGCAATCAAAGGGTGCAAACAAAAACAATAAAATTACGACCATGACAAATTGGAATTAAAAGAATGGCATTATAATTTCTCACATAGTACATTGTACATAAAGTTATAAATATAGGAAATAGAAAACCATAGTACATAAACTAATTTTCATACAAAATGAAGTTGATATTAACAACTTAAGAAGGAAGTGATAATAATGATATTTCCTCCACGCTACACATATATACAATCAGCACGCTAGCTAGCCATTTCTACTGCCTTGTGCATCAAGAAGTTTTAGCAGCAATACCCAAATCTTCGTGACTCTCCCCTAAAAATCTAGCCACGATAGTATCCACATCCTCCAAACCAACCCCAATGCAGAGAGGATTACTTGGAATCTTAACAGAATCATCAAGTCCTTGAACCATGTCATGATCCACAGAATTCTGAATTCTCACATTAGGAGCACTTTTACACTTCCCCATACACTTACATCCAACAACAGAACCAGCACCTTCAACACCCACCACCTTCTCAAACTCTTGCAACAATGCAGCAGCCCCTGATTTTTTGCATTTGTTACCCATGCATACCTCGATCCTCTTTTGAGCAGCAGGGATAACCACATTAGTCTCTTTCTTAAACCCAATAACAGAAGCATCATTTGTAGAACACACATCCATAACATGATGATGTTGTGTGGAACCTTCACCATCAACAGTGGTCTTGGTCTGGAGGGGCAGTAAGGCTGGCGAAGCTGGTGGCTGTAACTCCAATTTCTCCACTGGCTTTGTGGTAACACCAACACTAGTTCCTCTGCAGGTGTTCATGTCAACAACTTCACCACATTCACTATCACTTGACTCAGATTCAGAGGATGAAGATGAAGATTTATCACAAGTTTTCATCTTGGAAGCTTTAGATTTAGCCATTTTCTTCTCTTGTTTCATTTTTTTCTTCAATTCCTTCTCCTCTGCTCTTACTTTCTCAAGCTCTCTCAGTAATTCTTCCCCACCACCCTGCATCCACCCATGTAAAAGAAATTAAAAACCAATTCAACTAGAGCACATGATAAAAAACTCAAATTTAGAAATATTCGTTTTAAAATTCATAGTCAAAATATTAGTATATTTTTCAACACAAAAATTCTACTTTTAAGTTTAGGACACACTGACACTATACAAGACCCATTAATTATTGTCATAATTATCATCATCATTGGAATTTGTGGTAGAAAGGGAAACAATTAAAAAACCTAAAAAACTGATTTTTAATTAAAGAGAATTAGGAGATGACGAGAAATAAAAATGAAAGAGGGGCATAAAAAAGTACCGTGGTGAGGTTTTGAAGATGCTCCAAGAGATTAGGTTGATTTGAATCTGAAGCAAACCCTAATTGAGGAAAAGAAGAAACGTTTTTAGAGAAACGTTTGAGCAATTTCAGTTTCTTCTTAGTACTCATAACAGGTTCTCTGTTTTTGGTATCTTGGTAATACTGAACGTGACCATCGTCACGGAAACCAGACTCCATTGAAGACATTCTCACTCTAACAACGTCTCTCCGTGGAACCACGCCATGAGAACGGGAGTGGAACCCAACGCCGGAGATGTAGGTTATCTGACGGAGAACGGTGCCGGAAACCTCCATGTCTGACGGTGACGATGACGGTGAGAATCGTTGAAATTGAAACTTCTAAGTGTTTGTTTTTGTTTCCTTTTTTGTTGGTTATGTTGTCTTATCTTTGTTTATTTGAAATGATTTTTGAATGGAAATTACGTGGAGGTTTTTGATTGGGTGGTGGTGAGGTGGCATGTAGTTTGCGTTTGAATGTGGCGGGCGTGTGACCGTTTTCGATTTGCGCATGGCGGCCTTACGAATTGGTTTGATATCTGCCGTTCGTTGTAATCTTGTTGTATCGTACGGTTGAAGTGAATGACAGCTGGCGACAAGTGTGAAGGTTTTGTTGACGTGTTATAAGAAAGACACGTGTACATAAAACGGTTCTTTTTTTATATTCGGAATGGACATTAAAAATACACGTGGCCTTTCTGTTCTTTTTTCTTCATAGAGATATTAATTAATTTTTTATTTATTTTAAAAGTAAAACATTTTCTAAAAATAGTAACTTTTTTGGTAAAAAGGAAAAACAAAAACAAAAACAAAGAGGCACTTGTGATGTTTTTTGATGTTCTTAAGCGCGCAGGAATATCTGTGAAGAAAAAGGCACCTGTGAATTTTTTGACTGATCCACTGGAGGGAAGATCTACATTGTGGCCTGCCGATATTTTGGTGTACGGGTGGGTAGGAGGAAAACATGCATGTGTTGACGTGACCGGAGTCTCCCCACTCGTGGGATTGTCGAATGGAGATTTTACTGTAGGACAGGCGGCCCTCAAAGCTGCTTCAAACAAAGTGGCTAAACATGGGAGAGCATGTTTTGACAATCAACATACATTTATACCATTTGCATTTAACACGTTTGGTTTCCTAGCACCAGATGCTGTGAATATTTTGCAAAGAATTCAAAGAGTTATGCATAGTAATGTAGTGTCTCCTAGGTCTGTAGATGTAGTATTTAAGAGAATTGGTTTTGCGATCCAAAAAGGGTTAGCGGCGCAGCTTGTTGTCCATTTGTCTTCTATCCAAGTGTAATTAACTTTTATATATATATATACCAACTTGTTCTGGAAAAAAAAAAACAAAAACAAACACTTTTGTAAGCTACTACATTAACTATATTTTTTTATTTGTGTAATATAATTAAAACGAGTTACTTATATTGTAGTACATAAAGAAAGAGTATATTTTTGCAAGCATAGCATTAGCAAGTTCTCCTGTTAATAGGCGGTAGAATTGATATCTTTTAAATTAGTCGGTTATTAGAATGAACATAAAGTCTTAAAATATATATAAAAAAAAACTGATAAGCTTCAATCGCATTCAACGAGAAGAGACAATTTTTGAAGTGTTAAACCAAGATGTTACTTTTTTGGTGAAAAACTCTGTACATTAATTTCTTCCTCTAAGAGTATCTTGCAACTCAACACTCCCCATTCCTACTTGTTTTCAACTTAGCACATTGATTTCTTCCTCTAAGAAGAGTATGTTGCAACTCAACATTCCCCATTTCATTAACTAACTTTATAGCAACGAGGGAAGTAAAAAAGAAAAACAGATGAGATTATGGATTTCCAAACTTCAACTAATTTGAAGCCAGTGCAAAATGGCCAATAATTCTGCATTAAGGTTATTACTAGTCTCATTGCCAATGTAAAAATTTGGTTATTGATTAATATGTAA
Organism: Trifolium subterraneum; assembly: GCA_951799995.1. Classification (NCBI taxonomy): domain Eukaryota; kingdom Viridiplantae; phylum Streptophyta; class Magnoliopsida; order Fabales; family Fabaceae; genus Trifolium; species Trifolium subterraneum. The sequence goes on from OX637464.1 coordinate 4,376,486, forward strand.
GTTCCATGTCAGTGCTCATTGAGCTCTTTATCTTTTCATAATTCCTGGTGAACTCTCCAGACTAAATTCACCTAAATTTTACCTAAGAAGAAAATTTGTTCTCATAGAACACAATAGAGGCTGCTTCAATATGTATTTGACAAACACTGCACATGATGACTTGAAATATCCATGAGTATATTACATTATTATTAGAGTACCTTTGTAAATGTTAAATACATATATATGCATCTACACATGGCAAAGCTTCTTACAACATTAGAGTCAACTATCTCAAAAAGTTCACTATTGAAATTAAATGAAGATCCTATACCTAGATTGTGAGACAGGTTGTAACAATTTCATAGCAGACTTATCTAAGGATTGACTGGAGTGTACTTTCTTCACAAAATCTTCTGACAGACTGTTCTGAGTGAGAGTGAGTGGTTCATACTTCATAGTAAGCAGCATTGAAGAAGATATTTTTTTTAAAGAATAATGAATGTTTAGTAGCCAACTTTTTGTCACCATTAGCAGCAGTATTAAAAATTGACTTCTCATGAGGATGCTATGCAAGCCAAAAGTTCTCGCGACCCTACTAGGTGTCCCGGTACACGTTGCCTTATCTCTTCAAATGCACATAATGTTTCTGAGTCCAAACCTCCAGCAAACTACAAAACAATTGATGAAATTTTGGCATTTACATATAGTTTATCTACTCAAAATAAGGTATATTGGTTCTTCATCCATACAAAATTTTGATATTCCTATCTTGCCTAATTTACAATTCTGGCCCCTCAATTTTAAAATCCATACTTTAGTCCCTCAATTTTCAAAATATCTGACATTTTCACCACTTATGCATTTGTGGTTGAGTTTTGATTATTTAAATTAGTTGTTAAGGATCCACACCTAGACAGTTTCATGTCATCGACGGGGTTGCCACATAAACATCTCACTTGCACATCATCACAATTCAGCTTCATAATGTATAGGTGGGAAAAAATTGGTCATTTCAAATACTAGAGGACTAAAATTGAAATAGGGAGACCAAAATTGTGAATGAGGCAAATAGATGGACTAAACCTGCATTTAAGCCTACAAAGCATGAACAAACTTGTTCACACCATCAATATATTCCATTAAACCAATTCCGTTTCACTTATCATATGTATATTTTAAATGCATGGAACAGCAGTCTGATTTTAGCAAACCTACTCAACATTTGTTCTTTTGATGGCAATTGCACATTAGGGGACGCATTTTAAGTTATGATCTGTTTAAATTACGCGTTTCTGAACAATTTACAAGTTTACATGCTTCATGTACATGATACATCCCTTAAAAGTTGGTAAAAAGAATACCTGATGGGCTCTGTATGCAAAATGCACACCCTGTAATAGAAGAGAATCTTGACTAGATTCTCTATCTGAATGCCTATTGGATTCAAGCTCCATTGTCAATCTTTTCATGTACATCTTGACCAGAGTCATGGAAGCCTGCTTTATCTGTATACATTGGTGTATAACTAATCAACTCAAGTTCTAATAAACGTTTCAAAGGCCAATAGGGGCATTAGAGTCATTGTTTTTTATTTCACAAATAAAAGCATTGGAAAAAAAATACCTTGCTTGTTACTCCCGAATCAAGCATCCATGCAGTTGGAATGTTGTATGTTTGATACGAACGCATAACAGAATTTCGCAGCATGATTAGCTTCTGTATGCTCCGCTCAGACCTATAACAATGAGGGAAAGAGTTAGCCCCTCTCACCTGAAAATCTGTCATATCTGTAGTTCATAAATAGAATCATTGCCACAATAATCTTACTTGTCTAATAGGCTTGCCATCTTTTTCAAACTAGTTACACATGGAATGTCAGGGTCATCCTTGTAAGACGAAATCTCTTGTTCTAACATTTTAAGCTCACGATACTCAACTGCAGCCTCACGCATTGCATCAGCTTTCTTCTCAGGCCATTTAAAATGCTTCAAGACAGCACGCTCATCAGCCTGCACAATACAGGATCATAAGAAGCTACTGAGAAACCAGGTATTGATAATGTTTTACCACATGACCACAGCATAGTGTAAAGGTCGACAAAAAAAATTGGCATCGAAATTCGACCACAATTTAGATGGTTACCACAGTTAAAATATTTTGGTAATTGCATTTGGTAGATGATTCATGAATACAACAAGGTGTCGCAACTCATTAACCATGAATTTGAAAGTTAACCACAAATTTTCAGGTGTTCAAATTTGAGTTTAAATATACATGATATTTATTAACCACAATTTGTGCGCAATAGATGCCAGATGTTATAACTCATAATGGAATAAAATTCTATCTATCTTATAAAGAAGAAACACACATACTGGTGGCATCAATGATAGAGAGTCATTTGACCACCAATAATTAACTGTCAGAAACTTACCAAAGTGGATAGTTCACCATCAAGCCAATCAACAAAGTTGAGGACATCTTCAATGTCCACGTAGGCTGCATCAACCACCTTTTTAATAAGGCCATTAATGAACTCTCCTTTTGTTTGAATATCCTCCCTTATCTGGAAACAATGGTCAGTCATCACTCACTGATTAATGGAACAAATTGGAAAGTTAGTAAACAGAATTAAATGTATTGCTTACAGCTAAAAGATGAGCCGAACGGTTTTGAATTTCTCCTACAATGCTATTGTGTGCACTGTTAGTTATCGGTTTATGATGCTGATTCATTGATCCTTTCAAGTCTTTCTTCCCATCCTGATTCTTTATGGAGTGAAATAGTGGCACAATTGGAGGAAGTTTTTGAGTGTTGGACAATTTCGCCAAAGGACGAGATGGAATTGGTGGCGGCGGTGGTGGTGGAGGTGGAAAGAGGCATTGGTTTGGTGGAGATTTTCTTCCTAAACCTGTAATTTCTGGAATAGCTTGACTTGGTTTTGGAGCTTGAATTGAAGCTTTGACAAAAATCACCTCAGGATTAGCTTCTTTTTTTATCTTAGACCTTTCTAATTTGTCAGCAATGAGTTTTTGTATGTCTTTAAATTTAGGACTCTGGTGTTCTCCAATTGGTTCCTTCTTCATTCAAGAAAAAGAAAAAAAATTAGATTCATTGATAGATAACATTTTATGCATATGAAAACAAATAATTTATCTCAATTTTGTACCACCATATAAGTTATCCCTCAACACCATGAAAATTCCAACCATACACTGGTTGATTCAATGATTCTAATGAACGAACTAACAACAAAAAAATCATTTCTTTCTTCAATGAAACATTTGAACAAACACATTCCATGCACTTTGAAGCAAAATACAAGAAAACAAACCAATAAATATATAAAATTCTCACCTTTCTATTACTAGTGCCACTAGCTGCTATCTTAGCTTCAGCAGAAGCAAGGTTCTGATTAAGCTTCATATTCTGAGACTCAAGATCAATATTCAAGCTCTTAACTTTATCCAATTCATCCTTCAAGGCCTTCACCTCAGACTGTAAACTCTTGATCAAATTCTCACTCACCTCAAGCTTTTCCATTAACTCTTTCTTCTCTTTCACATCAGGATCATCCTCAATTCTCCTTCGTCGCGGCCGAGTAACAACAATAACCTTAGCCTCTTCAACCTCCTTACCACCACCACCACCACCACCCTTGTGAGAACTCTCAACCTCTTCAACCTTGTTCATCACAACAATACCCCTTTTGACCTTTGAATTGTTCTTCATATCTGGTGGCACTGATTTAGCTCTTGTTGATGAAATGGTAGAGACCCTATTAACAATCTCAGTTGCTGGTGGTGTTTTAGGAGATTCTTTAACCTTAGAAGAAGCTCTTAGTCTTAAACGTGTTGGTGTTGTTGTTTGTGGAATAGTTTGTAGAGACTTATTATCACTATGATGTTGTTGTTGTTTCAACACAGTTCTTGATGTAGTTGTTGATGTTGGTGTTTGTGTTTTGTGCTTCATTGTTATGATTCTGAAAATGGGGTCTGAAAAAAGAGAGAGAAAATGAAACAAGTACTATAAAGCAGAGATCTTTGTGAATGAATGAATGTTGTTGTTGTAACAGGAACCTGACACGTAGAATAAAAAAAAACAAACTTTATGCGACACTCGTGTGTTTAGTGTTTGTGCTTGTGTTTGAGTGGAAGATTAAATCTTGATGGTAGATGGTAGCCATAGATGAATACCTTCAACCTAACTGACCCACAAGTATAACTAAGTACAAAGGAGATTGATTATTGATTGATAATATATAGATATTATAGTTAGTTAGTTTGATGTAATCATGATTGTATTCAACTTATAGCTTATGTATAAAATTTGTGTACACAACTGTGATGCTCAATATTTAAATATGACTGAAAATATTCGGTCTAACAATATTAATATTGTCATTTGATTTAAATCTTAAAAACTATTTTTTTGTTAAGAAAACATATCATTAAATTGAATAGAAATTTGTTAATTTGTTTATATTTCATTTGAAAAAACTTAAGGTAAGATATACTTACAATTAAATTTTTAGAAGGGAGTATTGAAGTGTCAATAGCACTAACTCTAAAACTTGATATTTCCAACATTTTTCTAATTAGATGAAATATGATGTAGGTTCCAAATTAAATTAGGTAGAGCTTTTGTTTTGAAGTGCAAAGTGACAATTATTATTAAACTATCTCATCTTCTAAGCTAATAAACCTTGAAGAAAAATAAATAAACCTAACCTTGAGGGGTTCAAGTTGGCCACCACAATAGAGAAAGTGACATAAGGTGAAGGGACACAATGATCCAACAAGGCACAAAAAACCATTTTATTTTTGTGTCTTATTCAACTTGTGTTGGCACATGATCACAATATATCCTAGGTCTATCTTCTGTCTCTTTGGTTGGTTCCACACGACCACCGAATTTAGATTATGACTTTTATGTAAAAGTGGGTTTGGCTACAAATATAGTATAATTTTAATATATATTTTTTGTCTTATTCTAAAAAAAATAGTTATTGTATTATGGTGAATTTTCTTATATTCTTTTAGAATGAGAGGATAAAAAATTGAAAATCAAATCGTAAGAAAAATATAAATTTATAAATGTCCTGATTTTCTTATATTATATACATGTGTTAGAATTTTAACTCTTTAGATTTTCAACACTCCATTTATTTACCATAAAATTCTAATAATTAAACTACTTACTAAAAAAATTGTAAATTTGTATTTCTTTTTTTTTTTCATTTTTATTTCTCACTATTTTTTGACGGTTCAATTTAATCTCTAACAAAAATAAAATTTAAATTAATTCTTAACATTTTCATTTCCAAACATAATATACTAGTCCTTCATTCATATAATATAGAAACATTAATTTGTAACCAGCATAAAAATATTGGGGACAAATTTAAATTTTATTTTTACTAGAAACTGAATTGAATCGTAAATAAATTGTAAAAGATTAAAAAGATATTCACTTTTATTCAATTTTTTATTCCTTTAACATATGTCTAATTTAGTGTAGAAATAATAATATTTAATTTACCTAACAATTTTTTTTTTTAATTTTATGGATTTACTTTTACAGTTTAGTTTATATAGTCTCCTCTTATACATGTTTTTCCTTTCTATATTATATTTTATTTAGGATTCCCGTATACTATGTTTTTGTGGAAGGAACATTTTTGTTATCTGAAATATATAAATATGAAGTTGTGTGTCTTCTAATTAATTATTATTATTTTTTTGATAAGCATCTTCTAATTATTGTTAATGGTGTCACGTACCAACGGACAACACACATGTCTTCCAAGGGTAGATTAGTTTGGACAATTTCCTAACCCTTAAACTAATTAAACCGAATGAGTATAATTGATTTTTCAAGACATTCTCATGACACCTTTAATTAATTTGTCTTGCATTCTAGTTCTAGCTTAAAGAAAAATTAAACAAACCTCATTGATTTCCAAATGATTTTATTTTATTATTATTAGTGCTACTTGAGCAATAATAATATTTACCTAAATACCTATAGGGGTAAACAACACTTTGATCATAGGTGAAGACAAAGCATGCATAATAATGTCTCTCATAAGCTATTTGATTTGATGTCAAAATCAAATTTATAAAGGTCGGTTTGTATCGCATTCCTTTCCTTATCTTCACGGCTAATTACCACCACAAATTAAAGCAATGACAATTACATATCATTGGGGGGATCAAATATAAAGATAGAGAAAAAGTTAACATATTCAGAGATTTAATTTGTTAATTTGGTGGAGCTAAAGTAAAGCAATTCATTTTCTAAAAAAACAAAGCCATTCACTTTAAGGCTCCGTTTGGCCCGGTCTTTTTTAGCTTTAAATTCTCTTTTTAATCAAAAGTTGGGTTAAACACATTTTTAATAAAGTTCTTAATAGTAAAAAACAGATTTTTGTTTATGTGCAAAATTTGATTAAATGAGCTTTTGAGAAAAGAGGTTGAAACCTACTTTTGAAAAAAAATCCGAAGCTTTTTTTGCAATGATCCGCTTCGAATCATGCTGAAAACTCTTTTTATTATTTTTTCATTTAAATATTATTAGTTGTTATTATCTTTTTTTAATTTTTTTTGTACAAACCTTTTTTTTGAAAATATATTTTACCAAACAACTTTTGCTCTTTTTTTGGAAGCTCTTATTTTCACTTTTAGATTTCAGATAGCTTCTAAGAGCTAAAAAAAGTTAGGTCAAACGGACCCTAAGTTTAAGATAATATGTTATTGATAAAAATGTAAAAAAAAAAAACTATACATGATGACATGATTGCATTAATAGCATAACAAAATTCATGTGTTTTCAAATATTTACAATGAAGATATAATTCACTAATGATAAATTATTTTGGGATAATAGTGTAATCATTTGGTTAATAATATATGTATTTATTTATTTATTTTAATTAAATATATTATTAAAATATCAAATTATATTTGACCCAAAATCAAATTATATATTTTTAAGTTTAAGATGATATTTTTGTCAAAAAGAAGTTTAAGATTATATTAAATGCATTGTAGGCTATTATGCACAAGTATCCACTTAGATATTTGTGAACATATTTTAATTGAAACAAAATATAACAAAATAACATTGTAGTAAATTAGATATATTTGATTGCATAAATGATGTTTTTTTTCATATCCTTAGTCCTAATTTTAGAACTAAATGATCGAGTTACTTCTTTTTTTGGTAGACGAAGAGGGCGCCCAAATGATTGGGTTACTTTCAAGATAAATTATTTTTCTTTATGTATTTTATAAATGATGTCATTTTTCTTTATGTTTTAATTATATATTGATGATTAGTCAAAAAAAAATAATTATATATTGATGATGTTTATAAAGATTACATCTTAAATATTTGAGTTGGAATAGAAAATAAACAATAATACTTTTATTTGATTTTAATATAATAATTAAAAATAAATTATAAAATAATATACTAATACTTTTATTGATTATTCATAAAAAGTAAATAAGATCGTTAAGAAATCTCATATTGGTTGTGAGATGACCTATTTATAAAATAAGTGTAATCCTCACTTTACAAGCCGGTTTTGTAAGGATGAATTATATATGTCAAACTCAATTCTAAAATAGTATCAGAGTCTCTTTCACAATATCCATTGGGCTGTTTGCTATGAATTTATGATCTGACCATCCATCAATTATATCCGCGGCTCAAAGCCATAGCGCTTGACGTGAGGAATGTGTTAAAGAAGTCTCACATCAGTTACAATGCAAGATGACCTAAATATGTTTTTGTAAAGTAAATGCAATTACCACCTTACAAGTCAGTTTTGTAAGAATAAGTTAGATCCAATTCAATTCTAAAAAAAATTTATGCAAATACTCCCTCCGTTTTTTTTCAAGTGTCTAGTTTTATCGGATTTAGCGTTTCTATTTAACTGTCCATTTTGTGTTTTAAGGGTACGATTTGTCAATTGTACCATTTTTTAATTACACTTATCTTTTTCAATAAATATTTTTTTTTATATATTTGAAAAACTAAAGGCTTTTTTTAGAAAAAAAAAACAAAAAAGTTTGTTTATTGTTATATTCTATTGATAACAATAATCTGAAAATATTTTTTTTTGTATAACAATAAATCTATTGATGAGGGTATAATAAGAAAATAAAGTGCAAAAATCCAATTTCTTAATTTGATATTACTATTCTAAACGGACACTAAAAAAAAACGGAGGGAGTAGTTAATACGCAAAATGTGCCGTTATTCGTTGTAATCTTGAGAGTACTGTAAGTTCAATTTCTGTTAATCAGAAAATACACAAGGAGTAGTGGAGTACATTGCTTTGGCATAGGTTTTCCTTTATTTAATTTGTTATCATAAAAAAAGAGGGTAGCCACGCAAATCTAAGTAGGCATAGGATCAAGTGTTTCTTCAAATACATCACTTCACTTTGTAAAGCAAAACCACTTATAAAGAGATGCATTTCATTCATGCCACTTTTTGTAGGTTAATTCATAAATCTTCTCTACAAACATTTAGTTGGAGGCATTTTGATTTTAATTAAAATAATAAAATTTTCTTATGAGAATTAAAATAATAAAGTTTTTTTTTCCTTTTAAAAAAATGCTAATATACATGAGATATTTGCTCAAGGTATGATTTAATTTGAAGGAAAAATATTTAACTTGATATCTAAATATTTTGTATTAAAAGACACAACGAATCAAGAATCAAGACTCATATGAGCCATAGTCACAAATTCCTTACTTAACGCTGTAAAAGCAACAAATTAAAATAGTAGTATGCTCCTATATTGGTTTCCACAAAAGGAGTTATTATAGGGAATATATACACATACTGGGTAAATAAAAAAGGTGAAGAGGAATATTAAAAAGATAATTCAGTTGATAACTATCGGATATATCATTGGAGCGACTGATATTCAAACTTGAATTTCTTACGTTTCTATATTTATTATGTGTGAAAATAAAAAAGGTGCAGAAGGATAAATGTTATTTTGGAGAAATGTCCCTCGGGTGTGGATTTTTATGGGAAGGGTAGACATGGAAATATAACTCATACACATGGGCACCCGCCCACACCGCCCTGATTTTGACGGAGAAAAATTGATTTGACTGAATTTGAGTTTGAATTTTCCCCGATTATATATAAAAGACGGGGTGGGGTGGATAATTGAGACATTGATATTCACCCCGAACCCGCCCCACATATATTTAAGGACATTTTACCTCTCTTAAATTATAAATCATTAAATAAAGTCTTAAATTATATTCATATGTTTGTTTTTATTCTTAAGTTGAGTATTAAATAATGTTGTTTTTATTTATTTATATTCTTTCTTTAAAAAAAAATCATATTGTCAAAACAAAATAGTTTTTCAACTTTTACCTTCTTTAAAAATAAAAAAGTACCAAAATTCAACGCAAGTTCGCATCGAGATGAGGCGAAATGGGGATACCTGAACCCCACGGAGATATCCGAACTCCGTTGGATATGAGTTTGGGGTTCGACTTTTCATACCCATTAAGAATTCAGACGGGTTTAGAGAAACTCGAACTTTATGAGTTTGAGTTTGAGTTTGGGAAAAGCAAAACTCGTCCTTACCCCGCCCCATTGCCATGCCTAAAGGGGAGTGGTGGAAATTTTCACCATAATTCCATCACCTGTTGACTGACTGTTGTTCATAAATTTTACTTCTCTCTAATATGCAATTGAGAATACACCAGAGGAATTTTCACTAGAGGAATCTTTAATCGTATATCCCAAATATAAAGGGGTTATATATTATAATAAATTCATGTAAATTATGCAATGTCAAGTAAATTTGATTTGTATATGAAATTTGTAGCATTACTTAAACAGACTAAACATGAATGATTGGCAAGTTTAACATATATGCCAAAGGTGATGAGTGAATCCGTGAAATGTGAAGAAAATGCAGAATCATATCCACATGTGACAGGGCAAGAATATGTGCATGAAAATGAGAGAGAAATGATAAACCTGCTAGAGTTTAGAGCCACCGTTTTATGTTGCCACATATTACATATAATAGCAAATGCTAAAAACAATTTTACAGAATCACATGTTTGTTTCTATTGTTTTGATTAGAAAATTAGGACCACATTCACCTATTTTAGCTACATGCAAACTAGCTAAACACAATTTAAGGCTAAATTACCTTTTTGTTCATTAATTTTATATGTTTTAGAAAATGTTACCTTCTTAGCAATTTTGCTGTTGGAAGATGTTGTCAATAATCAAACGCAACTATATATTCCTTTTACAATCAAGATATAAATATAAGGTTTTAAGTTATAAAATGTCACAGATCAAATTAAATTACGAGTTGTACTAGTTGTATGTTTCAAGCAGGTAGCTCGGTTGTTTAACTAACACGAATGAGTTTTAAGTATGATGTCAAAGGTTCGAATATTAAAAACTAACATAACCACTGACTTATAAAGATGTTTGAACTTCGTAGAAAAGTTAATTAATACAATGTTTAAATTAGTTTTTGCTAAAGCTAAACAATTAACAACATAAATACCTTTCTAATTAAGAACTTGTTGTATATTTCATAGCAATGTTGTATATTTCATAGCCCATGAATGAATCACCAAGAAATGATTTCCAAGCCATGCCAACAAAATCTCTTTGATGTCATCATCTAGAAAGTAATATATGAAGATATATATCAGTTTAGTGTAAGAGATATATGAATTATGAAGACTCAAACACTTGCACAAACAAAGAAAATTGGTACCTTGGCTTTTAGCAATTAGTCCCACCATTCACAAATGAGTTAGGTGGATATACTTGTCTTATATGCATTTTTTTTTCCTTTGTGACAATTGATATTTGATTATTATGAGAGAGTTGGAAATATGTATGATGAATGGGAAGGCTATGGAGAGAACAAGGGTTGTAGGGGGTTGAGTATATAGGTAAATAAGTGATTTTCCTTTGAAGGAATACTTAAAATATATAAGGAAAAATTCCAAGTTTTCACTTGTTTGTTGTGATTTCATGTCAGATCAGGTGTCCTATTTTAAGGCAGTTGTGATTTATTAAAGAAATATTAATAGTTTTATAAAAAATAATAAAGTAATATTAAGAAGAGTTGCATAATGAATTATTTTCTCTATTTTGAAATTCCTTGTCTTATGTAACTTTGCTCTTGAATTCACGTGCCTAAATTCTAACCCCTCTTGCCATAGAGGTTTGAACACAAAATTAAGCCTTTTTTTTCTAGTTGGTACATCGATATAATTATAAGAATTAAGTATCTTAAGATGATAAACATCACTTTATCAAACTATAGTTTTTAATTAACTTGTTAACAAACTTCTAACATCATCTCCTCTTGATCCAAATATTTTTGTGTCCCTTTCGGTAGATTTGAATTTTTTGTGTTCACATGATCATATGGTCACCCATCTAGGCCATCGAGTTAAACTCAATCTCTTAGCGTTTCAACGGACGGAGTTTGATTTGATAGTCTAGATGGACATAATCTCTTAATTGACTCAACATATGACACTTAAAACTCATTTATCTTTGCTTACCTGTTGTAAGTTCAATTAAGAAAAACTACTAGTGTATGTCTTGTTGGAAGCAACAACCATCTCAATCAAATTTTATACGGATCTTACTTGCTAAAAATAGGCATCAAATTTTTGTACTTGGGTTAGGAAATTATAGTTCGTGTGTGTTTGGTTTTGTGGTGACGAGAATTGATTTTGAGTGAATTGATTATGTAGAATTTATTCTGGATAAAAGTGAGTTGAATGTAAAGTAATTTATGTTTGGATATATTTATGTAAAAATGGATTTAGCAATAAATTTAAGGCTAAAATCAATTGTAGAAGTCAAAAGCTACAAATTATAGCTTCAAGTAGAATCAATTCTACAAGCAAAATCAATTCTCCTTTAAATCATCCAAACATGTTAAAATCACTTTTACAACTTCTAGAATCATTTTTGACCCTCTAGAATTGAAACCAAACACATACTTCATCACTTGAAAAGTCATTACCTTATATGGTATTTTTCACTATGCACTCTTCATTTTAAATCTCTCTTATTACTTGAGGAATACATTTACCTCTTTTGTTAGCAGCTTATATTCAACCATTGGCATAGGCATTCAAACTTTGATATAAGTTGTGCACAACATGGCAAATGCTAAAGCTAAATGTCTTATTATTAATTGAGTTGATGAAAATGTACTTTATTTGGAAATTAAGCGAGCTAAGATATGAGCTTGACATAAAGACAAAGATGGGACCTACATATTATTTTTATTTTCATTTATAAATTGTAGATTTGAAGCTAAGCAGTTGACAAAATCAAGTGATCAGGTGTTTTTAGTTATCCATTGATGCTAATTTAGTGGTTGATTTGATGCTCATCATTATATGTAGGACCATGTTTCTATCTTGTGCTATTTTTTTTAAAAGCAAAGTATATCAATTTTTACATGTTTTCAATCATATTATTGATGCAAAATATCTACCAATTTTATCATAAAATAATTTCCAAAAAACCTGATTGATTTTTTTATAGTACGTCTAGTGAACTCAACTCATGTGCTATATAGCCTAATGTAAAAAGGTGTAGTAGTAATAATAGATGTAAAATGAAGATATACAAATCAGTGTTTTATTTTTAAAAAATGACCCACTAATTGATATTTGTTTAATTTCACAATTAATGATTTAAGGAAAATGAAGATATGCAAATCATATTTTTATTTGAGAAAATGACCCACTAATTGATATATTTGTTTAATTCCACAAATAATGATAGAAGTAAAGAATTGTTGGCTGCAGCTTTAAGGAAGGGATAGTGATAAGCCATCAGGTGTTTACACATTTCACACCACTAAACCCATATAATGATAGAAAGAGTAAAATACACTTGGATTCCTAATAACAACAAACACAATATTATGGTGGGATCCTTAATATATCCTAGAAGATTGTTTATGAAACTTTGAACAGATTTGTGCTGTTAAATGCAACAGTGAATAGGCCTCAAAATAAAAAGACTATGCTGCAACTTCCCTTTGTCATGTATGGAGTGGTGTATGTAGTTTTTGAGTGGATCTTTCATATTCCGAGCCACTAACCTTAGTATTGTGTTTTCAAGTGTCACAGTTAAGTATAGACTACATGCTAATCGCGGCTAATATTGAAAAATCAAATATATTTGTAAATATTGATATTGATATCAATGTTTAAAAAGACATTAGGCGAGTTTTAATTTGAAAGAGAATAATGTGTATAGTTAGTACAAACCTGCAGAATTTGAAGGAATGAGTTGAGTTTTGATATGGATTTCTATGTGAACCAATGTTGGCCCATGTATGCCACAAATTCATTACAAGAGAACACTACTGTGTTTCTTCTATTGTGTTATAGTTGCACCCCCCGCCCCCCACCAAAAATAAAATGTGTATGCATTTTTCTTATAAAAAATTACCTGATTTCTAAAGAATCTACTATGAACCAAACTAAAGTATCTTTGCCAGAATATTTTAAGAAATTGTAGGCAAGATTTTATTTATTTTTTGCTTTGGAGCTTGAAATAAGAAGTTTATCCTTAGGCCAAGTTACATACATAGCTTGTGACTTCTTACTCAAGCAAGACATTCAATTGTTTTGCATTTTGAACATTTTGATATTTTAAATGACATCAAATTATTGCAACAAATACAATTTGAAAAATTCACTCACAGCATCTAATCTCCTTGCCATTCATGGAGTTATACTGGCCATCACTAACATTCCACAGAAATACATTAGAGTCCTCACAGGTTGATAAAATGTACTTTCTATATGAAGTAAAGATGCAGACATTACGATCCCTAAAAGGCATGAAAACAAAGTTGAAAACTGAACATGTAAAATGAACTAAAAGTTAAAATTAATGTTCATTGGACCTATAAACATAAGAATGACGGGCAAGCGTCATTAAGCTAGGAATCTTCAAACCTGATTTAAGTTTACCAATAAAGAGGCTAAAACAACTTGAATGGAAAAAAAAAAAAGTTATGAAATATAAAAAAAAATGCCCCTCTTTTAAAAAAGTAGCTTCCAAAAATCTTAAAAATGTAGGAAACCTTGCTAAAATACATATTTCTTCCAAGATAAACCAATCTTACAATAGAGTTAGACAATAGCTTTTGTAATTAAACAGTCTTCACGTCACATTTCTATTAATTGGAAAAATTAACAAAAAGAACTGAACACAACTAATACTTCTATTAGGCAGAAATCTTATACACCTAAACTACTCTTCCATTGTTCCGTTTATCTATAACGGTCCAAAAATTTAATCAACATTTCTAGTAAAACCAACCTCTCTATGCATACAATTCAAATGTAAACATAAAAAATACCTTCCACAAAACAATATTGGAGAGAGGAGCAGCAAACACGTTCATGATTAAGAAGGGGGTGTAGGATGCAATGGTGACCGTGGGAGTTTCTCCTTTCTAAGTTCCTTGACAATAGCAGCAAGTGCTTCAGGATTTACCCCAAGATCACAAAGAGCCATGAGAATAGAAAGTGTATGACGGTCTAAACCCGTGTCGAGTATATTGGACATGTGAAATGCCAGGTCTAAAGCTTCCCGTGCATTTCTTGCAGCTTCTGGATCCATGCTTGAGGCTGAAATGTGAATAGGATATGCTTAATAGATCATAATTGCAAATATGAAAACACCTAAATAGTACATGTCAAAGTTACCCTCCAAACTACTATCTAAAACCTAAAGCCAATGTTTTAAAAACTGGACCAAAGGTCCAAGCGGATGAGACCTCTAAGTCATGGTTCAATTGATTCAATCGACAGTTGAGCCGATCAAATGAATATGGTGCTAAACTTCATAGATAACTCATGCATAGTCATAAATTTATAAAATTAATTCCATAACAAATAAATACAAATATAAACAAAATTTCCATGACAAATACTCATTAAAATCTATAACAAAGATGAGTCTTCATAGTTTTCCTCCAATTTTTCTAAACTTCATTTCTTTCATCATCACAAACATTCCTCCTAAAAAATACTCATTTTTCTGAAATTTATCTTCAATTTTCTTATGCAAATCAATGAATCGACAAACAATGAATATAAACCAATGTACAAACAAATCAATAAATATGGAGCTTTGAGCAACTTGTGGAAAACAATTTATGCAAAGTTCAGTAAATCAAATAACCATTTATCAACAATAACTTCAACAATAGAGTTATAGGGAAAAGCATAAATCAATAACAAACAAGTTGAGTAGTTAACAGAAAATGAGAAATTACTAAGTTAGAGAGAGACCTGCGAGAGAACAGAAATCAGAGAGATGAGAGAACGACGATGGACGGTAGTATGGAGGTGCGGTGGGCGGTGGTTGCGCGACGGTGGATTTTGTGTTTCCGAGTGTCGTTTGCGTGCGGTGAGAAAGAAATTTAGGTCGAATTCTGAATCAATTTTGGGGGTAACGGTAAAGAGTCTGGATCCAGCTTTTTGGAGAGGTGACTCGGCGGCGGAGGACTAAAATGACGATTTTACATTTCTTTTAATCTTAACCGTTAAATAAGTTTAAGCCACTAACAACAACGTACTTTTATGTCATTTTTTACTTATAATTTTTATTTATTATTTCTTTATTTTTCAAAAATATGGTAATTATCCACTAACCATGTACTTTTGTGTCATTTTATACTTACAATAATTAAATTTGTCAAACACTTTAATTTTATCCTACTAGTTTTTCGGCTATAATCTATTAGCTATACACTATAAGCTAGTTTTTTAGCTATCAGCTAGCTTATAGTTTTATCTGTTTAGTAAAAAAATAATAGTTAACTGATAAGTTAGAACAAATAGAACCATTTCTTTAGAGCAGCGAAAGATCAACCCGTGTCAATGGCTTTAGAGCAAATAGAACCAATGCTTGTTGGATAAGATCAAATCAAATGGTATATATTTAATGGATCATTTCTAAGATTTCGGTGGCCTAAGGGTGAATCTATAATACGGGCCCTAGCTGATAAGTGGTATGAAAAATTTGAATTCTCAAAAAACATTAAAAAAATATTTAAAATTCAAATACTCATAAAACAATTCCTGCATGTATTTCTAGATGCAATCATGCAAAGTCACTAATAATTATGTTTACATCAATATATTATATACATACGAGAAAACTAGGGATGACTAATGAGTTATAAACTTGTTGAGAGAAAAACAAAGGAAGACGATAGATGTGCGTTGATATGCACTGAAATTGCGAGAAGAGTGATAAGAAAGTAGTAGAAAACAATCTGACAGAGAATTTGATACTTGATATGAGTAAGGGGTACATACACATGGAGAAAATTTGATCATTGATACTTATGTGCCATTGTATCAACTCATCGATTATCAATCATATATCTTTATACCAAAATTCTTGTTTGATACTTGATACAATTATAAGAAGCAACAAACGAAATATGAGTTTTGGTATATATATATATCGAAGATCTTTATTCTTACGATAGAAACATTGAGGTACATTTTGAATGAATATTTTAGAACATGTATCTCATCACTTGATTTTTTTTATATTTCAAATGAGATATATTAAAAGTCGTGGCCATGTTTGGCAGTGATAATTATATTGAGTTAACATTATTCACTAATTATTGAATCATCAGCCTAAAGAAATTTATGCTCCTAAATTTTCTGACTAATTAGAGCATATCTCAGTTTTATAATTTCGGAAATGCAAATAAATTCAGAATTCCAATTGATATGACAATGCTTTTGAATAACTAACAACATTAACTACATGCAGGCAGAGTACTGGCTGTGTCTCACCAAATTATATGGCACTTCAAAATTTAATCTTCACCAATTCTACACTTCAAACCAAAGGATAAATACAATGCAAACATAAGAGCAAAGAAACAGAAAGCATACCAACAGCAAGGTGCTGCGGCGCCCCACTCTTCTCCAGCCTTCACTGCAACCTTCAAAAGCCACCACTTCCACCAACACCAGCAAGTTGCTGCGCTTCACTACCTACTTCAACAAACATACACAAACATACGTCATCACCATCTTTCACTCACTTTCACTATCAACCAATAATCCATTTCAGCATTATAATCAATAATCGGTCAATTTTGTTTTACTATAAGTTGATTTTGTTTTATTGAGAATGAAGTAGCTCAAGGATATACTCAAGGAAGGCAAAGGAACAAGGCATGAAATGTTTGATGTAATATCTCTTCTCTCTCTTATGCTATTATGTGAAACCGCCATTCTTTTTTAATGGGATACATCATAGCTTTAAACCGACATCTAATAAGAGACCACAATTCTTTCATGTCATAATTAGTTTCAAAATAACTATATAAATAGTGGGATGATGTGACAAATAAGTGTATTTTCATTGAATTTTTGTGTAAAACTGAATTTGCAAACATCAATCAAATTCGTCCATGAATTATTCATATTAAACTATATATTTATGGAAAAGTAATAATTGTATGAGACTATTATGAAAATCCTTATTGTATATAAAATTCATGAAATGAATGAAAAAGGCAAGACTTATTATTCTTACATAAATAACTAAAATATCCCTGAATTTCAGACGTCAATCAACTTCATCCCTCCGTTAACTATGATTGTTATCGGTTTGTTAAATTCAAGGACATTTTAACTATTTCGAATAATTCAAGGACGAATTTGATTGACGCGTGCAAATTTATAAAGAAATTGGTTATTTACTCGTAAAACTGTTCTGCATTGACTATGCATATCCTTTAAATCCACAAAAATATAATAAAAGTACTAAAGAGAAGAAATAATAGTGAAAATTGATAGAAAATAAAGATTTCTCTATAGAATATGAAAAGAAACTTCATATATATAGAGATTAAGAAGCCATCAGAAAATAGATACAACAAGATGAAAGAGTCTTAATAAGATGGAGCTGTACTACTTGTATGCAATGATACTAAAGAAGCATAGGTACCACCCTTGTTGAGCAATGTGTCATGCTTTCCTTTTTCTTCAATCACTCCATTTTTAACAACTGCAATTGAATTTGCACCCTTTATGGTAGATAATCTATGAGCTACCACAATGGTGGTTCTGTCTACCCTCACTCTATCAAGTGCATCTTGAACCACTTTTTCAGACTCAGCATCAAGTGCACTTGTGGCTTCATCTAATAGTAATATTCTTGGACTGTTAACTATGGCTCTTGCAATTGCCACACGTTGCTTCTGTCCTCCAGATAGTTGAGTCCCTCTCTCCCCGACTATTGTATCATACCCCTGAATATTAAGAAAGGGTGTTTAGTGTTTGATTTTGACAAATGTACTTACATTCAATCACATTTATTTTCTTAAATTCTTATAGGTTTCTACATATTAGAGTCAGTATTGTGTCCGGTCGGTGGACTGTTTAAAAAAAAACCAAAAACTGTACCAAACAGTTAAACCAAAGCGAGCTGCACCGCACCAAAAAAACCGAATTGTGACTCACAGTTCAAAAACTGAACTAAGTACAGTTTGGTTCATTTCATGAACTATCTGCCAAAGTTTGGCTCTTTTCTGCACGGTTTAGTTTTTGGTTTTTTTAAACTATCATAATATTCGAATTGGTTTCATAAACAGTCCTAGTGTCCGTGTATGTGTCAGTGCTTCATAAATTGTGTGTAGTTTACCTGTTGCAAACTGCTAATGAACGTATGAGCATTTGCTAGTTCTGCTGCAGCTATAATTTCAGCCTCAGTTGCATTACCGCTGTTTCCATAAGCAATGTTGGCTCTGACGGTGTCATTGAACAGCACAGGCTCTTGGCTTACCAGTCCCATTTGTTGCCTAAACCATTTAAGCTGTAGGTTTTGGATTTCTGTTCCATCCAGTTTAATCTGACCTGAATCTGGATCATAAAATCTTTGCAACAATGAGATCACTGTTGATTTTCCACTACCACTTTCTCCAACCAATGCAACTGTCTGATTGAAATAACCAAACTTTAAGAAATCTAAGAATTACCTAAATGGATTTTTAGGATAGTGGTTTCTTGTGAGAGTTATGCATTAAACCAATATATAACTTTTTAAGGTACCTGTCCTGAATGAATGGTTAATGAAAGATTTTTGAATATATGAACATCAGGTCTAGTTGGATACTTGAAAGCGACATTGTGAAACTCTATCTCTCCCTTCACAACTTCCAGTGTCATTCCTGATTCATCACTGGTGTCAATTTTTGATTTCTGATCAAGGATAGCAAGTATAGAAGCAGCAGAACTTTTTGCTTTACTGGCTCCTGGTGCCATGAATCCAGACTGAGATATTGCAACGGCTGCCATATTGAGAGAGAAAAATACCTGAAAATTAGTAAATTAAAGTTTTAATGCTAGAACAATACAATGAACTTAGATCTTACAATATCTTTTTTGATACAAGTGATGAGAAATTAGCTTATTCTTTGACAGTAACAATTGATAAAGTAGAAAAAGAACTTGAATTTGAATTCGGCAAAGAGGTAAGTAACGTATGGACAAGAATTGTTCAGTCAGGATTCGACAAAAGAACACTATCTGAATCGGCCTCCAAGTTGGGACAATAACTTACTTGAAAAACTTCTGATATTGATGTTTTTCCATGCTCAACAAGTTGTGCGCCGGAGTAAAAACTGCAAGCATAGACACAAAACAGAAAGAAGATTGATATGCCAAAACCAATTCCACTGATTAAACCCTGCCTTTTTCCTGTCTCGACTGGTACTACACATTTCTTCCGGTATAACTCCATCACCTTCTCTTCGGCACAGAAAGCAGAAACTGTTCTGATATTCCCTACCGCATCGTTCGCTACTTGACTTGCTTCCTCATATAGTTTCTGTGAAACATATATAGAGCATAGTAAAATCATGTCAAATTTAGATTAGTACTAATTATATATAGAAACAAAAGACAATGATGAATTGTGATTACAGTTGAAGCTCAAGGTGTAAGACACAAACCTTTGCTTCTGTGTTGAATCCTTGCATGGACTTGATTTGAAAATGTCCATTTACTAATAGTAGAGGTACCAAAACAATAACGATGAGAGAAAGCTGCCAATTTGCGTCAAAGGAGATTACCAAGGCTGTAATAACAGTAGCAATATCTTGAACAAGCAAACCAAGTGCATCACCAACCAAAGTTCGAATTGAAGCAGCGTCAGTTGACAGCCTTGCTCCAAGTGCACCACTTGAATTCTCAGCTTTATCAAACCAGCCTACTTCCATGTGAATTATTTTCTCAAAACACATTAACCGGATCCTTTTTATTAACTTCGAACCAGCTACGGCAAAAAAGTAGGACCTTAATGGATGGAAAGCGAAGGAAGCCACACCAAAGAAAATAAATATTAATGCCCAAAACTTTGAGTCTTTATGAAGTTTGTCTGCAGGCTCAAAGAATGTATTTATCATCTTGGAGACTAGAAGTCCTAGAACAGGCAGCATTGCTCCGGTAACTGCTGCTGCTAGAGTCCCTATTAGTAACACTGGGATTTCTGGCTTGTTAAGGTAAGCAAGGCGGAGAAATGGGACATCTTGAGTTTTACATTTATGTGATGCTGCTTCTGCAGAAGGGAAAACTTCAGATCCTCGTACTAATGTGGTAGGAATAAAATTTGATGCTTTAAATGAGTTGTTACTGCTGTTTCCAGTCGCAGATGATCCGCGGCTAAGAGACCTTTGGCTTGATTCTCTTCCAGAATCTACGATGTTTTCTAGCTTATCTGAGTCATTAGCACCATACTGTTCTGATGAATCCTTGTCAATTTCTTGCAACCTAATGAGTTGACTATAAGCTCCATCAGGATCTTTAGTGAGCTCAGCATGTGTACCTAATAATATGTTAGAAGATATAAGAAAGATTCGTCGTATCATATTTAGTATGCATGCATGTAATATGTCTGTATGTATACCTTTTTCTACTACTTTTCCTTGGTGAATAACGGCAATGATATCAGCACTCCTTATTGTGCTTAGGCGGTGAGCTACGATGATGGTTGTTCGGTTTATCATGATTCTATCTAGTGTTTCCTGTACCACTCTTTCCGATTCCACGTCAAGAGCACTTGTAGCTTCATCAAGTAGTAAAATTCTGGGATCTTTTAGAATTGCTCTTGCTATAGCAATTCTTTGTTTTTGGCCTCCAGAAAGCTGAGCTCCATGCTCTCCGACCATCGTTTCAAGTCCCTAAAATTGATAATTTTCCAGAACTAGTAAGGTAAAAGGGACTTAATTAATATTTAAAGGAAAAACATCTATTATAAATTAGTCTTCAGCACTATATTATTCAAAACTGATATTGAGATCTCACATGGGGAAATTTATCAATGAAGTTAGCAGCATTAGCAAGTTCTGCTGCATCTCTGATTTCTTCATCAGTTGCCGCATCCTTACCATAGCCAATGTTCTCTTTAATGCTACAAGCAAATAGAACTGGTTCCTGACTGACTAGGCCTATTTTCTGTCTGATCCATTTCAGTTGAAATTCTCTGAGGTTGATACTGTCAATGAGAATTTCACCACCTTGTGGATCATAAAATCTCTCTATCAAACTAATAACTGTCGATTTACCACTCCCACTTTGCCCTACCAAAGCCGCGGTAGTACCACTCGATATTGAAATAGAAAATGCATTGAATATCATTTCATTTGGTCTTGCAGGATAACTAAAGGAAACCTCCCTAAGCTCTATGTCTCCACGGATGTCATCAAGCTTTCTCCCAGTAGTATCGTAAGCATCAATTTCTGGCCTCCTTTTAATCGTTTCAAACATATTAAAGGCTGCAGCTTGTCCAGATGCAAATGCAGTTAAACATGGAGATGCCTGTCCTAGAGACCTAGAAAATAAAATTAGCTCATCAAAAGTGATGTATTCTATTTTCATATAATCTTCTTGTAAAACACTAACTTGACTTACAAGGAACCTGTTAGGATTGCAAAAAATACACTTATGACTTCCCCTCCAGTATAACCTTTCTCTAGTACCATCTTCCCTCCGAACCATACGGTCAAAGCATAAGTGCAATAAACTAATAAACGAGCCGAACCAAATCCTAAACCAATAGCCAATCCTTCTTGCACTCCAATTTTATAAGCTTTAGTTAAGGATTGATTGTACTGAGCTATAGCTTGCTTTTCGCCGGTAAATGATGCAACCTGCGCACATTGGAGTAATTTGTTGTGTATCCATAGTTAGAAACATGAAAAAGAAAAACAGTGGAAGGTTCTTTATGGAAGGAGTTGGCATGCATACTGTTCTAATGGAACCGATTATCCGCTCTACTATAGTTGCTGCTTCAGAATAAGCTGCTTGTCCACGGGACGCCATCATTGCAAATACAAAGCTCGTTATTGAACCAGAGAGGAGAAGAAGAGGGATAGACGATAGAAGGACAAGGGTTAGAAGCCAACCCTTGATGAATGCCACAACTAAACCTCCTAATAAACATGCCATACACTGTATGAATTTTCCTACCTGAGAACATATCTCCCAAAAAACGAAGAATAAGTTATTATGATCTTCAGACTTTGTTATCATAGTTAGATGAAATGATGCTGCATTAATACCTTCTCTCCCATGGCTTCTTGAATAAGAACTGTATCACCTGACATTCTTCCAACAACTTCACCGCTGTTTGTTTCCTTGTCAAAGAAACCGATATCTTGCCTTAAAACTGCTTTGAGGTATAAGGCCCTTATTCTTGCAGCTTGTCTCTCCCCTGTGACTATCCAGCAAGACACCTCTGCAAGATTTCACGTATAACCAACTCTTGTTATTTAAATTGTAAGATAAATTATATTTATAAATTTCTAGTTATATTTAGTTGAGTCATACTAAGCTAGAAAATCCGGCATGCTTACGTAGAAACACTGCAATAAAAGCACATGCACCTAAAATTGCAAATTTGAGAGACACCTGAGAGCATGAAATGAACCATGGTGAATTAGATACTCACTAGGAACAAACTTATTGCACAACAGAATCATTGACACAGATTGAACAGAAAATAGACATAAATTAAGAAAAATAATTACTTTACACTTGTATGCAAAAAAGTGACACAATTCATAAGAAACCATTCCATATAACACTATTTTGACATCTTCCATTATAGACATTTCACAAATGGATTCTTAATGAATAGTTGTTACCTTGGAAACTTGATGAACTACTTGTTTAGTGTTAACATTTGCTCCAAAAGCATCAAGAGTGTCTCCAATAATTATAGCCATTAAAGGCATAGAGACTCCATTCCCTACAGCACTTGTAGTCCCAACAATCATCAACAAATAATCCCAAGAGTCTGCAAATGAGAAAAGCTTGTAAAAGGGTACTGTTTTATTGCTTTGATCCTTCACCTTGTTCTTCTTAGTATCTTGGTTCATGTCAACCATTTCTTGGAAATTTTCAGAACCTGCAGGAACTGGTGTATGATGACTTGCTGACCCTGCTGTCATCTCAGTTGAGGCTATATCTTCATCCAAACTAGTCTTAGCAAACATTTTCTTGGTTACTTATAGCTTACAGAAACCACAATGAAACAGCTGTTGAAGAAAATTTAATGGTTTGAGTTAGGAACTTTAGTTCAGCTATTCCATTAAGTCCTGTTTGGATAATCAACTTAATTATGAATTAATAGCATAAACACTTATCATATAGGTGCTTATATACAAACTATTTTTATAACAAAATATCAAATAAAACTGTTTTCACACAAACTGCAAGTTGTTTTAAAAGCTTTCAAGGAGAGATGTCATAAGTTGGTTCTCTAAGTTTTTCCAAACAGTTTTACAAGTACTTATGTCAGTAGGTTATGCTTAAATAAGTCAATCCAAACAAATGAGGTTTTATTCTTTAGGTGTAAAATATAGCACTAGAAACTAGTTGACTTTAACAAATTCAACAATAGTGAGGAATGAGAATTGAAGAGTAACATATGAAAGTAGTCAGCAGGAAAAGTTGAAAAGCCAAAAATAAATTCAATTGTTCTTGTCATTGTGATTTTATGACAATAGCAAAAAAGCCAAAACAAACCTTTTTGCAAACTTGAGGTAGAGGTGCTTTTTGCCTACAAAGCAACAGAAGAATGAAGGAAACTATATAAGATTGATGGAACAGTTGGCAATAGCTTAGCATTGCAAAAGAATAGTGCAAAATCAGATGCATGTTACCATGGAATAACATGAACTCTTTGATATTAAAAAAATAACACTTGGAGTTTATAATCATTCACCCTTGAATTATGTATCAAATTTATATCAAAGTCAAAGTTCACCTAAGTTGTGAGTACCTCGTTGTTGGATTATACGTAAGTATCCGTGACAATGCTTTCTAAGCCTTGACTCGTTCTCTCTTTGACCCCTGACGAGCTTTCAGAATCCAACTCGCCTAAACTTTTTTTGCATAAAAAAAATTGATAGTAAATTTCAACAAAGTATAATTCTATAGTATAATTCCAAGCTTTTGTTTTTATTTGATTTCTATATCATTAGGGTACTATTTTTTTTTTGGATTGAATTATGGTACTAATTTGACTAGAGAAACATGGGACGGCATGATTTTTTTTAATTTTTTTTACTAATGGGGGACCGCATGATGTTTGCTAAGTATCTCTATTATTCTTTTCCAAATAGCATTATCATAAAATAAGACGACTAATTTACGAGATTATAGCATATAAATATAGTAAATATAGATTTACGTACAATGTTTATTGCTTCAAATAAAAAGTACAATGTTTATATATGGTACTATAGCCATTAAGAAGTCCGACTGCGAGATAGTCTGAACAATTGATTTTAAAGTAGAAACGATCCTCACTTTAAAAGTCGATCGGTTTTATAGGGTTGAGT
Source organism: Trifolium subterraneum (assembly GCA_951799995.1). NCBI lineage: Eukaryota > Viridiplantae > Streptophyta > Magnoliopsida > Fabales > Fabaceae > Trifolium > Trifolium subterraneum. The sequence continues at coordinate 4,401,426 of OX637464.1, forward strand.
TAGACCTAACTCTCAGTTCTAAGATTTTATCAGAGCATCTCTCCATGATCCGCTAGGCCTTTGACCAAACTCTCAATTTTAAGACTTTGATATTTAAAAGAAAGAGGGAAAAGTAACAATGAAAATGCTATAGAGCCCCTATGATAAAAATATACAATTGGAAGGTCCAGGTTGATTGATCTCATCCAAGTGCTTTGAGGTTATAAAATTGTGCATGTTAGCCAAATGTAAAACACATTTGTTAATTGATCGATAAGAAACATGGGTTAGGGCTCAAGCATGAAACAAAGTAGTGTGTATTAAAGTTAGTTATTTTGTAGAATTTAATTTGTAGTATTTAATTTTCTTATCATCAATAATCCATTGTCACACTTATGTTTTAGAAACAATAATCCATTGATGAAATATAAACAATGTTAACAAGGAATTATGAAATATCAAATCAATGAATTTATTAGGAGAACAAAAGATATAATAAATGTACTATATATGACAAATTATATTCCCTAAAGAGATGAAACAATTATGAAATTGATAAATAAAATCAAGATTTCTTATTCTTATAAAATATGAAAAATTAAAACAAACTGCAAGAGATTAAGAAACCATCAGAAAGTAGATACTAGAAGAAGTTGAAAGAGTCTTAAGATGAAGCAGTGTTAGTTGTGCAGTGCTACTAAAGAAGCATAGGTACCACCCTTGTTGAGCAACGTGTCATGCTTTCCTTTTTCTTCAATCACTCCATTTTTAACAACTGCAATTGAATTTGCACCCTTTATGGTAGATAATCTATGAGCTACCACAATGGTGGTTCTGTCTACCCTCACTCTATCAAGTGCATCTTGAACCACTTTTTCAGACTCGGCATCAAGTGCACTTGTGGCTTCATCTAGTAGTAATATTCTTGGTCTGTTAACTATGGCTCTTGCAATTGCCACACGTTGCTTCTGTCCCCCAGATAGTTGAGTCCCTCTCTCCCCTACTATTGTATCATACCCCTGAATATTAAGAAAGTGTGCTTAGTGTTTGATTTTGACAAATGTGCTTACATTCAATCACATTTATTTTCTTAAATTCTTATAGGTTTCTACATATTACAGTCAGTATTGTGTCCGGTCGGTGGACTGTTTAAGAAAAAACCAAAAACTGTACCAAACAGTTAAACCAAAGCGAGCTGCACCGCACCAAAAAAACCGAATTGTGACTCACAGTTCAAAAACTGAACTAAGTACAGTTTGGTTCATTTCATGAACTATCTGCCAAAGTTTGGCTCTTTTCCGCACGGTTTAGTTTTTGGTTTTTTTAAACTATCATAATATTCGAATTGGTTTCATAAACAGTCCTAGTGTCCGTGTATGTGTCAGTGCTTCATATAGTTTACCTGTTGCAAACTGCTAATGAACGTATGAGCATTTGCTAGTTCTGCTGCAGCTATAATTTCAGCCTCAGTTGCATTACCGCCGTTTCCATAAGCAATGTTGGCTCTGATGGTGTCATTGAACAGAACAGGCTCTTGGCTTACCAGTCCCATTTGTTGCCTAAACCATTTAAGCTGTAGCTTTTGGATTTCTGTTCCATCCAGTTTAATCTGACCTGAATCTGGATCATAAAATCTTTGCAACAATGAGATCACTGTTGATTTTCCACTTCCACTTTCTCCAACCAATGCAACTGTCTGATTGAAATAACTTAACTTTAAGCTTCAATCTAAGAATGACCTAGATGGATTTTTATGATAGTGTTTTCATGTGAGAATTATGCATTAAACCAATATATAACTTTTTAAGGTACCTGTCCTGAATGAATGGTTAAGGAAAGCTTTTTGAATATATGAACATCAGGTCTAGTTGGATACTTGAAAGTGACATTGTGAAACTCTATCTCTCCCTTCACATATTCCAGTGTCATTCCTGATTCATCACTGGTGTCTATTTTTGATTTTTGATCAAGAATAGCAAATATAGAAGCAGCCGAACTTTTTGCTTTACTAGCTCCTGGTGCCATGAAGCCAGATTGAGCTATTGCGACAGCTGCCATTGTGAGAGAGAAAAATACCTGAAAGTTAATAAATTAAAGTTTTAATGCTAAAACAATATGAACTTAGATCTTAAAATATCCTTGTTGATACAAGTGATGAGAAATTAGAGTATTCTTTGACAGTAACAATTGATACAAGTAAAAAACGAGCTTGAATTTGACTTCGGCCAGGAGGTAGTTAGTTAAAGTCTGGCCGAGAATTTTTCCAGTCAGGACTTGACAAAATAACACTATCTGAAATGGCCTCCATGTGGGGACAATAACTTACTTGAAAAACTTCTGATATTGATGTTTTGCCATGCTCAACAAGTTGGGCGCCGGCATAGAAACTGCATGCATAGACACAAAAGAGAAAGAAGATTGATATGCCAAAACCAACTCCACTGACTAAACCCTGCCTTTTTCCGGTGTGGACTGGTACTACACATTTCTTCTGGTATAACTCCATCACCTTCTCTTCGGCACAGAAAGCAGAAACTGTTCTGATATTCCCTACTGCATCCTTCGCTACTTGACTTGCTTCCTCGAAGAGTTTCTGTGAGATTAGTCTTAATTAGATATAGAAACAAAATATGTACTAAAAATATTTAGAGACAAAAATGCATTGTGATTACAGTTGAAGCACATGGTGTAAGGCACAGACCTTTGCATCTGTGTTGAATCCTTGCATGGACTTGATTTGAAAATGTCCATTTACAAATAGTAGAGGTAGCAAAACAATAACAATGAGAGAAAGCTGCCAATTCGCCTCAAAGGAAATTACCAAGGCTGTAATAACTGTAGAAATATCTTGAACAAGCAAACCAAGTGCATCACCAACCAAAGTTCGAATTGAAGCAGCATCAGTTGACAGCCTTGCTCCAAGTGCACCACTTGAATTCTCAGCTTTATCAAACCAGCCTACTTCCATGTGAATTATTTTCTCAAAGCACATCAAGCGGATCCTTTTTATCAACTTCGAACCAGCTACTGCAAAAAAGTATGACCTTAATGGATGGAAAGCGAAGCAAGCCACACTAAGGGAAACAAATATTAGTGACCAAAACTTTGAGTCTTTACGAAGTTCATCTGCAGGTTCAAAGAATGTATTTATCATCTTGGAGGTTAGAAATCCAACAATAGGTAGTATTGCTCCGATAACTGCTGCAGCTAGAGTCCCTATGAGTAATGCTGGGATTTCAGGCTTGTTAAGATAAGCGAGGCGGAGAAATGGGACATCTTGAGTTTTACTTATATGTGATGATGCTGATGTTGAAGCAACAACTTCAGCTCCTTGTACTAGTGTGGTAGGAATAGAATTTGATAATCGGAATGAGTTGTCACGGCTTTTTCCTATCCCTGATGATCCACGGCTTAAAGATCTTTGGCTTGAATCTCTTCCAGAATCTACAAAGTTTTCTAGCTTATCTGAGTCATTAGTACCATACTGTTCTGATGAATCCTTTTTAATTTCTTGCAGCCTAATGAGTTGACTATAAGCTCCATCAGGATCTTTAGTGAGCTCAGCATGTGTACCTAATAATCAGTTAGAAGATATAAGAATGCTGCATTGCGCCATATTTAGTATGCATGCATGTATGTGTACCTTTTTCTACGACTTTCCCTTGGTGAATAACGGCAATGTTATCAGCATTCCTTATTGTGCTAAGGCGGTGGGCTATGATGATGGTTGTTCGATTTATCATAATTCTGTCTAGTGTCTCTTGTACTAATCTTTCAGATTCCGCATCAAGTGCGCTTGTTGCTTCATCAAGGAGTAGAATTCTTGGATCTTTCAGAATTGCTCTTGCTATAGCAATTCTTTGCTTTTGGCCTCCAGAAAGCTGAGCTCCATGCTCGCCGACCATTGTTTCAAGTCCCTGAATTAATAATTTTTCAGAACTAGTATAGTAAAAGGGACATAACGTTTAATGAAAAAATATATAATAAAATAGTCTTCAGTCTTGTATTGTATAATTCAAAACTTAATTTTCACAAGATGAATGAACCAAGAATTCAGAGCTCACATGAGGGAATTTATCGATGAAATTAGCAGCATTAGCAAGTTCGGCTGCAGCTCTGATTTCTTCATCGGTTGCCGCATCCTTACCATAGCCAATGTTCTCTTTAATGCTACAAGCAAAGAGAATAGGTTCTTGACTGACTAGGCCAATTTTCTGTCTTATCCATTTCAGTTGGAATTCTCTAAGGTTGATACTATCAATGAGAATTTCGCCACCTTGTGGATCATAAAATCTCTCTATCAAACTAATAACTGTCGATTTACCACTCCCACTTTGCCCTACCAAAGCCGTGGTAGTGCCACTTGATATTGAAACAGAAAATGCATTGAATATCATTTCATTTGGTCTTGCAGGATAACTAAAGCAAACCTCCCTAAGCTCTATGTCTCCGCGAATGTCATCAAGCTTTCTCCCAGTAGTATCATAAGCATCGATTGCTGGCTTCCTTTTAATTGTTTCAAACATCTTAAAGGCTGCAGCTTGTCCAGCAGCAAATGCGGTTAAACATGGAGATGCCTGTCCTAGAGACCTAGAAAACAAAATTAGCTCATATAAAGTGATGTATTGTATGTGCATAAAATCATCTTGCAAAAGATTATCTTGACTTACATGGAACCTGTTAGTATTGCAAAAAATATACTTATGACTTCACCTCCAGTATAACCTTTCTCTAGTACCATCTTCCCTCCGAACCATACGGTCAAAGCATAACTGCAATAAACAAATAAGCGAACCGTACCGAGGCCAAAACCACTAGCCAGTCCTTCTTGCACTCCAATTCTATAAGATTTAGTTAAGGATATATTGTATTGAGCTATAGCTTGTTTTTCGCCGGTAAATGATGCAACCTGCACGCATTGGAGTAATTGTGTTGTGTATCCTTAATTAGAAACATGGAAAAGAAAAACAATGGAAGGTTCTTTATGGAGGGAGTTGGCATGCATACTGTTCGAATTGAACCAATTATCCGCTCTACTATAATTGCTGCTTCAGAATAAGCTGCTTGTCCACGGGATGCCATCGTTGCATATGCAAAGCTCATTAATGAACCAGAGAGGACAAGAAGTGGGAGAGACGATAGAAGGATAAGGGTTAGAAGCCAACCCTTGATGAATGCCACAGCTAAACCTCCTAAAAAACATGACACATACTGTATGAATTTTCCTACCTGAGAACGTATCAACCAAAAAACGAAGAATAAGTTATTATTATCTTCAAATTTTGTTAAGAACATATCAACTCTTGATGCGGTATTATTACCTTCTCTCCCATGGCTTCTTGAATAAGAACTGTATCACCTGACATTCTTCCAACAACTTCACCACTGTTTGTTTCCGTATCAAAAAAACTGATATCTTGCCGTAAAATTGCTTTGAGGTATAATGCCCTTATTCTTGCAGACTGTATCTCCCCTGTGATCATCCAGCAAGACACCTCTACAAGATTTCATGCATAACCAACTCTTGATATTTAAATCCTGGGATATATATTTATAATTTTCTAGTTATATTTAGTTGAATCGTGCTAAGCTAGAAAATTCGGCATGCTTACGTAGAAACACTGCAAAAAAAGTGCATGCACCCATGATTGCAAACTTGAGAGACACCTGAGAGCATCAATTGAAACATGGTGAATCATGAAATGAAAATAGGAGAATTTTATAATGGAAAATGTTCCCCTCCAAACTAAATTTAACTCTTATTGAATCAGATACTCACAAGGCACAAACTTATTGCAGAACATAATCAGTGACACTGATTGAACACAAAATAGACATTTGGAAAATGATAAGACAAATTTAGAATAAAAATTTCATTACACTTGTATGCTTCAACAAAAACAGGAGACAATTTAAAACAAACTGTTCCATATAGCACTATTTTCACATCTTCCCTATAGATATTTCAGAAATGGATTCTTAATGAATAGTTGTTTACCTTGGAAACTTGATGAACTATTTGTTTAGTGTTAACATTTCCTCCAAAAGCATCAAGAGCATCTCCGATAATTATAGTCATTAAAGGCATCGAGATTCCATTCCCAATAGCACTTAAAGTACCAACAAACATAAGCATATAATCCCAAGAGTCTGCAAATGAGAAAAGCTTGTAAAAGGGTACTGTTTTATTGCTTTGATCCTTCACCTTGTTCTTCTTTGAATTCTGCTGGTTCATGTCAGCCATGTCTTGAACATTTTCAGAACCTGCAGGAACTGGTGGATGATGACTTGCTGACCCTGTCATCTCAGTTGAAGTAATATCTTCATCCAAACTAGCCTTTTCCAACATTTTCTCTGTTGCTTACAGCTTACAGAAACCACAATTAAACAGCTGCTGAAGAAAATACTATGGCTTGAGTTAGCAACTGTAATTCAGCTATTCCATCAAGTCCTGTTTGGCTAAACAACTTAATTAAGCGCTTATATATGTACTATTTTTATTACAAAAGATAAAATAAAGTTAAACGGTTTTCATATAAGCTACATGTTGTTTTCATAAGCTATATATCATGGAGAAATTATGAAAATAAGCTAAATATAGCACATGGACATTTCATAAGATGTTTCCACAAGGTATTTCTAGAAGTTTTTCCAATCAGTTTCACAAGTACTTAATCTTTTGATGAGGTTAGTTCTAGATTAAGCTCATATAAGTCAATCCAAATAGATGAGGTTATAATATTTTGATGTCTAAAAATACAACACTACCTAAATTAGAAACAAGTCGACTTTTACAAATTCAACAACAGTGAGAAATGAGAATTGAAGAGTAACAGATTCAATTGTTTTTGTCATTGTAGTTTTATGACAAAGTAAAAAAGCAAAAACAAACCTCTTGTAAACTTGAGGAAACTATGCAACAGAAAATAACAGTTGGCAATAGTTTGATGTAGGAAACAAAGAACGAAGAAAACAAACCTTGCCTACTATGCAACAGAAGAATGAAGGAAACTATAAGAACTAAGTTTGATGAACAGTTGGCAATAGTTTAGCATTGCAAGCTAACTTGATTATCTTTAAATCATGAGATAAAGCAAAAGATTAGTCCAGAATCAGATGCTTATTACTAAAGCTAGCAGTTTATGTATGGGTTGAATGGACCATGGAATAACATGAACTCTTTGATATTATAAGGGGGAAAAATGTATTTTTAAAGTAGAGTGAAGATCCACTTTGTTCCTTCACAAATTTTAGACGAAGAATTCAGTCCTTTGACAAAAATAAAACCTTAGTCCTAACATTTTCATATTGGGGACAAATTAGTCGCTATGTTAGAAGAATCGGGAACTAGTTTGTCCTTAATATGAAAATGTCATGGATTAATTTGGGTTTTATTTTTGTCGGGGATGAATTGTCCTGTCAAAAATGTGAGGGATAAAAATGGATCTTCACTCTTTAAAGTATCACGCAAAGGGTAGTTGAGTAATAGTCACACACGTTTGCTAAAAAAACAACCCTAGGAGTTTATAATCATTCATTCTTGAATTATGTTTGAACTGTATAATTAAATTGATATCAAATCAACGTAGGGTGGTTCGTCCATTGGTAAGCATTCAACTCAAATCTCACTAGAGCCTGAATTTGAATTACACTACCAATGTAAAAACCTCGTTGTTGAATTATACGTAAGTATCTTTGTCAGCGCTCTCTGAGTCTTGACACTTTCTCCAACTCTAGTGAGCTCTCGGACCACAACTTGCCTAAACTTGTCTGCACATAGTAATTAATATTAAATTTCAACAGTAGTATATAATTCTATACTGTCTGAGAAGTTCTTTTTCTTGTTAATTGTGCCACTTTGATGTTACTAGCTAGGAAACCTATATTATGTTTGAGCAGAATCTCTAAGACAACTGCAGGTAATGTTAATACCATTTGTTTATACCAAGGTTAATAATTAAATAACATTGCATTGAATGGACAAACACATTATTGGTATTACAAGTCAAAAAAATAATCTCTAGGTTGCATCCTCTCAACTTATGTTACTGATTTGACTAGAGAAACATGGGGACCGCATGATGTTTGCTAAGTAGGAGTATCTATATGATTCTTTTCCAAATAGCATTATCTTAAAATAAGACAACCAATTTTTCTGATCATAGCATATAAATATAGATTTTACAATGTACAATCTTTGTTCTTAATTGATAAAGTACTATTATATGGTACGATAGCATATTTAAAAGAGAGAAAAGTAAGAAGATAACAAAAGAAAAATGGTAGAGGCCTATGATAAAAATATAGAATAGGACAGATGAGCCTAAGTGAGTTTTATAATAGTCAACCTTTGTTGGAGAATAAGAAGGTCCAGGTTGATTGAATACAAAAGTTTATGCTTTGAGTTGAGTGAATGAGTCCATTAAGTTTATGCTTTTTGTGACAAATTTGTTGCTCCCAAACCTTGTGACCAATCAATCCACACTCATCCCACATGTATAATACTTTTTTTTTTAATAACTCTTAATATACATGGAACAAGCATAACTAACTCCTTTGTTAAAAAAAAAAGTTAACTAATTCATATAATACCTTTAAGTAATAACTTATATTTTTTAACAATTAATTTTTTACTATTTTGGAAATATGTATGTATATATATATACCTGAAATATGTAGTATAAATATTTTGGATTTTAGTTTTTAATGTATTCATTCAACAATAAAATGATTCCATGTAGGATAATTTAATTAGAAAATGAATATAGATAATTATAATTAACCAGTTGTGCTCTCAAGTGGGGATAAAGAAGTAATTGAATTTAATCTTCCTTTCTATACAATAAGGTTCTCTAACAAAGTCCATGTTATTAAATTGTTCCACTTTCTTGCGCGCCATACAAATTTACCAAAATACTTAAGTAACGGATACACCTAAAAACACTATACTATTTATAAAAATTTCTCACTTTTATAGTAGAAGGGTAAAATGACATGCGAGTAATTGGTAGGGCGACAAAAATGAATATATAACATTCTTTTTAGTTCTTTAACTTGCTTGTGACAATTCACAACATGTTTTAGCTATCACAATAAAAAAAAATTCTTCTTACACCCATATTTCTCTCATATCTCTGAAAAAAAAAATTCAAAAATAGGACATCAATTTTTTTATATGTTGTTGTTACCGGAGTTAAAAAATCGTTAAAAATAATTTTCAGCCACCGAAGAATTTACTGGGTTGAGTCGCGGACTAGGTCGCTCTCTTTAAGACGTTTCGCGGCACTGCCCAAAAGTGTGCAAGCAAACTATCAACCACGAAGTCCCCAGGATAAAAAAAACCCAGTTACAACTGTATACCGATTTGCTACTGCACGGTAGAAATCGGTCAAAGAATACACCTTCTTGAATGGTACTACGATACCACTCGAATTGATACTACGATATCAATCTATGACTCGGCGGTACTACGATACCTTCCGTATTAATACTACAATATCAATCTATGAGTCAACGGTACTACGATACCATCACTGGTACTACGATACCACCTGTATTGATACAACAATATCAATCAATATAATGACACCGAGGTCATTATAATATGGTACTAAGACCAATTTTAAGTCATAGGGATTATGGTACTAACCATACTTAATTTGAAGGAACCGGTGACACTTTGATCACCCTTAAACAAAATTAATAATAATAAGGCTTCTCTTTTATGCAAAATTTCACCTTAAATAATACACAATAATTTAGCTTACTTAGACATAAACAAAGGTTCATAATTTATATCGAATTCTAAACATGAATTCATCAAAACTGTGAGTTGCAATTTGATAACCAGAAGTATCAAAATTTGAGTATAAAGTACAAAACACACAACCTTCATCCATGAAAACCTTTTTAGTTTTGTTTACAAATAAGACTAAGAAAATTCATTTGAACCAATCATAAATAATACAAGATTAGCAGTCACATTTCTAATTAAGAAGAAGTATTATTGTTAACTCAATATTATAAGAAATATTCAATGGTCTAATGGTGCACTCATAGCAATTATACAAATTTTAGCACATTCATCTTCTGAATTACGATTAGCATAATGAGCATCCAAATTTTATTTTGGTCTTTTTTGCTTCACATGACCACATGAACATTTTCAAAACAAACAAAAATAAATTGCAGCATACCTTAAGTAATGGTAGGTAGCAAGAACATATAATTGTGATTGAGATGTTCCTTGGAATAATTTGTTGCAATAGCAAGTACCTCTTAATAACATTTCCAGATGGAGATTTAGAAATCACAACTCTACCCACATTTGTCATCTTTTGTTTTGGTATATGATAGATCAATCTAAAACCAGTGTTACGGCAGCTTGTTTTTCTAGTTATTCTCAACTAGGGTGTTTTGTAACATCTCATCCAAAATAAATGTGCAAATTAATCAATATAAATGTGCAATTTAATCAATATGCAACATAGTATTTTTATTCTCAAAAAATACACATTAGTATGGTACACACACTAATATGTTCTAGTACCCGATGTGGGACTCAATTTTATTTTCAATTCACACACCAATGTGAACTTTGTTCCAACATATGTATATTTCAGCATTTCATATTCTAGTTTTTAAATTAGTTTGGATTTTCAATTATTTTAGAACGCAAAATCCGAACCGTATAATACATACTTCTTAATCGTTGATCCTTTTATCTTTTTATTTTTGTCCCAAAAAATTGTTTCTTTTGATAAACCAAAGTACAAAGATGTTTTATCATTTGTATCCTTGCAAAAATTATAGCATTCATTAGATGAATTTTTTCTTTCTTAATAAAATAAAGATAAAAATAATTAAACTTATCAATATTTCCTAATAATATTAATAACATGTTAAACAAAAAAAAACTTAACATATCAACATCATATTCATCAAAATAGTCTTTGACAAACTTGACTTTCTCAACCACGAAAAAATTATGTACTTCATTTGAACTTTGAACTTCAATTATCGCCTCAATGTTTAGAATACTACTAAGGTTTCTAAGATGCTTCAACGATGATTGCTCTTCATTTGTTTAATTCTTGCGCTAAAAATAGTTCAATGCAACTGAATGAACTCCCCCTTCAATGTATCTCCCACTAAATATTTGACATGCGACTTTGTCAATTATATATGAAATATTGTCCTACAAAAGTACCAACGTAACTCTATAGTAACATCATCAGGTTGCTTGACAACCGAAACTTCCCAGTTTAATCCATTCATATGCAACATTGAAGGCAATAAGCTTCCAAACAATATACTTTGAAGAAGTAGAATTCAGTTTGTTTGTGTTACAATATTTGTAACTCTAATGGTACCTAGATCGGTTGGAGGCATAATTTCAAACTTTTTTATATATTCTTCAAATTTGTTCTCACCAATGTTCCTCCCAAGATAAATGGGTTGGCAAATGGAAAAACGTACGATTTGTCTGCGGAATCGTTTCATAGTTTCTAAATCTCCATTTCAAAAAGTTGATAAACCCCTTTGGTTTAACACTATCTGGATTGCGAGAAATTGAAGACATTGCATAAATAAAAATTGAGAATGAAGATGATCCATAAACAGAAGTTGCTATTAGTAGTCTTTTCATTTTGGATTGCTACTAACAGAATGAAATGAAACAGTAGGATTCAATTAATGAAAAAACGTATAACGTATCCATTAGAAAGAATTTAGAGAAAATTTAAGATGGGTCAAACTAGAAACAATAATAACAAATAAAATAAAGTTAATGACAACTGAAATAAGATGTGAAGATAGTTAGATTGTTTTGAATCGATCCTCTATTCCAATTTGTTTAAACATGTTTACTTCTTAAACATATTTAATTGCAAAAAAAGCTCTATAGAGACACAATGCAAAAAAAGGTTAAAGATGAAGAATCACGTTTAACCAATGTCTTTTGGAGAGATGGTAAATCTAAAATTGATTATTATGGCTTTGGAGATGTTGTTTTCGATACTATTTATCGTACTAATAAATACAATTTGATCTGTGCTCCATTTGTCGGAGTAAATCATCATTGGAAAAATGCCATGTTTTATTGTGCCTTTTTATTTGATGAAATTGCAACTTATTTTACCTAGTTATTCAAGGTGTTTTTGGAGAGTATGGAAAACAATCAACCAAAAACTATCTTTACAAATGAAGCTAGATCCAACTACAGCAAAAGCAATTAAACAGGTAATGTCAAATGCATTTCATCGATTATGTTTGTGGCATATAGCTAAAAATATGGGAATCGCTCAATATTAGAGCTGTTAATCTAGGGAGCCAAGCATATTTGGGGCTCAACCCTTATATGAAGGGGGCAAAATGTGATAAGTATAAATAAGCCCCCTATTATATATTATATAGGCTCCAATTTGCTAAGCCTCCAAAATAAAAAAAAGCCCCAAATACCCAAATTTGTTTTTAAAAAAAATAAAGTTTCGAAATTCTTTTTGGGTAAAAAGTAACGAAGTTTTTCTCGAAATATGTTTCGGAAAAAATTCTCGTAATCTTTTTCCGAAAGAAGTTTAGGAGTTTTTCTTGGAAAAAGAGTATCGAAGTTTTTCGAGAAAAAAATTCTCGAAATTGTTTTTTCGGAAAAAAAGTTCTGAAAATTTTTGTCGAAAAACTATTGCTGAAATTTTTCTCGGAAAGTTTCCGAATAAAAATTCTGGAAATTTTTTTTCGCGAAAACAAATTAATTTCCGAATGTTATTTCGGAAAAAAGGTTCTGAAAATTTTTGTCGAAAAAAATTACTGAAGTTTTTCTCAAAAAGTTCCCGAAAATAAATTCTAGAAAAGTTTTTCGAGAAATAATTTCTCGAATTTTTTTTCACTCCGAATGTTGTTCGTAAAACAAGTTCTTAAATTTTTTGTCGGAAAGTTTCCAAAAAAAAATTTACTTAAGTTTTTCCAGAAAGTTCTGAAATTCTTTTATCGAAATTTTTTTGGTCAACCAACCCCGTTATTATGAAAATTTCATAACATTAAAAATCCATTGATCTGATAGACATAGACAGGTACTTTTTTTTTTATTATTTAGGATGATAAATGACCTATTTAACTCAAGGGTTAGAGATCAAATTTTCACTTTTTTATAAAGTATATTTTAGTTGTATTCTTATGTTAAAATTAAATTAAATGCTTCCATTTATTTTTGTTTTAATTTACAGAGAAACAAAATGAAGATATTTTAGATGGTATGAATAAATGGATAAGGATCATCTGCTGTTAAGTAAACTAAATAAATGAAGTAAAATAAATAAATGAAAGATGTAGTATAAAAATTTGGCTTTTAAGTCATTCAACAATAAAATGAAGGTCTAGTGATGATTGACGCTATATTTGGTAGGAAGTATCACGGTTTGATATCTCGCAACTGCGATTAGAAGAGGGCTGGTGTCGAAACTGATCCCGAACCAAAATAGGTGGTTTAGTGAGCCGGATACTGGTGGTGGAAAAAAAATTCCATGCAGAATTCTTGGAATTGAGTTTTGTGTCTAACTTATCCTCGTAAAACCGATTTGTAAGGTGAGGATTGCCCTCACTTTATAAACACTTATTCAGGCCATCTCGCAACCGATGTGGGACTTCTTTAACAAGAATAATTTAATCAGAAAATGAATATAGATAATTATAAACTAGTTGTGCTCTCAACAGTGGCTAAACAAGTAATTGAATTTAATGTGTATATGAATCAGAAGAAATTATGTAAATGAGAATAAATATGTATACGAATCATTCAGAGTCAAAACCAGAAGAAAGTCAAGGAACAATGAAAACCTTCATTATCACTAATTCAATATCAAGAAAAAGAAAAATCATAACTATTACATATAAATAAAGCCATCAAAGAGCTTGATATTTAAACTTAACTAATCATGGAGAAGGACAAAATCAGAAACATCTATGTATATCATATAAAAGCATGAAAAATTGGGTGGTCTAAGATGTAGAAGCACTTGTGTGTAATGCTACTAATGAAGCATAGTCACCACCCTTATGTATCAATGCTTCGTGTTTTCCTTTCTCTGCTATAACACCATTCTTAACTACTGCAATTAAATCTGCACCCTTAATAGTTGATAACCTATGAGCTACTATTATTGTCGTCCGCTCCACCATAACACGATCAAGTGCATCTTGAACCACCTTCTCAGACTCAGCATCAAGTGCACTAGTTGCTTCATCTAGTAATAGTATTTTTGGATTCTTCACTATAGCTCTCGCAATTGCCACACGCTGTTTCTGTCCCCCGGATAATTGAACTCCTCTCTCTCCTACTATCGTATCATAACCCTGCATACATTATATTTTTTTAGTTACTATGTACTAGATCATGTATTTCTGCGGTGCATAGGTCTGTTACATTGAAAATTCAGACAATGCGTATAATTTATACGAATATGAGAAATATTAATAGATATCGCAATATTATACCTTTTGCAAACTACTTATAAACTTGTGAGCATTTGCTAATTCTGCTGCAGCTATAATCTCTGCTTCCGATGCATCTCCTCCTTTTCCGTATGCAATATTGGCTCTGATGGTATCATTGAAAAGAACAGGCTCTTGGCTTACTAGACCCATTTGTTGTCTTAGCCATTTCACTTGCAGACTTTGGATTTCTTTTCCATCAAGTGTAATGTGACCTGAATCTGGATCATAAAATCTTTGTATTAACGATATCACTGTTGATTTTCCGCTTCCACTTTCTCCAACCAGTGCAACTGTCTGATATTTTATCGATAACATATGTTAGTTATTTTGGTCCTCCTTTACATAGAACAATTTAGAGTAGTGTATTAGAAGATTACCTTGCCACAGTGAATAGTCAAGCTAAGATCTCTGAATATTTGAACATCGGGTCTAGTAGGATACTTGAAACTGACATGTTTTAACTCAATTTCTCCCTTGACTTCTTCCAATGTTATTCCTGATTCATCATTTGGATCTATCAGTGATTTCCTATCAAGAATAGCAAATATGGAAGCAGCTGCACTTTTTGCCTTGGTTGAATCAGGTACCATCGACCCGGATTGAGAGAGTCCTATAGCTGCCATGCTTAGAGCAAAAAATACCTGCAAAGAAGGAAGCAACAAATAACTCAATGCTAGAAAAATTGGCTCAAAAAACCTCAATACATAACATCTTGTCCCAAAACCTTAGAGACAGAATAAGTATATTATGGAGAGTAACTTACACGAAAAACGTCTGAGAATGAAGCTTTTCCATCCTCGACGAGACGTGCTCCAGCATAAAAACTGGTTGCATAAACTGCATACAGCACGAAGAATGATATCCCAAAACCAAATCCACTTACTATCCCTCGCCGTATGCCTGTCTTAATTGGTCCCTCACATTTTTGCTTATATAGGTCCATCACCTTCTCTTCAGAACAGAAAGAAGCAATTGTTCTTATACTCCCCACTGCATCGTTTGCCACTTGACTTGCCTCCTCATACAATTTCTGTTCATTGAAAAGTATATCAGTATTCATTTCACAACATAAAGCTAAGTAAAAAATGCATATAGAGATCATGCTTGTATTGTAACAATGTTGACTCGTTCATGAAGTAATTTTCTTACATCTTAATGATGCCAAAAATTGTACTAAATATTGATCTAATTACTATTGATTCAGTTGAAAACACATTTTCATATCCATTCACAATATTAATTGTTTGGTTAATGGAAGTCAAGATCAAGAACAAACCTTTGAATCATTGCTGAACCCTTGCAAGAACTTCATTTGCAAAAATCCATTAAGTCCTAGTAGAGGCACCAAAGCAAGGATTACAAGAGCAAGCTGCCAGCTGGCTACAAAAGCAATTACCAAGCCAGCTACAGCTGTAGCAATATTTCCAACCAGTAAACCGAGTGCATCACCAACCAAAGCTCGAATCGAAGCTGCATCGGTTGAGAGCCTTGCTCCAATTGCTCCACTTGAATGCTCAGATTCATCAAACCAACTTACTTCCATGTGAACTACCTTCTCAAAACACATTTTCCTTATCCTTTTGATCAACTTACCTCCAGCAATGCCAAAAAAGTAGAATCTACATGGAAAAATGAATAACGACGCAACACCAAACCCAACAAATACTAATGCCCAAACCTTTGAATCGTGACGAAGTTCGTCATGTGACTCGTAGAAAATGCTTATCATTTTCGAAAGCAAGAGGCCGAAAACCGGTAATATTACACCGTGCAGCACTGCAGCTACTGTCCCTATAAGTAAGACAGGAATTTCTGGCTTGTTTAAATAGGCCAGGCGATAAAGCGGCACTTCCGGTGGTGAAGAAACTTTTGAAGGAGGAGCTTGAGTTCCACCATCTCCGGTTTCTGAGAAGCCAGCTATTGTGGCCGGCACACCAAAGGACGCTGTGAATGAGTGACGACCGCTGTCTCCACCTCTAGATGACACTTGACTTATAGACCTTGAGGATAAAGATCTGTGACTCGATCGTTTTTCGGATAACACTATACTGTTTGACTTGTTTGTGTCATTTGCAACATTCTGTTCCGACCCATTCATTTCTTGCAGCCTAATGAGCTGGCTATAGGCTCCATCGGGGTCCCTTGTGAGATGAACATGTGAACCTGATCAATTGAAAAAAGTATAAGAATACAGTAAGGTATATAATAAACATTCAGTTTGATTTTGGTCACACCATAATATATGTGTATATATACCTCTTTCAATTATTTTTCCTTGATGAATAACCGCAATGGTATCAGCATTCTTTATAGTACTTAAGCGATGAGCTACAATGACAGTTGTTCGGTTTACCATTATTCTGTCCAATGCCTCTTGTACTACTCTTTCAGATTCCGCATCAAGCGCACTTGTAGCTTCATCAAGAAGTAGGATTCTTGGATCTTTCAGAATTGCTCTTGCAATTGCAACTCTTTGCTTTTGACCTCCGGAGAGCTGAGTTCCATGCTCACCAACCATTGTATCTAGTCCCTAAGATCATTATCCATAATTTTATAAAATTATTAAGGCAGAAAAGACCGCGTTCAATACGAAGGAACACAGAATATTTCAAACTGTTAAACAAGAAAATGCTATGCAGTTTCAACATTTTAATACAGATTTGAGAGTTCACCTGAGGAAGTTTATCTATAAATTTGGCGGCATTAGCAAGTTCTGCTGCAGCTCTGATTTCTTCATCAGTTGCACCATCCTTACCATAGGCAATATTCTCTTTAATGCTACAAGTAAAGAGAACTGGTTCCTGACTGACTAGGCCAATTTTCTGTCGGATCCATTTAAGTTGAAATTCTTTGAGGTTGATACCATCAATGAGAACTTCACCACCTTGTGGATCGTAAAATCTCTCTATCAAACTGACAACTGTGGATTTCCCACTCCCACTTTGCCCTACCAAAGCTACAGTAGTCCCACTTGGTATTGCAAGAGAAAATCCATTGAATATCAGTTCATCTGGCCTTGTAGGATAGCTAAAGCAAACCTCCCTAAGCTCTATGTCTCCGCGAATATCATCAAGCTTTTTCCCGGTAGTGTCATAAGCATCAATTTCTGGCTTCCTTTTAATCGTTTCGAACATCTTAAATGCTGCAGCTTGTCCTGCAGCAAAAGCACCCAAGCTTGGAGATGCATGTCCCAGAGACCTGGAATTGGAAATAGAAATATACTTAGGAAGATAAAACATGTACTCCCTCTGTAACAAAATATAAGCAAAAAAGTATATGTATTTGGTCCAAGTTCTAAATTCTCAGATAGGATAAAGAAATTAAATTTAGAAATGATAAGCTCAGGTGAAGAAAAGGAACACAAAACTTACATGGATCCAGTCAATACAGCAAAAATTATAGTTACAACTTCCCCTCCTGTATAACCTTTCTCTATTATCATTTTTCCACCAAACCATACTGCCAAACCATAACTTGCAATAACAACAAAGTAGAGTGAACCAAACCCCAAACCAGAAGCTAGGGCCTCTTTCACTACAGTTTTGTAAGCATCAATTAAGGACTGGTCATATTTAGCTATGGCTTGTTTCTCGCCGGTGAACGACGCAACCTGCGTTGGAAAAACAGAAGTTTATCATATAATCAGCAATAACAAAAAGAAAAGGAAAGTAAAAGGAGTTGTTTCTGAAAGTTTGCATACAGTTCTGATAGAACCAATTGTCTGCTCGACTACAGTTGCTGCTTTAGAATAAGCTGTTTGTCCACTGGATGATGCTTTTGTAATAACCATGCTCATTACGGCACCAGACAAGACAAGAAGTGGAATACAAGACATCATAACAATGGTTAAAAGCCATCCCTTGATGAATGCTACAACAAAACCTCCAAAGAATGTAGCGATTAACTGTAGAAATTGTCCCACCTGAAATCGAAAGGCGAAAAATACATGTTAAGAATTCCATTATTGAATAAGACATGGCTTGGAAACGTAAAAAGCCTAATTATCGGTTCAGGTCATCCTTCACCATATAAGCCGGTTTTATAATGAGGAATTAGTCCCAATATAAATGATGATGGTGACTTATGGCTTGCAACGGTGGTTCATTCGTACCTTCTCACCCATGGCATCTTGAATAAGAACAGTATCACCAGACATTCTTCCAACAACCTCTCCAGTATTAGTTTCCTTATCAAAGAAACTCACATCTTGCCTCAAAATTGTTTGTAGGTATAAACCTCTAATTCTTGCAGCCTGTCTCTCACCAGTGATCATCCAGCAAGTCAATTCTGATACATATCAAAATGGTTTCTTTTTATATCATAATGAGCCAAACTAATAAGTTATATCGTAAGAACTTCTAGATAAACTAATGCACTTACGCAAAAGTGATGCAACCAAGGTACCCGCAGCCAAGTATACAAATTTCAAGGACACCTGAACACATAACAAGGATTAGGCTCTTTTTCGATAACACCTTAATTAAGTGCTTATAGTATATGTGCTTATCATATAAGTTTGTATGTATAAGTTTATGCTATAACAAAAGATAAAATAAAGTCAAACTGTTCATATAAGCTATAAGTTATTTTCATAAGCTATCCTTGAGAGCTTATGGAAATAAGTTGGAAAAAAAACTCTCACAAACAAGCTCTTGTTAAAAGGGATCACCTTAGAAACTTCATCAACAACTTCTTTGGTGCTTGATGATCCACCAAATGCATTAATCATATTTCCAAATATTAAAGTCATCAAAGGCATGGAGATTCCATTCCCAATAGCACCAATAGTCCCAACAAACATCAATAAATGGTCCAAAGAATCAGCAAATGAGAAAAGCTTATACAAAGGTACTGTATTGGTTTTTTCATCTTTAGCTTTGTTCTTCTCTGAACCTTCTTGCTTGCTTCCAGTATCTACTACTGGCTGAATACTTGCAGCATCTATATCCATTTCCTTAGAGGAAGCCTTGCTTTGCTTACAAACCTCTTTATCAATGACTCTAGTTTGTATAAAGCTGCAGAAAAAAGCATTCCTGATTCAAGTCAGTAACACACATGATATATAGTCATGGAAACTTTGTTAGTGAAGATAGAGTAATGAACCTTTTTGAGCCAAAAGTTGAAGTAATGGTAGCAAGCAAATTTAGAAATGAATGAATGAATGAAGAAAGAAAAAAACAATTGTTAGTTTGAAAATGGTTGCAACTTATGTAATAAGTCAGTGAATGAAACATGTCTTATTCTAACTATCTTATATAGTAGAAAATTTGGAATCTGCATACGCAATTTCTTGGCACGCAAGTTGAATTTTATTCTGGTCTTAATTATTTGTTTACTAAAGTTGTCTTGTCCGAAGTATGTGGTCTGTGTTCTGTTGGAGATTATGTTTTATTAAATTAATTTGATAAATAAAGTTCAAAAATTTGATATCATTCCTACTGACTAAAACCTTTTTCAATTGTATCACTATCACAGTCAAGATAGAACATTCTTTATAAAAATAATTTTCAAAAGACAAAACAATTGTTTTGAAAAAAAAATCTTATGGAAAATGTTAATAGTGCTTCGGACCACTGGTTGAGAAAAAATCAAATATAGTTAATTTATCTTAAAATTTGTGTATTTAATATTTTTTTTGTCTTAGAAGAAGTGGTAATCCACTGAAATTAAACTCACAAATAATTGTGAGATCCCGGGTTCGAACCCGGGTCACGACGTCCGGCCTAACAATTTCGGCATTTTTGACAGTTGAGCTAGGACTTATGGGACGTATTTAATATTTTTAAAATATATAAAAGTTACCTTTTTCATTTCTTGGTTATAGGTTTGTTCTCGCTTATTGAGATTGATTAAAATAAAATTTTAGTTCTAAAGATTCACATGTTAACTAGTATTCTCAGAGCACTAATTAATGAGAAAAAAATTAGATTAAAAAAATTATATTTTATATCTTAAAAATATTGACTACACAATTTTAGGACAATTTTATTATATTTAGTTTCTTTAAGTACTGTTTCCGAGCATTAATTAATATTTTCCTTAACTATATTCACAAAAAAAAATAATAAGAGTGTTTTTTTTTTTTTTTGAGTTTATGAAAGCAACAAAATGGATGGAGTGAATTAGTTCCTTGACAGTCACGCACACCATTTGAAAATGAAATCAAAGATATGAGAAACCAATGATAAATCCATTACGTGATCCCCAAATAAAACCACTGTAGTAGTTTTACTTGATTTTTCTTCTTTTCTTTTAAGCATAATATTACTTTATTATTGGTCTTTATTTTTATTTCTTTCACCATTCAATATCTAACACACTAGATCGCCTAATTTAATTCGAAGATCCGTTCTGATATTAAGTAGTTTTAGTCTCCTCTCAATCATAATTGGGACAATTAAACGGTGATTTTTCCTACAAGTCTAGCGTTAACTACCAGACCACTATACCAAATAAAGATTGATAGTATTACTACGGACCAGGATCGGCTGCTGTAGATAAAACACGCAGCCTCACGCTGTAGTGAATCACGGCCGTTAATTTCTAATCGAACGTCTCAGATTAAATATACAAAAAATACCAAAAACATCACATCCATCAAATCGTGATCAGACGGTTCATGTGCATTACTGCGCGGTGCAGTAACTGCACCAAATCTGATTCCTTATTACTACTGGTCTTTAGCTAAGATGTTTTTGAAAAGCATACGCGCTCTCTCCATTGACTTTAATTCCTCTTTCTACAATTTCGTGGACATTACTATCCCAAAACATCAATCAAATCATTCATGCACCATAATATTCTCAAACATATGTACAGCCATCACCTCCCTAACGAGTCGCATTAATTAAAGGCTCGTGACCCTATTATGTGTCTTTAAAATTAGTAGAGATCCTTTCCATTTTCAATCTTTTTCATTTATTCTATTATCAAAGTTTTAAAATATTTTAGGATGTACAAAAATAATTACTCCTACACCTCATTTAATATCATATTTTTGCATTTACATTTTCAAAACTATATAGTAATTGAAAATGGAGAGGATCGAAACTCCTTAAAAATACACAAGTAAATGTAAATATTATTTTTTTAAATTTATTTATTTTAACTTTTCAAACCTAAGATATCTTAACATATTAACATGACCCATAAATAAAAATGAGTCAAGAAGACTCCTTGTAATGTAGGAGAAAGTGTGCAGTGATTTGTTAATATGTTTGTTCAATGTGTATTATTGATTCAAAAGGTGCAATTATTTTTTTAATTAAAAAATCACAAGATATTGAACTCAAGTGATTAATGAATTTCTCTTAGGATTCATCGTCTGATTTTTGGCAAGCATAATATTTTATCAAACTTTATTTATTCCACTCCGTATTACCAAGGTTTAACACAAAAAATTGCCACAATAAATTAATTTATGCGGTAAGAATATTGAACTCTTTTGATATAAAATTAATCCAAGTGGTTTTTCAGGGGACCCTTTTCTTAATTAATTAGTTACAAAATTAAAAAAAAAAAGTCTTTAAAGTGATTTAAAATATTCAATATCCGCTCTACTTATTCTTTTTTAAGTTTAAATTTCTAGCTATTATTATTAGACTACATACTAGATAAAAAAAGGAAGAAAATATTGAATGTACAAGTTTGTCACTAAAAAAGAAAATTCTAAGAGTTAAGAGCATGTGATTATGCGAGTAATGTTCACTCTCTCATGATGTCGTCAGAGGCGTCTTTCATGCATATGTCACATGAACTATGACATAGGGTCTCATAAAAATGAGGGCCTAAATTTTTTATAGGGTAGTGATATTAATAAATGAGGGGTATAAAACGATAAATTGAGTCAGAGTTGATGTTCTTCGGCTGATTCAGTTGTGTATTTGCATTGTAATTCCTAACGAGCCATGGACCAAAACGAGGATTGTTCTTACTGTTCTTATATATAAGTTTTCCTACATAAATCTTCCTTTCAATCCAATTTGCCATCGATGCAAATGTCAAAACTATAAATTACTACTACTATCTATTCAAAAACCACTTCTACATGATCCTTGTTAAATACCAAATAACAAACAAACATTATAACAAGACATACCAAAAATACATTTAGTGAAAACGGAAAAATGAGAGGAAAAAAATAGAGTTAATTGAGAGACGGGGCTGTTATAGTGGAATAGGGGGTTTAGTATGAGTGGGCTAATCGGAAAGGAAATGGGCTACATAGCGCTATTAGCAAAAAGGGAGGAATTTTTTTTCCTACCCCTACATTTAACCCCTTACCCCTACAAACAAACCAATATTCCCATTTTACCCCTTTTGAAAAATATAAAAAATGAGTTTTGAACATTTAGCCATGGTTTACCCGTGGCTAATATGAACAATTTTTGTAACACTTGTTCCATGTACTCTGATAACAATGTGTAAACCGGAACAGTTTGTGAAAAGTCTTCCGAATAGGGTTAGCCACGGTTAACTATTCGGAAAACTTTTTCCGAACTGTTCCGGTTTACACATTGTTATCGGAGTACATGGAAAAAGTGTTCCGAAACTCATTTTTTATATTTTTCAAAAGGGGTCAATGATTGGACATACAATTGCTATCGGGCGAACGACGGGAATTGAACCCGGGCAGCAGGTAAGGTAATAGGACAATATATCCTAAAAAGCCATTCGGGAATGTGCTAATGGGAATATTGGTTTGTTTGTAGGGGTAAAGGGTTAAATGTATGGGTAAAAAAAAAAATGTTGAAAAGGGAGAGTATGTTTAGGAACTCTATATATCTAAAAGTATATCGAAAATGAGATATTCTTGAATTTGAAACAAGAATCCAACAGCATCATCAAACATGTTAAGACCAACATAAGCTTTAACAAATAAATCAAATACTCTAACCAAGTCATGATTGACTTATTTTAAACTTATATGAACTTATATGAAAAATACAAGAGTCGTATGAATCACAATATCAAGGGACTATACGTTTCAATTGAAGCGTTGACAAGTATGAATTGGCACATCTCATTAATGTAAGTTTGTTATTCCCTCCTCATATTATTATTTTTACATCACTTTCGCTCCATTTCTCACACAAGTAAGTTCAACAATAGTAGGTTCTGCATAGTCAAATTTTATTCGACTAAAGTTAGAGACCAAATTGATAGTAAGCTGTTGAAATATAGAAACTTAATTGATAGTAAATATATAGAGACTAACTTGACGGTGTAATCGAATCAATGAGACAATGACTTTTTTGAAATATTCATAATCTCGTAGACTTATTTGAAAGTGTACTACAAAGTGAGTGACTAATTTGATAGTTTAGTCACTTTTATTGTTATTCTTGATACAATAAACAAGAATACAAACTTATATACATATTCATGTAATTTGTATCTTACTAACTGAACCTAACTGCCACATACCTACTTTCTTTGTATTTGCTTCCTCATTGACACTCTATTAACTAACTAACTGAACTGGTCATGTTCATGGTCCTATCACTATTTAGTTTACACACAAATGAAAGGAACCAAAAAATATCCAAGCACATTATTTTACAGCAAAGGGTTGAGGCAAAAGGGATCTAAGATGAAGAAGCGCCGGCGTGTTTATGCAATGCCACTAAAGAAGCATAATCACCATCCTTATGGAGCAATGCTTCATGTTTTCCTTTCTCTGCTATAACACCGTTCTTAACTACTGCAATTAAATCTGCACCCTTAATAGTTGATAACCTATGAGCCACTATTATTGTCGTTCGCTCCACCATAACACGGTCAAGTGCATCTTGTACCACCTTTTCAGACTCAGCATCAAGTGCGCTTGTCGCTTCATCTAGTAGCAGTATTTTTGGATTCTTTACCATAGCTCGTGCAATTGCCACCCGCTGCTTCTGTCCCCCAGATAATTGAATTCCTCTCTCGCCTACTATCGTGTCATAACCCTGCATATATAGTATCATGTTCAAGAATTCAGACCTATGTAGTATGTTTTATTTTTTCTATATTTGTACTGGTGAAAACATTATATGCAATTTACCGTCTGCAAACTACTTATGAACTGGTGAGCATTTGCAAGTTCTGCCGCAGCTACAATTTCTGCTTCTGTTGCATCTCCTCCTTTTCCATATGCAATATTGGCTCGAACCGTATCATTGAAAAGAACTGGCTCTTGGCTTACCAGTCCCATCTGTTGTCTCAGCCATTTCACTTGTATCCTTTGAATTTCTATTCCATCAAGTGTAATGTGTCCTGAGTCAGGGTCATAGAATCTTTGTAGTAATGAAATCACTGTTGATTTTCCACTTCCACTTTCACCAACCAGTGCAACTGTCTGCTTTTTATATCAACAAATGGTTGATGTGTTAGTTGTTTTTTAAATTAGGAAGAACAATTTAGATATTCTATTGGATAAGATGTGAACTATAAAAACAACCTTGCCGCTATGAATGTTCAAGCAAAGATCTCTGAATATTTGAACATCGGGTCTAATAGGATACTTGAAACTAACATGGTTAAACTCAATTTCTCCCTTGACTTCTTCCAGTGTCATTCCAGATTCATCAGTAGGGTCTATTTGTGACTTCTGATCAAGAATAGCAAATATGGACGCAGTAGCACCTTTTGCATTACTTGAATCAGGGACCAAGGACCCAGATTGAGAGATTCCCATAGCAGCCATGTTGAGAGCAAAAAAGACCTATAAATCAGGAAACAAAAAAATCAATGCTAGAAAATTGTGTTAGGTCAGATTTTTCTTTCGGCATCTTCTTTCGGTTTTCATTATTATACCCCTTTGAGGATCAGTGTTATTTGTTGCTTAATGCATTTTGCGATTTTCCATTGTGTATACTCACACACCCTTTCCCAATAAAATGCTACTAATTAATAACTTAGCAAATAATTGTGAAAGTGATAGAATGTATGTAATGGTGAACAAGTTAGGAGAGTAAGAGTAACTTACAAGGAAAACATCTGAGAATGTAGATTTGCCATCCTCTACAAGTCGAGCTCCAGCATAAAAACAGCAGGAATAAACTGAATACAGCACGAAGAATGATAATCCAAAACCAAATCCACTTATTATCCCTCGCCTTATGCCTTTCTTAATTGGTCCCTCACATTTTCCCTGATATAACACCATCACTTTCTCTTCAGCACAGAAAGAAGAAACTGTTCTTATACTCCCTACAGCATCATTCGCCACTTGACTTGCTTCCTCATACAATTTCTGTTAGGCAAAAAGAGTATCAGTATATTGACATAACATTTAGCTGAGTCAAAAATGCACTCAAAGCACATGCTTGTATCACTTTTGGTTCATGTTCATAAAGTATGATGTCAAAAAATGTAGTTACACAGGTATTAATCTGATTACTTCTATTCAGGTCTATCATACTACTTTCCCTTTAGTTAAAAACACAGACATTTTCATATTCGTTCACAATATTAGTTGGTTGGTTGGTTGATAGAAGTCACTAACAAACCTTTGCATCTGCGCTAAATCCTTTCAAGACTTTTACTTGCACATATCCATTTAGTCCTAATAGAGGCGCCAAAGCAAGGACTATAAAAGCAAGCTGCCAGCATGCTTGAAAAGCAATTACTAAGCCAGCTATTACTGAAGCAATATTTTGAACCAGCAAACCAAGTGCATCCCCAACCAGAGCTCTAACTGAAGCTGCATCAGTGGAGAGCCTTGCTCCAAGTGATCCGCTTGAATGCTCAGCCTCATCAAACCAACTTACATTCATGTGAACTATTTTCTCAAAACTCATGTTCCGGATCCTTTGGATCAACTTACCTCCAGCAACACCAAAAAGGTAGAATCTACATGGAATAATGAGTAATGATGCCACAGCAACCGCTTCAAACACAATTGCCCAAACTTTTGAATCATGACGAAGTTCATGAGCTGGTTTGTAGAAAACACTTATCATTTTAGAAAGCATGACCCCGAAAGTGGGCATTAAGACTCCTTGCAGCACTGCAGCTACAGTCCCCATCAATAAGACTAGAATCTCAGGCTTGTTAAAATATGCCAGGCGATAGAGTGGCACTTCTGGTGGTGAAGAAACTATTGAAAGAGAAGCTTGAGGTTCACCATCTGCAGTTTCTAAGAAGCCATCTGCTGTCGGTGCAACATGAGATGCTGAGAATGAGTGATGACCACTGTTTCCAGATGACCCTTGGCTTATAGATCTTGAGGAAAAAGATCTTTGACTCGATTGTCTTCCAGAATGCAGTATACTGTTTGACTTGTTTGTGTCCTTTACATCATTTTGTTCTGACCCCTTCATTTCTTGCAGTCTAATTAGCTGACTATAGGCTCCATTGGGATCCTTGGTGAGCTCATCATGCGAACCTAACCAATTGAAAAATATAAGAATGCTATGGAAGTATATAAACATTTAGGCTTCATGCTTTCTATGAATTATGATTCATGCAGAAATTAGATTTTCGTTGCAAAATAATGCGCCTACCTCTTTCAACTATTTTTCCTTGATGAATGACAGCAATGGTATCAGCATTTCTTATTGTACTTAAGCGGTGAGCTACAACGATAGTTGTCCGGTTTATCATTATTCTGTCCAATGCCTCTTGGACAATTCTCTCAGATTCTGCATCAAGGGCACTTGTAGCTTCATCAAGAAGTAGGATTCTTGGATCTTTCAAAATTGCTCTTGCAATTGCCACTCTTTGCTTTTGACCTCCAGAGAGCTGAGTTCCATGCTCACCAACCATCGTGTCTAGTCCCTGAGATCATAATCCATAAATTTACAAAATATTTAGGTAGAACTTAGAAGTGTTGTTCAATAAATTTCTTATTTTGTCTTGTACACTATGCAAATACTGATAATCCAGTCAAATGAAGGAAAGAGAACATTTCAAATGTAAAGCAGGAGTTCACAAGATTTGAGAGTTCACCTTAGGAAGTTTATCTATAAATTTGGCAGCATTAGCAAGTTCTGCTGCAGCTCTGATTTCATCATCAGTTGCACCATCTTTGCCATAGGCAATATTCTCCTTAATGCTGCAAGTAAAGAGAACAGGTTCTTGGCTGACCAGGCCTATTTTCTGTCTGATCCATTTCAGTTGAAATTCTTTGAGGTTGATGCCATCAATGAGAACTTCGCCATCTGTTGGATCATAGAATCTCTCTATCAAACTAACGACTGTGGATTTCCCACTCCCACTTTGCCCTACCAAAGCTGCAGTAGTGCCGCTTGGTAATGAAAGAGAAAATCCGTTGAATATCAATTCATCTGGTCTTGTAGGGTAACTAAAGCAAACCTCCCTAAGCTCTATGTCTCCGCGAATATCATCAAGCTTTTTCCCAGTTGTGTCATAGGCATCAATTTCTGGCTTCCTTTTAATCGTTTCGAACATCTTAAAGGCTGCAGCTTGTCCTGCAGCAAAGGCACTTAGGCTTGGAGATGTCTGCCCAAGACACCTGAGGTTGGAAACATAAATATAGTTAGGAGAAAAAAACATATTCATACCTTATGAATGAAAGGAAATAAATTTTTTAGAAATTATAGACTCATATGAAGAAAAGGCAACACAAATCTTACATCGCGCCAGTAAATACACAAAAAATTATTGTGATAACATCCCCTCCTGTATATCCTTTCTCTATTATCAGTTTCCCACCAAACCATACAGCTAAAGCATAACTGGAGATAAAAACAAAAAAGAGTGCAGCAAACCCCAAACCAGATGCTAGTGCCTCCTGCACTGAAGTTTTGTAGACCTTGATTAAGGACTGATTATATTTAGCTATAGCTTCTTTCTCCCCAGTGAATGATGCAACCTGCATTGGAAAAATAGATGTGATTTATATACTTTGCATTAACATTATAAAACATATGCCAATGTTCTTTTTTTCGCCAGTGTGCTTACAGTTCGGATGGAACTTATTGTCTGCTCTACCACACTTGCTGATTTAGAATAAGCAGCTTGTCCAGTTGATGTTGCTTTTGCAATAGCCATACTTGTCATAGCACCAGACAAGACAATAAATGGTATACTAGATAGCATGACAACAGTTAGAAGCCATCCCTTAATGAATGCTATGACAAAACCTCCTATGAAAGTTGATACAAACTGTATGAACTGTCCCACCTGAAATGGAAGGAGGGGGGACAATAAAGTACTTAAATTCTTTTGTTTAGGTAGTTGAGGTAAACAAAATGGCGGCGATTTAAGATAGTATGATGTACCTTCTCCCCCATGGCATCATTAATAAGAACAGTATCACCCGACATCCTTCCAACAACCTCGCCAGTGTTAGTTTCCTTATCAAAGAAGCTCACATCTTGTCTCAAAATTGTTTTAAGGTATAAGCCTCTAATTCTTGCAGCCTGTCTCTCTCCAGTGATCATCCAGCAAGTTAACTCTGGTACATAGCAAACAAGGTTTATTTGGGGTCATCATGAACCGGACCAATAAGTTAGATTGTAAGAACTAATTGGGAAACTAATGTACTTACGCAAAAATGACGCAACAAAGGCACCTGCCCCCAAGTATACAAATTTTAGAGACACCTGATCACAGTATGTCATCGTCGTTGTTAGTAAGTTCCTAGGTGTTCGTTTCAAAGTAGTAGTGAGCGATGAAGGGTATACAGTAGTAACAACCTTCACCAAATACAAGAGACTGGTGAGAAAATTACCTTCGAGACTTCATCAACAACGTTTGAGTCCGTGGAATCTCCAAATGAATTGATCAAAGATCCAAATATTAAAAGCATCAAGGGTATAGATAGTCCATTCCCAATAGCACCCACAGTCCCCACCAACATCAATAAACGATCCAAAGGATCAGCAAATGAGAAAAGCTTGTATAAGGGTACTGTCTCGGTTTTTTCATCTTTGGCCTTACTCTTCTCTGAATCTTGCTTTCTTTCAATATCTACAACTGGTTGAAGACTCGGAATATCTCCTTCCAAACTGTTATCCGTTGCCATTTTCTTTGAGGAAGACTAGTTTTGCTTACAAACCCCTCTGCCAGTGACTGTAAATTCAAAACAGCTGCAGAAAAAGCATTCTAGATTCAAGTTAGTAACATACAACAAGATAGTGTTCTTCAAACTTAAAACTTTGTCACAATTTCAGCACATGATAAAATGGAAACAAGTAAAACAAAAACTGTATGAAACAGTGAAAAGAATAAGAGTTCAGAGGGAGTAAGTCTTGCCTGCAAAACAGAATAAATTGTCAGTTGGAAAGTGGAACTCAGTTAGTTACTGACTAATGTAAGATAGGTTGGAATGGTGTATGTAAAATTTCTAGTTCTTACTAATATATATAGTTCAAATTATGTTGTATTGGTCAAATCATTTTAATAAGTTAATTGGTAATTATGTCTACACGTTTCTTGAGCTGCAAGTCAACTAACTATGTTATCATCCAAATTGTTTTATCTTTTTCTATTTAGCTGTCTATTTCAAATTAGTAAATTAATGTTGTTTTTAAAAGTTTGATTATCAATATAAAAGAGTCAATGACATCTATTAGGCTGCTAGCTAAATTTTTTTTCAATGTTATTATTAAGACATAAATCACTGTGATAGTTGAACAAACTGAAGTAATTTTGCCTTCACAGAAGATGGCAATGGCATAGCAAGCAAGTGATTACACTCTTTTTATTGGTTAGAAGTTAAAAAGAATTGAAACCATTACATGTTAGAACTCATTTACAAACTCAAGCACTAGGTCATTTCAATTTTTTCATTAAATTTAATCCTTGATTATGTCAATATATGATGTCTCTTTTTTATGTGTTTTTTTTTATGTTATTTACAATTTAAATAGAGTATAATTTTTTATAAAAAATTTACATTTTTTTATTAAGGGCCTATTAGTAATATTCGAGCACAAACTCTAAATAGTCGAGGTCCGCCGGTTGCTAGCATTATTCAAAACAAATTGTAATTCTTCATCTATTGGCCTGTACTCATTGTATTATATACCTTGTGCTCTTAACAGAATTGGATTTAGACTTAACATTGTGCAGACAAATAAAATATCTTATGAATTTGTTAAGACTATAAACTAGAATATCAAGTGCATCCATAATAATAATACTCCCTCCGTTTTAAAATAAGTGTCACGATTGACAATGTGCACTATTGACATTATTTACTTTGACTATATTTTTTTTACTACTAACATATAAAGAAACGTGAGTATAAAAGATGTTAGATTTGTCTCAATTAATATTAATTGTTAAAATTCTATATAACTAAATATATTAAAGATAAAAAATTTACATTGACATGAATATTCTGCGGGTGGTAATAACAATAAGGGTAGTGTCTTGTAGATATTTTAGAGACACGTCCTATTAATAAGACTTTTTTTTAACCAAAGATATCCTCCCGCGCAGTTGTAGATATTAATCCTTTCAAGATAACTGATATCTATTTAAGAGACTGATTTTTATAAAAAATATATTTCCATACGTATTGGCGAAGGATCGAACCCACGAAAGACATATCCTTATACACACACGTGATTCTACATTTGAACATTTGAATTGAGTGTCTTAATCATACTTGTCATTTATTCGGAAATTAAATTTCATGTTGTAGTAAATAACGCTATTTTCACACTGCTGGATCGTCCGATCTAAAATATGTGGCTGAGATTGCTTGTAATAATTTTATAATTTTGTTAATATGAACCGTTCGATCTATAATCAACTATTCAGATTTAAAACCGTGTGAAATTGTATGATTTCTTACCGTTGAGAATGTCAATCCATTCATTCCACCGTAACTAAAGTCATATGGATGTACAATAAATAAATAACCCTCGTAAAATATGTATGGTTTATTTATGCCAAAATGCCCTTGTATGCGTGTCATTCATTCTGATTTTTAAATTACAAATATTATGTAGTACCAGTAATCCAATATTGTGTGACAAAATAATTTTGATGGAAATGTTGAGTTATTTTTATTTTATTTTGTTGACAAATTGGGAGTTGAATATGCAAAATTCTTGGGAAACAAGTTAGTGATGTCGTCATCATCTCTACCATAGAATAGAACATTGGCAAAATCATCTTAATGGATAAATTGGAACGTGTATAACAACATGGGGAGCTGATATTTGAATAGAGCGAATAGTTATATATCTTTTTTGAAATTGTAAAAATTATTAAATGTTTTTGAAAGTTTAAAATGTCAAATACGTAGTTGAAATTGTGCGATGTCTATCAAATTGTTCTGTTAGTCTGTTCGATTAAAGTTGATAATATAGCGATTCAAGGTGACGTGATTGTAGCATGGTTATGTGTTCATATTACTGATATCACCTCAGTGTTGAGAATAATGCCTAAATATCTTTTTTTTTAAGATTTTAGAATTAAATATAGTTTAAATTTATATTTGAAATAAAATAATATTAGGTTTTATGATTTATATTTTTGTTTAGAATACTAAGATATTAATATGCAAGATAAACTTGATCCTAAAATTTCCATTTTTACACTTAAAACATGTGAATCTAGTCACTATGACCTTAATATGCAATAGATGAATTTGATCATAAATTTCCATTTTCTACACATAAAATGTGTGAATGTAGTTACCATTCGACTAAAAGAAATTCATTGTAATTTAAATATATCAAATAAATAAATATAATTTTGGTTGACTTTGACCAAATATAAATGATTTGGGCCTTTAACCAATAGCATCAAATCCAAATTCCAAAAAAAAAAAACATATTTTTTTTCTTTTCATGTTCTGTTCCTCTTTCTATCCACAATTCTCTCATTCATTCATCACTCACACTTTTCACTGTTCCCCCGACAAAGATTCTGTTTCCGCCATCAACCCCCGTGCCAACAAATGTATGCGGCGGATGTTCTCTCCATGTCCGCCCTTCACGGCATCAACACTTCTTCGTCAGTGGTCCCCACCATCACCAACTCCTTCAAAAACTTAGCTTTCAACATACCCACTTCCCATAACGCCACGAATGTGAAGCTATCTAAAGCTTTGACACTTTGTCGATGTACCGTTGACTCAAAGTCCATCGGTGGTGACGTTTTCTCAGTGACTCCACCAAACACGTGTGACGTTGATTATCTTGGTGAAAGCACTAAGGGTGATTTGAATGTTAAGTTGGAACAGCTTCAAGCTTTTGGTAAATTTTTAAACTTTCCTAAATTTTCATTGTTTTTTCTTTGACCCTTTTTGTTGTTCCAAGTTTTGTTTATTTCACGTGTTTTTTGTTGGGTATGTCTTGTGTTTGTATCATCATATGAACTTGTCTTACTGTTTTGAATATTGGAATAGCACATTGACAACTATCAGTTATTCTAGGTTTGTATGGAGTGAGTTGATAATAGAGTTTAATGGAGATACACGTTCGGCGTTAAATTGTTAATAGAGTTTAATGGAGATACACGTTCGGCGTTAAATAGTTAATAGAGTTAAATGGAGATATGCGGTCGGCATTAAATAGTTTTACACTGATATCCAATGAGAAGTTATGACTTATGCGATTTCCATGTAAGCCGATTTTGTAGCTGAAATTGAAAGATAACTGCTTAATGATGCATTTTGATTGGACGTTAGTGTAAAACTAGTTTACTTGGATCTTCTCACCATAACATCAGGTGTTACTACATTGAATATTGTTTTCATAACTTTGTGCCTACAAGTAAAATATTGGTCTCCTCATTTGTAGGAATTGGTGATGCTTCATTTGAAGGTCCAATCGAGGAAGTGGCTAGAACAGAGGCTAGAGAGGCAGAAGATTTGCTAAAAGACTTGGGCATTCCGGTGCATTATTTTTGCTTACATGCGTCGTTTCTAGTTTGCTGATGTTTATGGATAGAAAGATTCTACCTTAGATTTACTAAACATATTTAAACAACCATCTAGTTCTAGAAATTGCATAGGCCTCTCCCACTTTAAATATCTCATGTGAACCATGGACCTTCGTAGTAAACAATAACATAGAGGGCATGTTTGCGTAGGTTTATAAACCTTTTTGAAAGGTTGATGCTTTACGTAATCTACTTTTGTTATCGTTTGCATATTGCTTATTTCATTATCACCGAATCCCATAGCAGATAATCTTTTTTTTCATTCGTGCAAATGCTAGCTTTTCAGGCAAACATGTGATACTTATGTCAATATCAACCCTAGTATTTCTTTCACCACTTGTTATTTTCTTAATTTAATTAGTGTTTCTGACTATCACTCTAATTTCGTTACCTTCAATTTGTGCGCTTCCTCTCTGTTAGGATTTTGACTGGTGTGTTGTTTCTTGTCCTCGTGTAGAGCCCCTCTTCATCCAGAAATTCACCTCGTGGAATATTCTGCACTCGTACATTGAATCTGAGGTCAATTAGTGCCATTGGATATGACATGGACTACACCCTTGTCCATTATAATGTGATGGTAAACCTCTTTCCCATGCATCAGATAGTTTGTATGAGTTATTATAAATTTAATTACCTAATGTGCAGATGTAACTTCTTTGTTCAATTTTCAATTGTATCATATGGGACATTTGCAATTAAAACTTTATGTAACTCAAGTTGGTTCGTAATGTAGGAATTTTGTACTCATTAATTCTAAGATATTCTTTTATTCTTAAATTTTACTGCACTACTAAAAATACCAAGTATTTCATTTTCTCCCTAACTATGTGCTTGAAGTTTTTATTCTTGTATGTTAAAATCTTTGTCGTGGCACTTCAAAGCATAAAATTATAAAGCATGAAAGAGGTTATTTATTGTTTAATGTTACCTGGAACTGTAGGCTTGGGAAGGTCGGGCTTATGACTACTGTATGGAAAACCTGAAGAATATGGGCTTCCCGGTTGATGGACTTGCATTTGATCCTGACCTGGTAATATGTTTTCACTGGCAAGCTGAAGGCATTTGGAAATCCAATCCGTATTATCTCTTGTTTGTTGGAGTAATCTTTGCATTCTATTGTAAATTGTTCAGGTAATTAGAGGCCTTGTCATAGACAAAGAGAGAGGCAACTTGGTTAAAGCTGACCGATTTGGTTATGTAAAACGAGCCATGCACGGCACCAAAATGTTATCTACTCGAGCTGTTAGGTAAGTGTCAGGCCTTGTAATTTTGATTTCTGATAATGGATATCAACGCAGAGTCACTTGTTATATCATCACATTCTGAACTAACTAACCTATCAAGACATATATCACTTTATTCAAATGATTACGTTGTTTTGAAAATCGATGCTTAATTCAAATAGCCAAAACAATAGAGTCAAGGTTTTACCTTAGGTTTCTGTTTAACACCAAAAGCCCATTTTCTGAAGTACCGTAGTTTTGTGCATTGTATATTTGCACGTGGACATGGACCATGTACTGTTAATTGATTGAATGCCTTGTAGCAAAACATTCACATTGACATACATATAATCTATCACTCATCACGCGCCCGTGCTCACACGCATTAATAGCTTAGTAGATGTCATTTGTGTAATAGTTTCTGTAGTGCTACTTAATTTTGTATGCAATGGAAGTGAGATATACGGAAGAGAACTGGTGGACCTGCGGAAAGAAAGTCAATGGGAGTTTCTCAATACACTGTTCTCCGTGTCTGAAGCAGTGGCCTACATGCAGGTATGTTGCAATTAACTGTGAAACCACTAAACTTTCAGCAACAGAGATATATTATGCTATAATGTAAAGTTCATTCTGCACTGGTATTCATATCTTAGTTGATTCTTTTTATCTCTCTACGAAGGGTAGTGGGTTTTGTTGGTGTCTTAAATTTGAGCATTGGTTGCTATTAATAAATTTTTGCTGTTTCAAAAAAATCCCTTGTTGACTATTACATAGACAACTACGTGTTAGCAAATTTCTAGTAGGTATTGGAATTCACGAGGGGATTGAGAAATATTAAGATATAAAGCATTTATATGGATATTGCCTTTTATATAATTTAATCATGTGTGATTATATTGTAGTGGGACTTTATTGATGATATATAATTTATTTCAGATGGTTGACAGATTGGATGATGGGACCATACCGGCAGATCTTGGTCCGCTTGATTATAAAGGTCTTTATAAGGTAATATGGTGCAAAAGTTTTTGTGAACACTATATTTGATCAGGGAATTTTTTCTTTACCATTAGCATAACTTTCAGGCTGTTGGAAAAGCTCTTTTCTGGGCTCATGTTGAAGGCCGTCTTAAGGTCACCACAATCTTCTTTGTATCTTGGTCCCTATGAAAATTTGATGTTGTTCTTTGTTCACGCCAAATGACTTATGAAAATTATGCAGAGTGAGATCATGTCTAAGCCTGAACAGTTTGTGGAGCCTGATCCTGAATTACCTTTGGCACTTTTGGATCAGAAGGAGGTATATTTCCTCTATTGTTATAACTTTTGCTTAGCATTCAATGCCCTTATTACTCCTTACTCTGTTATCCTCATGAAACAGGCTGGCAAAAAACTTGTGCTTATTACCAACTCTGACTTTCATTACACAGACAAAATGATGCGACATTCTTTTAATAGATTCCTTCCGAATGATATGGGTTGGCGAAATCTTTTTGAAATTGTAAGTTCATATGATATAAGTTGCTTCTTCAATAAAACTGAACTCTCTTGACATTGGAGTGATGGCAAATGCTCTATATCCTCTTCATTACCTTGCCCATTAACAATAACAACCCTGTCTTATTGTGAGATAAACCATTCATAAATGATGTGGCTCTTTTAATGGATAGGTAATTGTGTCAGCGAGAAAACCAGAGTTCTTCCAAACGTCAAGCCCCATGTATGAGGTGGTGACAGGCGAGGGTCTAATGCGCCCATGCTTCAAAGCTCAACCTGGTAATTTTTTATTTATTTTCTCTAGGTATGAGGATTCTTATTTTTTTTAATAGAGAATATAACATATTTGTATAGACTAATACTAAATAATACGTAGAAAATTACTATGAATATTATGTCAAAATGTTATCAAAGACAAGCACTATTCTATATTTATCAGGTGGGTACTAACTACATGGGCTTAATTACTGGGCTGTGACAACTAATACAAATAAATTCCTACAAATTTCTAAGTGGTGGAGGGGGCTCGCATACCATCTTAGAAAATATATGATATAGCAGGTGGTCCATCCTTATCTTTCACATGTAGCTAGGCTGCTAGGTGCACCTACACAGTTACCTGCATTGATGGCTCCAGAGATTCTAACATGGATTCCTAATCGTATCTGTTGAGAGGGATAATAGCAGGTGGAACAGCAATACCTGCAAGAAGAGTCTCATGAGTCATGAGCTAAGTGGGTCGACTCAAAGTATGGAACTGATTCAAACAAGGTAACATCAGACAATATGAGGTATCGTTGGAATGTAGGAGAATAACAACGATAACAGAGTGCTGATGTCCACGTGTCAGAGGCGTGTGTGGACAGGAATTTGTCGAAACAGAGTGCCAGACTGGGTCATTGCAGCGGCGGAGGGACAAACCAGAGTTACAACACGGTTTGCCAAAAAATATCACTGGAGGACAGTGAGACCGCTGGGTACGCCTGGTTTAGGGTTTCCTCTCAATAGGCTCTGATCCCATGTTGAGAGAAAGAAAATAAGAGAGACATACATGCATAAAACAAAATTGTGTGTTTCAACTACACGACGGAGAACTGTTATATAGACTCGGGGCAATAAATACAAAGAATAACAGATATAACTACAGAATATTCTAATCACATTTACAAGATATTTTCCTTATTTATACGATTGTATTTTATTTTCAACATTATTTTTCACATATTTATCCATTCTGATATGAACTTGGATAATAAATTTATGACATTAGAAGAAGAGATTAATCACTTTCGACCAATCACAAACCATCATTTGTATGGAGTTTTAGGTATATACGTTTAAAATCAAATGTTTGTAATGATCTAACAATTATGATTGATCTAACAATGGAGTGTAAGCATACAAATTGAGACAGATGGAGCTTTTGGCCCTTTAACAAAGTCAAAAGGTTTATATATCTGTATTTTGGCACCCCCTGCTACTTCCTTTATGAGAAAAGGAGAACAAGTGCAGACTGTAGACAGCTTTGGTACTAATCTGAGAGCAACCAATACAAAGAAGAAAAGCAATAACAATATTTATGATGCATCAATATTTTTCAAAAACTTAATTCTAATAATTGAATTGTTATTCTGATGGTAACATATAGCAGATATGCAAAATAGCTACAATTGATTATTGTGCCTTGCCATCTTCTGCAGGTGGTTTGTACTCGGGGGGAAGCGCACAGATGGTTGAAAATTCACTAGGTATCCATGGAGATGAAATTTTGTATGTTGGTGATCATATTTACACTGATGTCAGTCAATCCAAAGTCCATTTGCGATGGCGAACAGCGTTGATTTGTAGAGAACTCGAAGATGAGGTTAGTATAATCAGTCCTCATTGGCCTCATTTGGTAGTAAAGAAGTTTCTGAAAATTTTCAATTTCAAAAAAATAATACACCTTTTTTGAGGGGAAAATTGATATTATTGCTTGTTGAATTATGTATAGAGAAAACACAGAGCGTTTGCTGGATCATCTAACTATTAATTGTCCTTGTACTTTTGTAAATGTTAAAACTGCAGTACAGTGCATTGATCCGTTGCCGAAGTGATAGAGAATCATTGATAGAGCTTATAAATCAAAAGGAAGTTGTGGGAGATCTCTTTAACCAACTTCGACTGGCTTTGCAAAGGCGAAGCAAAGACCGGCCTGCTCAAGTAAGTTCTGATCCTACAATAATCCTATTGTATGTGCTATTTTTATGGTTTATTATTAGGTGCAATTCCGTTGAATCACATATGTATTAGGGATAAGGCCAAATTAGTCCTTATAAATTATAAACTTGAGTAATCCAAACCTGTTGAGCAAGCTTATGGGATTGAATTAAGCCTAAACTTAAGTAATCCAAACCTCTTGAGCAAGCTTATGTACTTGTACCCATATTTATTGCCCTATTACTTCTTTAACACTAATAGTAAGATTTTCAATGTACTTAAAGACCCTTGCAGCAACACACATGGATGATGAAGACCTCACTGAAAGCATGCAAAAGCTACTTATTGTTATGCAACGACTAGATAATAAAATTGCTCCAATGCTGGAGGCAGATGGGGAGCTCTTCAATTCGAGGTAATTTCAAAGAATTTAAAAACTCTCTAATTGTACTCGGTCATTTCACCATGTGCATTTGTTATTAACTTGGCGTACCTCTCTGCATTAGGTGGGGTTTCCTATCTCGTGCTGGACTATGGGATAAAAGTCACTTGATGAGACAAATTGAGAAGTAGGTGCTTTCCTTTTGATGTCCATGATATTATTTGATCATCTCGCTCTTTTGATATTGAACTGTTTAAATTTATTATTGCAGATATGCTGATATTTATACGTCAAGGGTATCAAACTTTTTATATTATACACCCTTTATGTATTTCCGCTCACAGGAACAGGTATTCAAACAACCTTTTTCTTACCTTGTCATTTATAGTTATAAAACATCAGGTCATTATTTGAATTTTGAACTGATTTTGATACATTTGTGCTCTGCAGAACCTCGCACATGACTCATACGCACACTATTGCTCACAATTCAATAATAAACCTTCTTCCTAGGGAAAATGGAAGTCAAATGAGGAGGATAAATATCAGAAATAAAGAATCTGCTAGTGGCATTATAAGCAGATGTATCATTGCAATGGTATTTAATGCTGTTATGATGATACCGTGTATTAGTTAGGCCGATATCATGTCCTCAATATTACTAGGGACTAGGGATTTTGTTTCCACATGACTCTGAAATTGGTATCAAATGAATTCTAATTCATAATCTATGATGTGACCACATCACAATTTGGCAAAGAACATTATGGGACATTGCCACAAAATTTGTATCCTGTATTTGGCTAATAAGTTACATTCTTCATTACAGGTGTAATTCCACAAAATTTATATCCTGTATTGGGTTCTAATATATTTGATAATTCTATTTTCTAAAGCTGTTTTAGATATTATAAAGTGAAAATACTCAGTTTGGCAAATTGTGTTTTCAAAATATATTTTAAAACTAAAAACCATTAAATTTGTATGATTAATGTTTAAACTAAGTACAACTGCTATTTCCTTAAGGAATTTCTTTTTTGGACAGTCCCTAATGAATGTTAATTAATTGAATAAATAACTTAAAGGATATGAATTTTTAAAAGTTATATACTTAGTGGGTTGGATAGCTTAGACTTACTGACTTTAGGCACTGAATGACATAGAAATTCAGTTCGTTCACCCTCAGACTTGGCTTTCTTAGGGACCGATTAACTCTGCGTAGATTGACCGAACGCATAAAGCCTTCCACTTGATTTCGAACGGAGAAATTGCTTCTTTCTATTAAAGGATAGACGAGCACACGTAAGATCTAGTGTTTTTAATTGTATTTTATGGCAAATTGATCAGCCAAATCGAATCAAACTAATATACTATTGAGTTAGTTTGATTCAGTTTTATTTTTGAAAAACACTAAAAATCAAACTGATGTAATCAATACACTGTAGGCAAAACTTATTTTAAAATAAGTTAATATACAAATACTCAATTTCGGAGTATAACTTTGATACTCAACCAAACTCCCCAATTTCGAAGTGTTCACTTTTTAAAAAACAAACGTGAGTTTTATAATACAAGTATCTCGTAGATCAGTACACAAATATTATATTGTTGCAATTTGAATCCTCTTAGTAATGAACTTCAAAGCTATTTTAAAACCATTTTTGTTCAAAACCAATTTGTAACCAGTTATCATTCTGTCAAAATGGTTTCAATAAAAAGTCTAATTTTTTATTGACAAAAGTCTAATTTTAATAAAAAAAGAGAGTCTAATTTGGTTTGTAAATCCAACTATCCAACCCATTTTAATAGTTATTATTTGTATAGTAAAAACTCAAATCATGAACAACCCTTAGTTAAGGAGGCTTTTACTTTGCATTCGAGTTCTTGAAATTTCTAAGGACCATACCATGATGGCACAAAACAAGAAAAGTCCAAGAATGATACAAATTGAATCTAATTCCACCTCAAAACCATGGTTCAAAGGGGACTCTAAGTTGGGTTCATGAAGCCAACTTGCACATGGAATCTGTAACAAAGAAACTTTCCATTATACTTGTGCACAGTACACACACATTGCAAAACCTTTCAGTTGTCAATTAAGTCAAAGTAGCTGCTTCACAAATAAATTTTCAATGATGATGCTTGCAAAATGTAGCAGTCATCTTAAACTAATCTTTTGGATTAAACCAAATATCACTTATCAATTACAGAAATTCAACCCAATTACATCTCTGAAACAGCCCTAAAACCTAAATTCCTATTTTATGCCCCCCACTGCTCCAGCAATTTATGATTATGAAGCAGCACACATATCAAATGAATGTGAAAAAAATCAGTCCATAAATATTTAAATTTTACATTGCTTTTTCTGCTACCTAGTTATTATCAATAGGATACAACCTTGCATTTTCTTATGGTATGATGCATACCAAAACTTTTTGCAGGGCAACCTGGTGGAGGCAACAGGTGACTTTCATTATAGTTTATAGAAACAAGACAAAGACCATGTGGTGGCAAATAAAAGCTGTATTTTGCCAGCTCCTTGCGATCTCGACTTGCCAAAATATGTGGAACAATGTCAGGAGGGATCGCTTCCTTCCCGATCTGAAGCAACAAAGCCACCTGGAAATGCAAACAGGTATATGTCAATGGCTCAATGCCAACAACTATACATTAATTTTGCAATAGTAATGTAATTTTTTTACATGAATACCATGTTTCGGACTTGTCTATACAAGAAACCCGTGCCTTCAACTTCTAGCTGCAAAAGAGCTCCCTGCACATTATATTGAAATGTGATAACCTTTAGAATATTCCTAGTTCACAAATAATAAACCAAGAAGATACTACAAACATGGTAAATTTTGTGCAAAATACTAATAATGTTAACAGTAGTAGAGAAAAACTCTACCATTTCTTTCACATCGAATCGGAGAATATGCTTCACTGGATCAGGTACGCGATCATTGTGAGATGCATTTTCGAAACTAGTGAAATCATGCTTCCCGATAAAATATTTTGCAGCTTCTCTCATAGCAGTGATATTGAGTTTATACATATTATGGTAAGCAAAATGGCGCTGGAACGGGTCCATGATTGTATCACTGTAAATCTTGTAATGATAAATCTTACTTTTTACAGAAAAACGAGCATGAAATTCAGCAGATGCAGGGCTTATCTCTCTAACTCGGATATCAGAAGGAAGAAGACCGTTCAAAGCCATGTGAACTTTATCCAAGTTTTCGTAATTAAATGGTGTAACAAAATGTGCAACCTACAGTCACAACAAGATATAAAATTCCAATCAATGGTTGCTATTTGAAAGTTGAAATTGCACAAGCAGAACAAGATCGGACCTGACCCCAAGCATGGACTCCTGCATCAGTCCTGCTTGCAGCAACCAACTGGAGATCCTTCCTTTGAAGCTTTGTTTTTTGAATTAAAGCTTTTTCTACGGCGTATTGTACAGTAGGTGGAGACTCTTGATATTGCCAGCCTGAAAATATAATCAGCATTCAAAATAATGGAGAGAAAAGAAATAAGTCAACTAATTGGAGCAAACAAAAGTGTCACTCGTTGTCATTGTAGTCCCCCAAATCAGCAAAAAACATGTTAAACTCCCTGAATCTAACTTATGTTAGTCAAAGTAGACTAAGTGGACGATGACATGGCAATTCTCATTCAAAAACCAAGTCCACGTAGGCAGGGACCAAAATGAAAGTGAAGAACCTTGAAGTTGAAGGACTAAAATGACGATATTGAAATCTATCAACTAAACCACCCCAAATAAAAAATGACGAGATTGAACCAATCTTTTTGTACAAGAAAGCATTTTGATCAAAGTAAATAGTGTTGGGGAGTCCGGGGGAGCTTGGGAGAAACATCGGGTCAAATGTTCTAGGACCACAAGAGAGTGAGACGTCTCCACCCAAAACCTTAAGGCATTAGGTTAATGTGTCACCTCTCTTATAAATCCAACATTTTTTTCCTATTCGTAGTTGACGTGGGACTCAACCACTCACAATTGAAACCCAACAAATAGATTTTCAAAATGCTAACATCATGATTACTTGCAAAGTTTGAGATTGTCCAAAGAAACAAAAGAATTGAATATATGCAATATACAAGAAGTGTGACTGATATTGTGACTAGTATTAATTAAGTACAGAAGCATAACAGAAAAAGTAATTACAAACTGAAACATATGTGACAGCAAAAGAGTGTATAGGCAAGTAAATAGGGAATGAGCCAATTCAGCAAAATAGTTGTTATAATGAAAAGAGAAGAAACATTCATGCCTGCGTATCTGGTTCCATCATAAGCCAAGACGAGGCGCCATTTATAGAGAGAATCTTGGTTGGGCTTCACTTCCACAACATCACCTGCAGAATTCAACTAAAAGAAGATAAAAGTGTTATTGAAGAATGAAAGAGAAAGAGAGAGGTATAGAGATTGTTATTGATGATATATACTATACATACAGAAAGAAGAGAAGTTGAAGAAGATGGAGATGGAAACGGAGCAACCAGCGCTGCTGCTGCTGCTGCTGCACAACTCATCATCTCACAAATAAACATCTACCACCGTTGTTGTTCTTCTTCCTCTTTATCCATCATACACACTAATTTCTTTATTTATTTATTTTGGTACAAATAATACCCGCTATTTTATTTTATTGAGGTAAAAAAAAAAAAAATGTATCGAAAATTTTACACCGTCAACCAATGACAATTGTATATTCCGTCATATCAAATTATTTTATACCGTTGATGCATCTCCGTTAAACTCTTTTTATTTTATCGAGGGAATCCATAATACTTTCACCAACAAAACAATCCTGTAGTATAAATGGTTTACAAATTTAGATTCATCCTGTCAATTAAAACAATAACAACTATATTCAATTATTAATACATACTTATTTTATAAAAATTAATTAAT
Source organism: Trifolium subterraneum (assembly GCA_951799995.1). Lineage (NCBI taxonomy): Eukaryota > Viridiplantae > Streptophyta > Magnoliopsida > Fabales > Fabaceae > Trifolium > Trifolium subterraneum. The sequence continues at coordinate 4,444,982 of OX637464.1, forward strand.
ATTTTAGCAATATTGTTTATTATTATTTGTCGCTTAATTAATTATTATTTTAAGAAAAAATTACATTGACCTCTCTTTTTTTACTAAAATAAAAGATATTCATTCGAATCGGTAGAGTACATCAGATTCAAGTATAAATTTAATATCGCTAAAAACGAAAAAGATGAATTTGCGAACAAGCTCACATCATCCAAGTTAATAGCATAAATCAGCTTACTCATGCGGTGACATTTAGTATGGTCTAGGTAAAAATATGTCCACCATGGTGAACTTTAGATAAATGGTTAGATTTTGCAAGTCTATAGAATCTTATCATGGCTATTCCACACCATATCACTTCTCAACTTTCTTCATCCTCTCCCCCTTCTGTCCTCAACGGCAACATCTTCTTAACCTTTAGTCAATGCAACAAGGCTCTCTCTCCCACACAACCTACAACATTCTAGCAACAACCTCAACATCCACCATCACAAAAACACCACCTTCAATAATTGAAACCTCTTCAAATTCAAATGTGTGAACCAAATGACTCCATTTCTCCACAATTTAGTTCAAAATCACACCTCTCACAAATAATCTTACTTTCTTCTTAACCAAATCTAAAAACCACATCAATAACCCAAATAATTATCCATGATATAAAATAAAATCAAAAGTAATAGAAATCCTAACTTTGTTTTTTTTTTTTAGAAAAAAATCCTAACTTTGTTGTATTTCAGTTTTATGGGTTATAAAATAGTGACTATTCTTTAATTTGTATATCCATAAGAGATTGAAACTTCATAAATAAGTGACAAGGCACTGTGCAATTGTTGTTTAACATTGTTGGTGGTTGTGGGGAACAAAGACGGAGAGAGGTTGTAGAGGTAAGGACAAATGAGGAGAAAAGTTGCAAAGTAATTTAGTATAGAAGAAGTATGATAAGATTCTATAGACTTGCAAAATCTAACCATTTCTAAAATTCACCATGGTGGACATATTTTTACCTAGACCATACTAAATGTCACCTACTCATGCCACAAATAATGTGATAAAATCAAAGTAACCGGAATACCTATATCTCTGAATTTGCATCGTTGACGAACTTAATCACTGTGTGAATGAGTAGATGATCAAAGTTGATTCAAGTTTCTATTAATTTTTTATGAAACATGTGAACTCAAATGCATTCGGAAATGAAATATTTAATTTTTTTAATAAATAATTTCTTCAAATAGAATTCAAATAGAATCCATATGAGAATTAATTTTAAATTAAGTTTTATTTCTATTTAGTCGTGTATTTAAAAAAAAAAAAAAAAAACCCACAGGGAAGTACGTCGTCGTACGAAGATAATTACAGTTTCAGAGAATTGGAAGCTCTCTCATTGGCAACGGTGTCCTCTATTCTGCCGGTTAGGTTTTTTTCTTCATTCATTCTATCTTTTCTTCCTTTCTCATCAAAATCCAAGATTTCTCATGTGGGCAGTGTTATTTTCCATTAAAGATTCAATTTTTATCACAAATTTCTCATGTTCTATTTGTTCTATGTGAATTTCAATTTTCTGTTTTGATACTGAATTATACTTAACGATTTTGGGCATTTTGCACTTATGGGTTTAGAATGTCAAATGCAACCAACCCATTTTATATTTCACTTCTGACAGCTACACAGTACTTTGTTTTTCTTCCAAAAATTAAGGAAAAATTGATATCTAGTACTAATTTTTTATATAGGACATGGCTGCTACAGCTACAAAGAAAGTTATAGCTATATGTCAATCAGGAGGTGAGTTTGTGACCAACAAAGATGGATCAATGTCATATAATGGAGGTGATGCTTATGCAATTGACATTGATCAGGAGACAAGTTTGACTGATTTTAAGTCAGAAATTGCTGAAATGTTTAATTGCAATGTTAATACCATGAGCATCAAGTACTTCCTTCCTGGAAACAAGAAAACACTCATTACAGTGTCGAAAGATAAGGATTTACAACGGATGGTTAGTTTCCTTGGTGATGCTAGCACTGTTGATGTCTTTGTTATAACTGAGGAAGTGGCGGCTCGAAACACGTCCAACATGCCTGCTAGTAGGTAGTTATTCATAAGTTTTTTTTTTTTGTCTTATTATTCGATATTTGATAGACATGGTATAGTCTAAATTGGCCCATAATTGTAGAAATAGCTGTTTGGGTATATGATGCTAGACTTGTAGTCTATGTTTTTTGTTTGGACTAATTCTCTGCAGATTCAAAATTGTCGATTTTAGTCCTTACTGTCAGCTTATTGGGCAACATGGCATGATTTTATTAGGCAACGTATGACACAAGGGGAAAAAAGTAAATAGTTTTTGAATTTGCAGGGACAAAATCCGAACCAAAAAATTTACAGGGACTAAAATCATATTTGAACCTTTTAAATTTCAAACCACATTGCACTTCATATATATATATATCGGTATCTTACATACATGCATAGTCTTATATCAGTTCAATACAAAACTAAATCTAATCGATACAAATATCTAGTGTGCATCTATTTTGAACACGAATCTCATTCTGAGTCTCGATTCATTATGCTGAATCCTAATTCACCGTGATGAGATTTACGGTTCGAAAAGTAGGTCTTCTGATTCACGATTTAAATCTCAATTTTATAACCCTGTTTTACGGTTGTCTCCAGATAAAAACGTGACTTACATAACTCTGATGTCGCGGTTGTGACTAAAATGAATGGACATAGCATATATATTAGACAATTTAGTTCTAGATCCTTTTATTTGTGAATTATTTTGTAAATTTTATAGAATATATGGTAATGCAGGTCAAGCAGGACAACCGTATCAGAAGCTGTTGTTCCTATTGTTGTCCCTATTAATGTAGCGGCTGTTGATGCTGAACAATGCATTGATCAAGTTGAGGTGGATGTAGCTAATGAAGCCCCTGCACAATCTCTTTGTTCTGGGGCCAATGATGATAAGCGTCATAGAGCGGCACAACAATGGGAAAATACCATCACTGGTGTAGACCAAAGGTTTAATAGTTTTAGTGAATTCCGAGAGGCATTGCATAAATACTCCATTGCTCATGGTTTTGCGTACAGATATAAAAAAAATGATAGTCATCGTGTCACAGTCAAATGCAAATCTCAAGGCTGTCCCTGGAGAATATATGCATCAAAGTTGTCAACCACTCAGTTGATTTGCATCAAGAAAATGACCAAAAATCATACTTGCGAAGGATCAGCTGTCAAAGCTGGGTATCGGGCAACTAGAGGTTGGGTGGGAAGTATTATAAAAGAGAAATTGAAAGCTTCACCCAATTACAAGCCAAAGGATATAGCAGATGACATAAAGCGGGAGTATGGGATTCAGCTAAACTATTCTCAAGCATGGCGTGCAAAAGAAATTGCTAGAGAGCAACTCCAAGGCTCCTATAAAGAGGCCTATACTCAATTGCCATTCTTCTGTGAGAAGATAAAAGAGACCAATCCAGGGAGTTTTGCAACATTCACGACTAAAGAGGACTCAAGTTTCCACCGCCTTTTTGTATCATTTCATGCCTCAATAATTGGTTTCCGGCAAGCTTGTCGCCCTCTCCTTTTCCTTGATAGAACTCCTTTAAACTCAAAATATCAAGGAGAATTATTGGCTGCAACTTCTGTTGACGGAAATGATGGCATTTTTCCTGTAGCCTTTGCTGTTGTAGATGCCGAAACTGAAGACAACTGGCATTGGTTTCTTCAGGAGCTGAAATCAGCTTTATCGACAACTGAACAGATTACATTTGTTGCAGATTTTCAGAATGGGTTAAAAACGTCATTGTCTGAGATATTTGAAAATTGCTACCATGGCTATTGTTTACGGCACCTTGCTGACAAACTGAACAGGGACTTAAAGGGACAATTTTCTCATGAAGCCAGACGTTTCATGGTTAATGATTTTTATGCTGCTGCTTACGCATCCAGACCGGAAATTTTTGAACGTAGTATTGAGAATATAAAAGGTATTTCTCCTGACGCATACAACTGGGTCATACAGAGTGAGCCAGAGCATTGGTCCAATGCATTCTTCAATGGAGCTAGGTATAATCATATGACATCCAATTTCGGACAGCAATTTTACAGTTGGGTATCAGAGGCACATGAATTGCCAATCACTCAGATGATTGATGTATTACGAGGTAACATGATGGAAACAATTAGCACGCGGCGAGAGGAGTCTAATCAATGGATGACAAAATTGACACCATCCAAAGAGGAAATTATCCAAAAGGAAACATCAGATGCTCGTTCGCTACAAGTGTTGCTCTCACAAGGTACCACATTTGAGGTCTGTGGAGAATCTGTTGAAATTGTTGATATTGATAATTGGGAGTGTAGCTGCAAGGGATGGAAACTTACTGGCCTTCCTTGCTGCCATGCTATTGCTGTCTTTGAATGTATTGGTAGGGACCTGTATGATTATTGTTCCAGATACTTCACAGTTGAGAATTACAGATTAACATATGCAGAACCAATTCACGCTCTGCCGGATATTGACAGACCAGTCCAGGTTGAACCGGCTATGGAAATTGTCACAGTAACCCCTCCACCAACTAAGCGCCCTCCTGGTCGGCCAAAATCAAAGCAGGTTGAATCGATAGATATAATTAAACGTCAGCTGCAGTGCGGTAAATGCAAGGGACTTGGTCACAATCGGAAGACGTGCAAAATTTCATAGTGTTGCAGCATAGTAAGTCTCTCTCTCTCTCTCTCTCTCTCTCTCTCTCTCTCTCTCTCTCTCTCTCTCTCTCTCCCTCCCTCCCTCCCTCCCTCCCTCCCTCCCTCCCTCCCTCCCTCCCTCCCTCTCTCTCTCTCTCTCTCTCCCTCCCTCTCTCTCTCTCCCCCCTGCATGAACTACGTTGTGGTTTCTGTTTACACAATGTATTGCTTCCATGTGTATGTGTCTGTGTTTCCATGCTTAATTGTTGCATAGAATTACTGGAATGAATTCATATATTTTTAGAGCTTTCAATTTTCCAAGTGACTACTATGAAACACCGACACATACTCGAACACTGGACACGTTTTGAACACAAACGCATAAACTTCGGTAATAATTTGAGGAAATTCGAGTGATTTAATGTAATTTTGGAGATATGCACGGCTTGAATCTTTACCATTAAGATATTCCTTGGATATAAGTCTGCTTTTATTAGGATTGATTTAGTCCATATTTATTACCTTAATTAAGGGATTCTCTTTGTACAGTTTTCATTATAAATAGTATTAAGCCGAGAGCTTATCTCTCAAGTCATTCAGTATCAATACCAAAACCTTATTCTCAAGTGTAACTATATATGTTAATGTTGTGTCAGTGACCGACACCAATGTGTCCACGCCTTCAATCTGAAGTGTTGCTGCTAAATAGCCTGTTTGGTTTGGTGTTTTTGAAAACACAAACCCAATTCCACACACCTTCAGATTTTAGAAGAAAATATCCCCTTCCACGAGTGCTTGTTAGTATTTGGTAAAATATAATTATGAGTAACAAAGTAATTGGCATTCATGTGAACTATAGTGTGGATATGTATCTCAATTATGGTTTTTTTCCTTCCAAGTCTATTAGAAGTTTGACCTGCTATGTCTTCATATGAGACAGTGTGTTATGCATCCCAAATTTGACAGTATGTTTAATGTTTGATACTATTACCGTGAACTTGTAGCTACTTCTCAAATGTTTTACAGTCCATGTAGATGCTTGATACCAGTTATTTACAATTACATGATTATTTTTACCAGCAAGCAATAATGACAAAATTTATGAAACATTTGTGTGACACAGGGAATCTTTAATGAAGCAAGATGCAAATATTTTCAAGCATGATTGAGAATGGCTATGAAGATACATTTTAGTGGATATACGGACCTAGTTTGAATCTCCAAATTCATGTACTTCCTAAGTAGAGATTAGTCAGTTACTTTTTTCCTTCTTTTTCTCTATCAATCAGTTGTTATCTGACAAAGAACGAATTACTTCATCTGGCAAAGTAAATCTTTTTGTGTCTAGAAAGAACCAAAACCATATGTTCTTTGTGTAGGCTTTCGCCATTGCAAGAATTGTGTGATTTCTCCTTAACAATATGACTGGTAGGTAGGAGACATCTTATGCTGCAAGCAGAAGAGTTTTTTTTTTATGTGAAATCTAGAATCATTGTAGCTCTTTTTGAATGATATATATTTTAGAGATATTTTATGATGATAAAAGATTTGTTTCTCTTTGTTTGATATACATATAGCTTTGTTTTAGCAAAAGAAAAAGTATTGTGATGTGCTTTTGTTTATCCAATGGCATATTTGACCGTGATAGAACCTAAGAGTGTTTAGATGAAATAATACGGTCCAAGTCCTATTTGAATCATAGTTAGGGCAAGCAGTATTCAAACACGTATGAGAGTTTACCGTCAATTTGAGTCTCACAAGATTCTAGAGATTATTCTTTGTAGAGATTATTCTTTGCAGTTGCACGTGGAGATACTCGGTTTAATGATTTGGCAAAATTTTGCTTCCTTATGGTTGTGATGAACTGCAAATACACACTAAACTTAGATATCAGAAGTCTGTATGCTTATGTGATTATTAATGTGTTTCTGCTATATATATCCAAGGGTTGCAGGGGGTTTGTTTTGGAGTTTATTTGCTTACATTGTCTTTTAGTTCAGACTCAATTCTGAGCCATGTTATGAATGTGTTGATTCAAAGTTTTCATGTTTGGTTTATCAAGACTTGTGATTTCTCACCATTTAAAAAATGAAAGTAACAGATAAATGAAGTGAGTTTAATGATAAGAATTCATTTGGCGGTGGCAAAGGATAAATGGAAGGAGCTAATGCAAAATCAGGGATGAATGAATACATCAAAAGCAGGCAAAAAGGAACTTGTTCTAAATTTTGCTATTCTTTCTTTTGATTTATCAAATCAAATTCAACAAACGGTGCATCTATGTTTCAAGTCATCAACGTTATTTTTATGACACGTACACACTAACTTGGAAACCGCAACATCAAAACAAAACAAAAAACAGTAAATTAAACATACTTTGTTTCTTTAACTGACACGTAAAATTCAACATTTCTCTAACCAAGCCACGTTGCATGTTATTTTGCCACCGTGTCCCTTAACTCACTCCTTTTTAAACTCCCTCCAATATACCAACCTCTCTCATTCTCATTCATTCAAGCACTTTCTCTTCTCTCACATTCTACATTACAACAATTTGAAAATCACACAAACAAGTTTTTCATCTGTTCTCTCACATTTTTCCTTTTCATTCTGTTTTTGTCACACACATACATATTTAGTTATGGCTACGAGGGTGGTTTTGGTAACAGTGTTGTTACTCTTTGTGTTTTCCATTAACTGCAAATCCTCTAGTGTTGGTCACATACCCTCAAACGAAGAGGAAAGTAAGGATTTTCAAGAAGTGAAAGCCAAGACCGTGGAGACTGCAAACAAAGCATCAGAAACTGGTAAAGAAGGGAAAGAAGCAGCAGAATCATGGACTGAATGGGCCAAAGAGAAACTTACTGAAGGACTTGGCTTCAAAGACAAAGATAAGGACAGCGCCACAACTGATAAGGCATCTGAATATGCTTCAGACACTGCACACAAAACCAAAGAATATGCAGATGAAACTGCACGGAAATCCAAGGATACTGCCAAAAAAGCCACTGATCATGCCCATGATGCTGCTGAGAAAACCAAAGACTATGCTTGGGATGCTTCTAAAAAGATCAGGGATTATGCCACTGATGCTTCTGAGAAGACTAAACAATATGCCAGTGATGCTACTGGAAGCTATGAAGATGATGATGATCTAGAAGACAATAGAGACTTTGCTGGTGAAGCTATTCATAAGGCTAGAGAATATACTGGTAGTGCTGCACAAAAGGCTAAAGAATATGCTACTGATGCTGCACAGAAAGCTGCACAGAAGGCCAAAGAATATGCCACTGGTGCAGCATCCAAGTCCAAAGACTATGCTGGTGATGCTGCAGAGAAGTCCAAAGATGCTGCCTATAAGACCAAAGACTATGCCACAGAGAAGAGCAAAGAGTATGCAACTGATGCAGCATACAAGACCAAAGACTATGCTGGTGATGCTGCGGAGAAGACCAAAGAATATGCAAGTGATGCTGCTCAAAAAGCCAAAGATGCTGCATACAAGACCAAAGATTATGCTGGTGATGCTGCTCAAAAAGCCAAAGATGCAGCATACAAGACCAAAGATTATGCAGGTGATGCAGCATACAAGACCAAAGATTATGCTGGTGATGCTGCACAAAAAGCAAAGGATTATGCAGGTGATGCAGCATACAAGACCAAAGACTATGCCGGCGAAGCTGCAGAGAAGACCAAAGATGCTGCATATAAGACCAAAGACTATGCTGGTGATGCTGCATATAAGTCCAAAGACTATGCTGGTGATGCTGCATATAAGTCTAAAGACTATGCTGGTGATGCTGCACAGAAAGCAAAGGATTATGCAGGTGATGCTGCAGAGAAGACAAGAGAGTATTCCAATGATGCCTCATACAAGTCCAAAGATTATGCCAATGATGCTGCTCAGAAAACCAAAGAAGCTTCAAAATATGCCAATGATGCTTCTCAGAAAACCAAAGAGGCTTCTGAATATGCCAATGACGCCACTCAGAAGACCACAAATTATGCAACTGATACAGCTCAGAAAACTAAAGATAAAATCCAAGATGCTGCCTCTGGTTTGTACCGTTCAAACTTCATTTCTTTTACTAACATTTCTAGTTTGCGCATGGTAATATAGAGAAAAACACAGTAATATAGAGAAAAACACACTCGTTGTCATGTATTAATTACATCCTGAATATTTGAAGGTAATATAGCAAAATACTCTAATAAAAGTGTATTAAGTTCAAATGCTTAAAACAGACTTGGTTTATCTTTGTCAAGAGTTTAATTTAACAAAACATGTTGCTAAATATTTGAAGGTAAATAAAATGAAATGGCTAATGTGTGGTAAAAGTAGTTATGTTGAGGATTGAATGTGTGTGTTATGAGCAGGGACAGGAGAATATAGTGCAGAGAAGGCTAAAGAAGTAAAGGACACAGCAGCAGAGAAAGCAAGTAACATAGCAAATGCAGCAAAGGAAACTGTAGAGGCTGCAAAGCAAAAATCACAACAAGTGAAAGACAAAGTGACTGGACAGCGGCGTGATGCTGAACTTTGAATATCTCATTACTTTGTTCTGTCACAATAGTTGATCATTTTCAATTATGCTTTCATAGAAGAGAAGATCTTGTGTGTGTATATATCATCATATATTATGTATCTTTGTTGTTTTGTTTGCTAGTGCTGTGCTTGGTCTCTCATGTTAGTTACCACATAGCACAAGTTTGAACATTTTGTATCAAATCAAATATGCTTTTGTTTCCTTAAAACTTAGTTACAATCCTCCAACATGTTCCATTTCTATGAATATTTACTTTGATATACCAAAAATATAATAATTATTTAGAAGTATGTTTTCTATCTACATTTAGGGGTAGCAAAATAATTTACAAATAATGCTTATATGAAGCATACGGCCCAAGGGTATTTATTTAGTAGGAACATCCACCGTTACATAAATCCACCGTTACATAAGAGCACTTACCCATTTTCAAGTAACATAGCATACTTGGTAGCTACTATTTCTCTCTTTCCTTCGATCCAATATAAGGAGCTCGTAGATCAGTTTAGCTATCTTGGCACAACTCCCCGGGGCTACTTGAGACACTCGGGTGATCTCCCACGAGATGTGATATTTTTTAATGAAGATGATAAAATTAATGTCAGTTAGAAATGATGTATTTTTTAAATAATGAAAACATTTTAATATTTTTTTACTAGCTAGAAAATTTAACATAAATTTCATTATAAAATATTTTCAAAAACTAACTAACCTAGTTTTATGTTATATGTGCTTCAATTTTATTAACAAGTTTTCTTTTACGAAACATAAAATGTATATAGTTTGAGTTGAATCTAATTCAATGTTATAAAATGGGCTCGTAAGATAATAACAATTCTCAATTATAAACATATTTTCAGATCATATTTCATCAATACATTTAAAAGTATTATTTTATTTTTTGTGTTAATTAATCTTCTTCTCTTTTTTGAGAAATTAAAAGTTTAATTTTTTTTTTCTAAATAGGGATCGGAATCCGGGACCTTTTACACTTTTAACTATTAGCTCAAATCAGTTGAGCTACCCACCCCAACTCAAATCGAAACATTTAGATATTCTTGATTGATTAGTATGAGGTACATCTTAATTGAAAATCAACTTGAGAGAATAATTTGAGCTATTCATTAAAAAGGTTTACACATCAATTGGAGTTTACACAGATAGTTGTGCCTTTACCAATGTAGTCAGGTTCGGGATCCTACGTAGGATCGGTAGGCTGGTTGGGAATCGTAAGATCGAGATCGTAGCTCGATTCGTAAGATCCTACTCAAGGGTAAAATTGTAACTTCACATATATACATATACACATAAACACACAAAAATATAATACGTAAAAAAATAAACTTAATTAATTAATATTTCATAGACATCATTCTAAATGTTCAAAAGTTCATAACAGATGGGTAGGAGAAGCTACAATAGGGTTAAAAAAAAACGAAATGAAAACCGAGTGTTGAAACTTGAGGCTGAAAGAGATGGTTGAAAGTGAGAGAGGAATGAACGAAAGTGAGAAAGGAGTGAGAACAAACATACACTAACCGCCGGGAACATTCACAACGGCGACAACACCGTCTAGAGCTCAGGTCAAAAACTCTTTAGGATCGTAAGAACTTATGACCCGGTGCAAGAACCTGACTACAGACAGGTAAAAAAAGAACCTACAGGGATTCTAAGCTCGTTTGGCCTTCACGAGCTCGTAGAATCGTAAGAACCTAAGACCCGATGCGAGAACCTGACTACATTGCCTTTACCTTATTAACGTTATTGCAAATACTCACCAAGAATTATATAGTTCTATTTAACTCCTGTTCATTTTTTTTTCTTACTAATTATTAAAATTAATAATTCTTTATGCTGGAGTGCAAATTACAAAACGACACATGTCACACATGGATGACTTTGTGACCTTAAAGAAACATGTAGTGGTGGTGGCCACCTAGAGCAAGATAAATATTAAGTAGTAATTAGTATTTGTTGCTTTTAATTAATTAAAACGTGATGCATGCTCCTAATTAACTCCTATGGCTTGAACTTAAAGTTAGGCTGAATAATAATACATAATAATAATAATGATATATAGTTGGTAACAACCAAAATATAAGGACAACTCCAGAAACAAACATATATATGGAACGAGATGTGTGGGAGGGGACAAAAGAGAATGTTATGTTTATTGAACTTTCATTGCTCCTTGCATTGCATGATACCAAAAACTTATCCAAGGATTCTTAGTGTGGCTACAATTTGTTTGCAACAATTATTATTTCTTAATAATGCATGCTAACACATGGACAATTAATTTCTAGTACATTGTGAGTAGGATATATTCATCAAAATACAATAGTAATAGTTGTCCTAACCTAATTGTGTCTTTTGATTATTTTCTTGAATAATACCCTAAATTTTAGTTATTAAAGTATGCGGAAATTTGTTTCTAGTTTTGTCTCCATTGTTTTAACCGTAAAGACTAAAGTGAAAGATTTATTATATAAGGAAAGATTTTTTATATATTAGTCTTTGACAAATTATTAAAAATTCACATATACAGTGGAGAAATCGAAATTTCAACTCTAGTCACGACGTTCGACCTATTAACTTTGGCATTTCTATTGGTGAGTTAGGATTTATCGACATATACTAGTGTATGCTGACCTAAATAACTCGTAAAAAACATAATTGGAATAACAAATTTTAGGGCATGTTCGCCAACTCGAAGTTTTGGATCCGCTCATTAAAGCCTAGACTCTAACCAAACTAGTTCTAGTTCTGCCAGGCTATAGGTGAAGTGAAATTTAAAAATATAACGTAGTTTAGTTAAAATTTTATTTATTTTTTAAATTAAAAATAATGATAATCATTCATTCATTTAAATTAATAAATTATATCAAATCAAATAAAAATACAAATTTAACATAGTTAAAAATAAAAAGATGAATTTGTGAATAAACTCACATCCACTCAAATTAATTAAACAAAAAATAATAATACATAACAAAATAAAATAACTTTTTCATGGTTTCATAAGAAAAATATGGCTCACATGTATTGCGCGGTGCCGTCCTACTATGATTAATATTAGTAAATTAATATAAAAATAAAAGAACTTTTTGACTAATGAGAACTAAAAATATGAACTTTTCTTTAGCCTCGGCTACTTTTCTTAATGAACAAAATCAATCGCAAACAACAACTAAGTCCCTTTCAAAATTAAAAAAACTAAGTCTTATCCTACTCTGTGAGGCATAATATATTGATCCAAAGACATTATAAAATTTGATTCATATCACATACTTATTTTTTATAGATAGATAAAATAAAAAATTATTAAAAATTCACACAAAGTGGATAGACTGAAATTCGAAATCTGGTCATTATGTTCAACCGAACAACTTCGCCATTTATAGTCCAATACACTGTCTCATACAATGTCGTCATACAATATCGTCAGTTTTACGGCTGTCCAATAAAATTTTCCTTTCAACTTAAGCAGTACTTTTATATTACATAAAACACTTGAGACATGTATCTATTTCGATTCGGGGTGATCATATCCGAACCAATCCAAAAGTAAAATCGCAAACCAAAACCGCAAAAAACCGCATTTAGTTTAAACCGCACGGATAGTTTTTCATCTAAACCGCGCGGTTTGGTTAGGTTTGCGGTTTTCATTTTAGAAAACCGAACCAAACCGCAATACTTAACTTAACTATATCAATTAATAGCAATCAACATATTACCTAGTCCAACTTAGCAAGTTCAACCCAAATTTAGTCCATAAAACAGTACGTTGTGAAAACATATCATTTAACGCGATCCAAAACTATATTATTGGTATTAAAAACAAGTTCTTATGTATATGCAATTTGTGTATATGCATATTATATCACGTAAATAATAAATAAATTAAAATTTCCTATGTTTACTTCGTAACAAGTTGGTAATATCGTCATATTTTTTATATCGCGATAAACCGCACCAACCAAACCGATCCTAACCGCGTTGGTTTGGATTGGATGACTTTTTAAAAACCAACCGAACCAAACCGAATCGCATGTATTTTTATCTTGCGGTTAGGATGACTTTTTGGATCAAAACCAAACCGAACCGCACCGCAAGCACCCTTAATTTCGATCACCCAACTTGAATTTAATGGTTTACGATTTTCTTATATTTCTTTGTCTTTTTTTACTCTAGACCATGATATTTAAACCAAGTTTGTGGTACAAGAAATCATTTAAGCCGTTAATCTTGCTCTGATCGCATGGTCGTGAGTCATCATTCAAATTTATATTTTGGTCTCCTTATAAATTAATTAAAGACATGGTAGTACGACCTTACTTGAATATAATTTATTTTATATGATTTGTGTTCTTGATTGACCTCCTAGCAGTGTTTTAAAACCCGGACCGAATCGGCCGGTCGGACCGGTTGAACCACGAATCGGAGGGGTATCCGGTCTGGTTCAAATGTTGGACCGGGCATGTAGTTAGACCGGAGCGAACCGCTAAAAACCGACGAACCGGCGGTTTTCCAGAACCGCCGGTTTGATTGCGTCTGCTATTTTTTTTTTTTAAATCAAAATGACGTCGTTTTTTTTACATAATTATTTTTTTTTTAAAAAGTAAATAAAAAAAACTAAACTAAAACAAATAGTGGCCGAAACAAATATGTCTCATTGGAATTAAATTTATTATTAGACTTTGTTATTTCGTTTATATTGCGATTAGATTATGTTGCAACTAGACTTTGTTTAAAATCTATTTGGTTTTGTAATTTGTACTATTTTATAGTGCGTGGTAACAATATTTAAGATTTGAATTTAAGAACTTGTGAGTTGCGACGTTATGACATTTTAAATTTTTTAAATTTTTAGTTGTCATTAACTTTTTAAGAGATCGAGTCATCATGTTCGACCGGTTTAATAGCTATATAATTTTATTAAAGAGACCGGTTCATTCATCCGGTTGATCCGGTTTGATCCGGTTTATGCATGCGGTTCAACCAGTGACCCGGTGGTTCGACCAATGAACCAGTGACCCAGTACCCTCACCGGTTCGTTGACCGGTCCGGTTTTTAAAACACTGCCTCCTAGACATAAACCAAATTTATTTATAGATAAAAATAGTGTGTGATGGAGCAATATCGGATGGATAAAAAAGATTTGCACTTATTTTTTATTGATTTATATCCTTCATTAAATTAAATAAATTGTGGAAATAATTTTTTCACCTATCCTTTATGTCAATTTTGTTTATCTTTTATATACATCACTTGATCCAAGTCTCTTATATCTTTCTTTCTCACCCATTAGCAAGTCTAAGGAGTGGTATAACTTATAACATATGAATTATAATATCAAAAAATCAAATGTTCATATGTAATAAAAAGTAAGTGTAATCAATAATCACTTATGTTGGTATGGGAACAAAATATTAGGATTTGAGATGGGAAATTAAGGTCAAAAGATGGAGAAACTTCGCTTTGTGGACGCTGCGACAAGGAAGGAATTGAAGTATCTCACAGCTGAGGGTCCCCTGCAAAAATAAAACAATTTTTTTTATAATAAAAATAAATAAAAGAATTTTAGATTGCATTTCAAGGAAAACGAGTAATTTAAATACTACACAAAAAAACCATAGGAATGACTCGATTAGTAGGGACATAATATCGAAGTTGAAATTTTTTATTTAATCAATCAAAATGATATATTTTTTATCGGTAGACTATTTTTAACAAAAAATAGTAGAGTCATACTAATCGGTGTCCCGAAACACAATTTAAAAACTTAGAAGTAGTAAATTTTTCATTGAAAAAAAACATAGTTTACATTTTAAAAAAATTTACTACACAATTTCAACATAATTTTACTATTTTTAGTTCATTAAATAGTGTATCAAAAGACACTTGTTAACACTTTCTTAAAAAAAATGGTACCACTTATTTTGTTTTTAGTGGGGAAGGCTAAAAGGATTATGACATTGTGATTTTTTTCATTTTGCAATTGATAATTGTCAATTTATTGGTCAAGATAATTGTTCAATTTTTGTTTTGACGGAATGATAATTGTTCAAAATTTAAATTTATGGTCTTTTGGTTGATACACAGTGGTGATAAAATATGTTGTTTCAGAATGATAATTTTGCTCAAAATATAAATTGATCCTTAATATTTTGAAGATGTTTGTGTTAACCTTAAAACAAACACATTTTAAAGTTTGTAAGCTCTATTTCAAATAACAATTTCAATATTATTATATGAACATTATCTCACCGATATGTATGTGAAAATAATTCTTGATTAGATTTTAGGGATAAATATGTTTCTGCTCTTTATAAATATTCCAAGTTTTGTTTTTAGTCCCTCTAAAATATTTCTTCTACTTTTAGTCCCTCAAAAAATTTCAATTAACATTTTTAGTCCCTACATTTAAATTAACTCATGTGTAGACTTCATATTTTTTAATGAAATTTTCAAAAAAAGTGTAGAATATTTTAACAATCACTCACAAAAAAAAATTATATTTTTTTAACAAAACATGAATAAAATATGAATTTTTAAGCACCAAAAATATAAAAATTTATATTTAATTTATACTTTGTTAAAAAAATTCTAAAAAAATTTGGGATAGATTATTATAATATTTTAAACATTTATAAAAAAATTCAATCAAAAATATGAAGTTTATACATGAGTTGATTTAGAAGTGGGGACTAAAAGTGTTAATTGAAAACTTTTGAAGGACTAAAAGTAGAAGAAAAATTTTAGAGGGACTAAAAACAAAACTTGGAATATTTATAGGGATCAAAAACATATTTATCCCTAGATTTTATTTATCTAATTTAGATTTTACTTACCTAGCAATTGAATTTTAGATTATCGGTAATCCATTCTCCTAGAAAATAGAGGGTTAATACAAAAAAGGTATTTTATTTTTGTCAAATCTTTTACAGTATTTTAATAGAGTTTAAAATCATTGAAACTTACTATTCCCACCAATCTCTATTATAAGAAAAACATTTATTTTTTAAAAAAATTATTAATTAAATAATTAATGTATTTGAAATTCATTGACGAATATATTTAGGTATATATTTTTTTTAAGTCAAGTAATTTAATGGCTAGAAATTTCATCTATATAAAATGGATAAGCTCGCGGGACATTTAGGTACATCATTTATTCAATTAATTTAATTTTTTTTCTTCTTATAATTAAAAAAATAACAAATATAAAAGGTGACTCAACACTAAGATTTGGAAGTATTTATTTATAAGAGAGTGGCTGAAAACTGAGATGCATAGAGAATGGTGTACCATTGTTTTTCAATCTCCATCAATTTCATCTCTTTCAAATCTTCATTTTCTTTTCCATAGTTTATTAAAATCACAAACTGTTGCTATTTAATTTCTCAACCGTTGTCTTATCTACCTATCTATCTACTTTGTCATGCGTTACACATTGCAAAGTGAAAAAGCAGAGCCACGGGATTCATTCTAACTAAAGAAAACGACAATTCTCTCTAATTGATTTTCTACGTTTTGTTCAAAAGGGTGTTTCAATTGTTCATCCATTTTTTCAAAGAAGAACAAAAAATGGTGATATTGAACCTTGGGAAGAAGCAGAATAACTTGCATGGTGAAAAAGTAGTGAGACTTGGGAAATATGAGTTGGGTAGAATTCTTGGTGAGGGTAATTTCGGTAAAGTCAAGTTTGCTAGGAACACTGATTCTAAACAACCTTATGCTATTAAGATTATTGATAAGAACAAGATCATTGATCTCAATATCACTAACCAGGTTTGTTTTAATTGCATTTTTCTTCTCTTTCATTCATTTTCCTATGTTTTGTAGGTTGGTCATCGAGCTCCACCTTGACCTCGATGATCAGCCTAGTGACTGAGTCGGGTAGACATATTGTCTTCATATTAGGCCTAGTAATTGGGTCGGATGAATCCGGTCCATCAAATGTCAGGCCGGTTAAGGTGTAAACGTTTTCATAAAATAATCTCATGTTTATGATTCCTCCATTGATGATCCCTGTAATTTTTAATTCCATTTCATTGAAATGTTCATTCAATGATCATTATTTATTTTTTTGTGTTTTAAGATTCAAGGATTTGGTTACAGCTGCATGTAGAATTTCATTTACTCCTTATATTAATTTTTAAATAAAATAATAATTATTTGTACAAAAAAGAGTTATAATAAGATCATAGTTTTTATTATCTAATCTAATAAATAATGTGTGAAATTGCAGATAAAGAGGGAAATAGGTGCCTTAAAGCTCCTAAGGCATCCCAATGTTGTTAAATTATACGAGGTAATACGATCATCATCTCTCAAATATTATAGTATTTAGTATAATAATTATTTTTAAAGATATCTAAATCTTAAACCACCAGGTTTGATTTAGTGGTGAAGAATTTTAATAGTAATATATGTCTTGAGTTCGATCATCAGCTCCATTACAAAAAAAAATAAAAAAATCCGAATCCCAAGCTGTTGCACATAATCCATTTGATTGATTATTTTTGCATCTAGCTGGTAACACAAATGTGCTATGGATTATTAATTATATTTAATAAAATTACAGTCAACAGGTTATGAGATTATTGAGATCATTTATTTTATTGAGAACACTGAACACGAGCCAAAGTTTTATATTTATAAATCTGCCACATTTGTAAATGTTAAGAGCAATGCTAATAACACACTCTTTCCAACACACACTCTCTAATTGGTTGAAATTTAAATGGATCCCACTAAATCATGTAAGCCCCACATAAATTTAGTGGGACCTATTTAAAATCTAACCAATTACAAAGTGTGTGTTAAAAACAGTGTGTTAGAAAGTGTGTTGCTAGAATAATTCAAATGTTAATATGTCATGGTATGAAAGAAAGAAAGAAAAAAGTTAATCCCCAACTCATTAATATTATTATCTGATTCTGATTTCGCAGTTATTAATAACAGGGCGGTGTTTGGTGCACAAAAAAGACTATATTTTATGCGCTTTTTTTTTGATGAATTTTGCCTTCTTTTGATGAATATATGTTATGCGCTTTGAGACACCAATTAAATATATTCTTTCATTAAAAAAAATTCAGTATTTTTTACCAAAAAAATAAATAATCCAGTATTTGTCATATGAATCACTTATACGATTTTTTTAAATGTTTATTTTAAAAAATCGATTATTTTTTTGAAGATTGGGGAATTTTTTTAATTTTATTTTACCTTAATTTTATACTAGGGGACCAATCATAGTATAATCAATCAAATGAAACCAAGGAATCCAGCGATGTTTGTACTACATTTTGTCAAAAAAGGCTATGATTTTGTTACATATATCAAACCTAAGTTAGGAATAGTTTGGTGGGAGTCTATGTCTTTTTTGTTAAATTTAAATACTCGGTAATAAAATAACATGGACAGTATCATGTGAGTTTAATTCAGTTGATAGAGATATCGCACTATATATGCAGGAGTCTCGATTCGAATCCGGTTAGGTGAATTTTCTTATCACTAGGCTACTTCACCAATAGAAAATATAAAATAACATGGACGGTAGTTGAATTACAAAGAATTTTAGTATTTTGTTATTATTATGAATATTATTATGATGTCGTTGAGTCCATGAGGAAACAGCGTGACATTTAGGAATCATCCAACTTTTGTTTGTAACAAACAGTTCAAACATTTAGGAATACGTATTTATTTGGATGTCGTGTTTAACATTATTTTGATGTTATTGTTTGTGTGGTTCTTTTCTAAAGCCATAATTTAGTAGTATCAATTTTATTCTTGCGTGCACTACACCTTATAACAAATACTTTTATCCCATTTCTCTTAACATTTTGTATTTGAATATACCAAAATAACAAAAACATTTTTGAGTTTCTTTTCTCATAGTCAATTTGATCCTTAAAAATGTTTTTTATTAATCAATTTAATCTATAAAATTACTAATAAAATATACAACCGCATACGTTTGTATAATTTCGATAAATCCAGAAACTATAATAACGTCTCAAATATTTGAGGACGGAAATGATTGTTTATTATTTTCTCTTGAACAAATAGAAAAACATATTGTTGAAATAAAATATTGGATGGCCCTCTATGCACTAATTACTGCATAACCATGTTATAATGGTCCCTCCATGAATTATGAACTCTAGAGTTTCTCAATTGTATTACCAACTTGCATTTGTACTATGATTAATTTGTATAATTGATGTTTCTGATTATATATTATGATCATAATTATGTAGGTCTTAGCTAGTAAAACAAAAATTTACATGGTACTTGAGTATGTGACTGGAGAAGAGTTATTTGACAAAATTGTAAGTATCATTTACTTGTTCTTGAAGTCATGCATGTGTGTGATTCAGTTAATGACATTTAATGAGGTTAATTGTATTCATAGGCATCCAAGGGTAAACTTACAGAATTTGAAGGTAGAAAGTTGTTCCAGCAATTGATTGATGGTGTGAGCCACTGCCACAGTAAAGGTGTCTTCCATAGGGATCTTAAGGTTCATTCTTTGAGCCTGGTTGACTTATTCGAGCTTATTTATTGACATAAGTACTTGTGACTTGCGAGACTATTCCAAAAATTATGACATCTCCATAAACTGTTTTCAGCTATTTCCATAAGTTCACTGCGATAGCTTGTGAAAACAACTTATGACAAGTGTTTGTGCTATAGCGTTTATTTTGTTTATTCAAACAAGATTTTGTCTTACATGGTGATGCTATCTTTTTGCAGCTTGAGAATGTACTTGTGGATGTCAAAGGGAATCTAAAGATAACTGATTTTGGCCTTAGTGCTTTACCCCAACAGTTTAGGGTAAGATATGCTTTGAACCACACCAAAATGCAAAATATAATATTTGAGCCCATAGTCAAATTAGTACTTAAATGTGTGAGGCGTTGTGACTATAGTCTATGAATATTTCGAAATCACAATTTACAAACGCATGCCTAAGTGTCTCTTTTATTAGTAGTTTTTTGACTGACTAATGGAAGATACGTTCGAGGACTATACTGATTAACGAAAAACACATTTGAATACTAAAATGACTAACAAAAGACACAGTCGGGTATGTTTTTTGTAGTTTTGATACATTTATAGACTTGTGACAGCGCCTTGCACATTTAAGGACTAAAATGACTGTTCGATCTATATCAGTTTGGCTATTAGCTTATGTGATGATAACTGTTTAGAAATTTTTAGGCAGATGGGTTACTGCATACAACATGTGGAAGTCCAAATTATGTTGCACCAGAGATTCTTGCTAATAGGGGCTATAATGGTGCATCATCAGATGTATGGGCATGTGGTGTTATCTTGTATGTAGTCCTAGCAGGATACCTTCCTTTTGATGATAGAAATCTTGCAGTTCTCTATCAGAAGGTATAATTCAGATGTTGTAAATTCTCCTTTTATATGGTTAGGCCTAGCATAGTGTAGTTTAATAAATTTGTTCTTGATTCTTTTTTATCTTGTGGTGATAACAGGTTTTGAAAGGAGATTTTCAGATGCCAAAATGGTTATCACCTGGTGCACAAAACATTATAAAGAGGATTCTTGAACCAAATCCTCAAACTAGAATAACAATGGCGGGGATCAAAGAAGATCTGTGGTTCAAGGAAGGATATAATCAAGCAGATCCTGAGGACGAAGAGGAGGATGTATACGTTGATGATCAAGCCTTTTCCGCCCATGAACTGGTATACTTTCGAACTATCAACTGCGTGTCTGTGGTGTTGAGTTTGGCAAAATCATAGTGTATCACCATGATTTTGGCAAAAGTTAAATAAATACATTGTGTCACCTTGATTTCTTCAAAATTACTATGATTCCAAATATGCACTATATCTGGAATGCAACTTCTTTTGAGTTTCAACTTTGCCTTTTTCCTCTACTGTAACCCTGTACTATTTCCTTTGGTAACAGTCACCTGAAGAAGAAAAAAGGAGTTTAGAATCGCCGATCCGTATGAATGCATTTCAGTTGATAGGGATGTCTTCATGCTTAGACCTCTCTGGCTTTTTTGAGAAAGAGGTGAGAATTGAAGTTACTAGTTAGCAGGAAATTTTCATTGATACATATTTTGAGCACAATTTTTCGTTCCTTTCTAAAGAAAACTCACTCATTTTTCGCATACAACTGGTTTGAGTTAACAGGATGTATCTGAGAGGAAGATAAGGTTTACAGTTGATCTTTCAGCCGAAGATCTGATGGCAAAGATTGAAAATTCTGCGACAGAAATGGAATTTAGAGTTCAAAAGAAAAATGGCAAAGTTAGTACTATTGCTAGAAAAACTACTTCTATTTGCTACAAGTTTGCATGTAAAAACTCATTTTCGTTTGGCTAATAATTAAATATAATATTAATATTTCAGATGAAAGTGATACAAGAGAACAAGGAGCATAAAACTCTTGGCAGCCTCTCAGTCATAATAGAGGTAATGGATGTTTCATCTTGCATCTTATTAATATCTGCTTAGATTGCACATATTAAGAAACTAACTTTACCTCTTCAAATATAACAGGTTTTTGAAATAAGTTCATCATTGTATGTAGTAGAATTAAGGAAGTGCCATGGAGATGCATCTGTATATAGACAGGTACTTACACCAACTCCCTCACACACACCAGTTATATCCTAATATGATATCAGATGCTAATGTCTATATTTTTCATGTGGTGCAGTTATGCAAGAAGTTATTAAATGATTTGGGTGTTCCCCAAGGAAAGCACTAGTGAGCTCAGAAGTGAAAGTTGTAGGGTCATGTTTGGAATGACATATAAAAAATATAGCATATACTGATCTCATTGACCTTTGTGAGAGATACTATTATGTTTGATAGTAGTAGCACCAGTTTTGAATTTAGCAATCAATTAAATAGTTGGACTCCAAACATCACTATGTAAAAATAAGTTTTGGTGAGCCTGAAATTGGGTATCTTGCATCTGCTGGACAGCTCCACTGTTGTTTTCCATGGCTTTTGTTTATCATGCAATTTCATCTCTGAACCAAATTATCAATTAAGGACAAACTAAAACTTCGGATAACTCCTTCAATGAAACTCAGTTATCTCGAGGGATTAGTTTCTACAGTTAGGCGTAGAGAATACCTTAGTTTATCAACAAAAAACAATCTTTTGATAATCAACTAGCATCTCATAAAAGCTAGATTTTTCACTCAGATAGTTCGATATGATATGATTGTCATACAAGCAAAGTTTTATTTCAACATAAATGAGTGCTTTTAAAATATGTGCATCAAATTAGCCTTCTGGCATCAATGAGTGACCAAACTTATATTCATCTCCCTTACATTTCGATTTAATTATTCATGGAATTCCATGTTTGTGGGAATAAAATTTACTGGGTTGAAAATTAACTTTTCTTTCTTCTTTGCATCTAGATTTCAAAGATAACATTGAATTATAAAATAATAATGATAACAAGTAGAGACAATATTTTGAGAGGATTACTTGATCAATGGAATTTCACTATGCCATTAATTAATTTACAAGGAAAATGTACCTCTTTACAAATGGTTCTAGCTAAATCACTGTTTTCACTTCCTTTGAAGATAGGTTGAGGGTTCATCCATAACAGATTATCTAAGTGAGGATCATAGGAACTTCCCTTTTTTTCTTTTTGGAGGGTAAAGGGTGCAGAGAGCAAGGAGGAGGAGTGCTTCCGTGGAAAGCAAATCGTTCATGACAAGTGAAGTAAAATGAGTGTTTTGTTCGTTGCAGATAGATACATCACTAACTCACAAGCCTGTTGCCGAACTCCTTATTATATACCTGAATTAAACCACTGTCATCTTCCATATGAAGTTTCTCATCCAAGATTTTCTTGTATTCATCATCTCTGTCCTCTAAATTACGTACCATCTCAACCTACAAAACCAAATACCATTAAATTACAAAAGAGACAGAAGATTCATTCAGCTAACATTTTATTGTAATAGAAAGGAAGTAAGGAACATAAGGTGGTATCTATTGTAGAAAGACACATCAACGTCTTCATAAAATGGAGAGTTAATAAATCAACAGCAATCAGGCATGCAAGGCAAAATGTAGTCAGTTTGAACCGACCATCAAATATCAATCTGTCCTTGACAAGACATCAAATTACCTGTTTTTGGAACATCTGGAATTCATCAGAGCTGAGGGAGCCGTCACTGTTCGAGTCAAGAAGCAGCATCATGTCATGCGCGTCTTCTCCTGGTGCACCAAGCTCCTCTATTACCTCTGTAAGTTCCTCAATGCTTATTTTACCATCTCCATTCTTGTCAAGAAGGCGAAATACTCTATCTCTCTCATCAAACTCGATCCCTTTATGATTTGCACTTGGAAAATCTTTAAGGCGCAAAGCAGCCAGTTCAGCTGCGGCCAGCATGATGGTCTTCAAACGCTTTGCCTGAGTATCAAAAAACAAAACAATAAATGCCAATTTCCTTTTTTGTCTTCTCTTAGGAGTTAGGTCTAGATGGTATACAAATTCCAGATAAGCTTTTCACACAGTACCCAAAAAGTAAATCTTCTTAGGAAGATGAATGAATAAAGATAAGTTTAAAGAAAACACTAACCTCCTCAGGATCAGTAAGACCAGCCTTGTATAATGAATGAGATGCCATTCCACCAATAGCTAACCTATCCATCTCAGTTGTTCTTATCTGTATTTCCATCAAAGGTCTAGCCCTCCCAATGTCACTTACATCCACTGCCATATGCAAACTTTTGTATCCATTCCCTTTTGGCCTAGCAATATAATCTTTAGTCCGAGAAGGGATTTCTTTCCACATTGATTGGATGATTTCATGAGCTCTGTAGCATGCTTTCTCTCCAGCTTCCAATGCATTATCTCCAGGCTTAGGATTCAACACCACCCGTAGCCCAAGCACGTCATTTACATCTTCTGGCCTCCGACCATCCTTCAAGAGCTTCTTCATTGTGCTGTAACGACTTTTATAGCGACCTTTAACTGAGATATCATCCACCAATTCCGCAAGTAAGGGGTCGACTTTTAGTGACTGAAGCAGGTTGTCCTTGTATACATCAATAAGAGATATACCTCCCGACTCTTGACTTCTCAACCATGTATCCACATAAAGATATGAATAAGGAAACAGATACTGAAATGAGAGATCTTCCAATTCAAGTGATATGTAGGTAGTTCCCACAGCATGAGCAAGAGGAGCATATATTTTCATAACTTGCAAAGAAATGATCTGCTGCTGATACCTCGGAAGATGACCAAGATGCCTCATCATGTCAAGCTTCAATGCCAAGTCCAAAATCAAAGCCCTGATGTCATAGTAAGTTAGACAGAACTTTCTCAAAGCAGCAGCGTTATGATCATCCAGAACATCAACTCTAGATGCGAAGTTCTTAACACGCAAACTCTCGTGAACCAAATGAGCAGTAGCAGAACCTATCTGACTTCGAATTTCATGTAGACTTAACTCACCTACTTCCAACACCTCTCTCAATATTCCAGCAGATATAACTTCTGCATCCATCTGCAATCACATTTACTATAAAGAAACAATAAACGGCAATGAAATTATGATACTTAAAGTGAGCTTCTAATATTTTCAGTAAGACTTTGTTTGGATAAAAATAATCATTTTCTATATACAATCGTGTAAAATTGATTTTGAATGAACTGATTTTGTAAAATTGATTCCGAAGTAATTTACGGTCAAACATATTCATATAAAAGTTAGTTGAATAATAAATTTGAGGCTTTTAGAGGCAAAAACTTCAAATTCTAACTTGAAGATAGAATCAATTATGGAGGCAAAATCAATTCTATCCGAGAACATCCAAACATATCAAAATCAATTAAAAATCTCTGAAATCAATTCTGCTTCCTCCAAAAGTAGAACAAAACAAACACTTATGTCAATTACTTACCTATTGTGTAACCTTCAATATCTATTATCTAACATTATCCATCAACAACCTTCTAAGGTTTTCTATTTTTTATTAGTTAAGGTCAACTACATATCTCAATCAATTCAAGAAGCATTAATAAAACTATAAACTAATCCAAACTTAAACTAAATAAACAATACTATCTTCATTTCTCTCTAAATGTCACTTTAAGATAAAACAGTCAATAAACCAGAATCAAACTCGAGTTCTCCGGAACGATTTGTCCTACTACAGAGAACTCATTAATCACTTCGTTATAAAACTTTTCACACCGGAATACACAAAATTCTAAATTATATACTATACCTGAACATGAATGAAAGTAAGAGTGAGTGAAAATGAAAAGAGTAAGATACCTGAAGATCAGCGAGAAGCATGGCAATGGATAAGGCTTTGGAAAGAGGAGAACGACCATCAGGAGTAAGAGGAGAGCTTTGAAGAACAGGAATGGAAAGTTTCAATGATTTGAAGAGAAGACCAGAGGAACTCGTTGACAACACTTTCATCCTATCTGTCAAATCGTTGAAAGCACCAACGAGTTCTATAACCATCTTCCCTCCTCCGGGAACTTCAACCGCACAGGCTTTAGGAGATGACCAGCGGAGGCAGGTGACTCGGGTTGGTCGGTTGGGGAAGAAGAGGGAGAGTAGACGGTGGTGAGCGGTGGAAGAAGAGGTGGTGGTGAGTTTGGAAAGAGAATGGTGGCGAGTTGGGAAATCGGAAGCGTGTAAGTGTAAGAGTTCCATTGTGGTTTGATTTTTTTCACATTGATGATTGAATTCTTCAATGAAATGTTATGTGTTTGTTGTTGTTGGTGTTGATGGTGGTGACAAGTGACAAAGAAAGAAACAGCAATATTTGTGGATGAAACTTGATCTTGTCGTTGCGGTTTCTAATTCACTTTTCATTGGTTCTCTCTTCTTCTATTGGCCCATACTTTCCTAATGAAAATAGACAGTTTTAACGCAGTTTCAATCTCAGTCGTTGATTATTGATCAGGCGGTTCTGGTTAAATAAGTAATAAAATCAATCAAAACAATTTCAACTATACATAATAGACCGGAAGGTCCAAAATTAAATTGCGTGAAAACTACAGTAAATTTGCTTCCATATATTGACACTAAGTTCATGGAAACAAATTGAATGCGGTAACTGTAGGATGCAGTTTTTAATTCTGACAGTTCGATCATAAATTATAATATGAGTCATCTAATCTCAAGTTAACGGCTGAGATTTATTACTGCATGTAAATGTGTAATACTCTTACTGAATGGAATCCAGATACCTAGTTCTATGTAGAAATAGTTGCAGATTTCGGGATAATAAAATATATCAGAGTTGCTATCAATTATATTATTCCTAACATGAAATAATTTGTGATTCTTAAAGCTTTTAATAACTCTTAAGATCAAAGGGATCTTGTGGCATCCTTCTTTAATTTCTTGGATTAAATGTAACTCGTGTAGTTGCTCGTGGTAGTCCTAACAATACGACTTGTAGTGTTGTATTTGGAGAAAATCAAGCTAATTTTTTAGGTTGTTATGTTTCTAATATTGGTGAGAGTTATTTTGTCCGTTAAAATTGCTTTGGATATGAATTGACATATATTTCTGTCAGAAATTGATTTACAATTTGTTACATTGTCTTTCAAATAGTCTCACATTTAGTCTAAAGCGCAATTAGATTGTAGCTTTCTGTTCATATTCGAGCAATTAGGTTTAGGTTGTTGGTCATTTCCAACCCGTTCTTTGATCCATCTCTCTAACAAACTTTCACCTGGTAACAAAAAAAACAAGTAAATATTATCAAACGGAAGAAGAAGAAGAAGAAAGAGAAAAAAAGCATAATAAAGGAAGAAAAGAAATACACTCCAATAATTGTGCTTTTATTTTATGTCAGGTCATTAACCTCTTTTTTCTTTTTCTTTTTCTTTTTTATACTGTTTTTTAAAAATTTGTCTTCATTAACCAACAAAAAAAATCTCATAAAAGAAATCTCTTCACCAATTGTTTATGAACTGTAGAACAAAAATAAAGTAGGAGAAATCATACATTATTCAAAAATGATCTACCAAACAGTTGTTTGAGATAATAAACGAGCTCAAAAATTTTATTTATAGTTCTTAATTTTCGTTACTTTTTTCTTAAACTTTTATTGTTTAAGAAATTCATATTCAATTTCTGTCGTATTAAAAAATTCAAAATGTTAACTACACAAAGTCCACGAAGTTTATATTATTTTTAGTTTTCTTAACATTTTCCTTAAAATAAAATTGTTTCGCCTTGTTTTTCAAATTTGAGTTTTATACATGATAATCTATTCGATAATCAGTGATACTCCATAAGGTAAGTTGGACAAAAGCTCATAGTTTAAGTGCATTAATTACCTTTTCTTCGATAATTGGTGAAACCAAAAATATGTTTAAAGGACCAAGATACTAATTAAGTCTTTCTTTTTGCAGCAACTTTTGTCGTGGATTAGAGGCATAATGGTGGCAGATTGATCGGTATATTTATATTACCACTGCAAGTGCTAAGTGCACATCAGGATATTTTTGAGTTGAATTGCATTTGTTCTCCTATATAGACCGAGGTCTTGCTTATGTGAGTTTATACATGTGGTTATTTAGAAGTAAAATTTTAACTCATATTCCTATTTTTTTATATTATGAGACACAATATTCACTCCACTAGTCTTGGTATTTAGGAAGGAGTTATTATAACTTATAAGAATTATCAGTAATTAGTTTTCTCATTCTAACTTCACGCTTTCAGAAAAAACAAAACTAGATATTCAAAGTGAAAACACGGAGAGTCCTGTTAGAAAGAAAGGAGTAAACTAAGAAAAAAATTAGACTATAGGAGTCAATGCTTAAGTCGTTGCTCTTATTATTCTAATTTTGTTAGTTGTTTTGTTCATGGAAATCAAAAATCATATACATCATCTATTGTTATTTTTACCATAGCATGACGGGGAATGGAACAATTATATTTACGGGTTGAAAACAACATACACAATCCAACATATGGCAATGGAATTGAGTGATAAAAATGTCAAGGCGAGATTGTGCTTGTTTGTCCATTTTTTATTGTGTCACGATCTCTAGAGTTTTTTTTTTGCAACTAAACATGTTTAAACAATTAAACAAAATTGGAAATAATCGTAAAATATATATGGAGATGCTAAGTAAGTAGTAAATAACTTTTTCGTAAAAAAATCTGGAATTATTATTGTGATATCCAACATTTTCCTATTTATCTCCTTATTTCTCCGGTGTTTGGGAAGTGAAACAATGTCTTACATCATCAACCGGGTCTTACGAATGAAAGCATATATCAGCACATATCAGCAATTTTAAACATTTAATTTACATCATTCTCCCCTCAAGTTTGAAAAGTGAAATAAAATAAAAAAAACATCGCTGTTTATGATGGCACAAGAAAAGAGTGAATACGAATGGATAGATTCCAAAATATGCATGCTCATTGTTTAGAAATATTAATTAAAAGATACAACTTAAAAATGCAAATAAATGCTTGGCAAGAAAGAAATTGCAATTGAACATAAAAGGCCTAGTGATCCTAGGGACAAACTTCTTGATAATCTTGAAAATGACAGAGACCCATGATTAAGCAGATGACGAACTTTGAACGTTAGGGTTCTCATCCTTGAAAGATAGCACCTTGTTGCGGATTAAATCCTGAACGGCTTTTTTGAGAGGATAACAATGCTCTATATCATTGCCAGGGGCCCCTTGATGGAAGGCACAAGTTAAATCACTGCGGTACCAGGGAGGTAGTATTGCTGGCACAGGGGGAGGTGGCCTTGTCTGGACAAAATTTTTAGCAAGTAAAGCGGGGAGTAGGTCGGCATATTTCACGGGTATGGGGTCAAATGGTTGATTTTTCTGAGCATGGTTATGATTGAATGATTGTTGGGGAGATGGTAGGTGATGAGATTGTGGGTATTGTGGTGGTAGTGTTATGACTGCAATATGTTGATAAGCTGGGTTTCTCGAATGAGGTCCTCCCTGAGCCACCATGCCAACTTCAGATTCTTTCTTCTCAGAAAAGTTGTTACCATATCTCTTGGCAGTATTAGTCGGAGCTTTATCTCTTGTCAACCGTCCCTGACGGACTCCTTCTTCTAAGCACATTCTCATTTCCACCATTTCGGTGAAGCTTCTTGATACAACACCAACCATTTTCTCATAGAAGAATGGGCTCAGAGTATGCAAAAATAACTTGCACAATTCTTTCTCTTCCACTGGAGGACGAATATGAGCAGCAAGCTCCTCCCATCTTTGAGCATATTCCTTAAAAGACTCTTTCTCTTTTTGTGCCAAGGCTCGTAGCTCATCCCTATCAGGGGCCAGATATGAATTGTAGTTGTACTGCCTGATGAAAGCACTAGCCAAATCATTAAAGGAACTGACGTTAGCCCTATCAAGGTCCATGTACCACCTCAGAGCTGCACCGGTCAGACTGTCTTGAAAATAATGGATCAACAACTTGTCATTACTGGTTTGAGTTGACATTTTTCTGGCATACATTATCAGGTGAGCCTTGGGACAAGTACTCCCCTTATACTTCTCAAAATCTGGAACTTTAAACTTATGAGGGACCACAACATCAGGGATCAAGCATAGTTCATGAGCATCCTGGCCAAACAAATTTTTCCCCCTAAGAGCCCTCATTTCCCCATGTATCTCGTCATACTTGGTCTGTAAGTCGTCAACCCTGTCATATCCCCCTACACTTTCAGCATGAAAGATGGGCATCTGGTTTTGCTGGATAATATGAACCAAAGGTGCAGACACAATTGTTGTAACCTGAGGAAGTGTATTAACAAGCTGAGGAATAGGCACCGTCGATTGGACATGAGGAATCTCAGATATTACAGGACGTGATTCTTCCCCAAGAAAGCCAACTGGCATGCCCCATGGGTAACCTTCGGGCATAACAAACTGAGGAGCGCCAAGAGGTGCAGATGAAACAGGAGGAAGTACAAGAGCATTACTAGACTGTGGTGCTGATGCTGGCACCTGATTCTGGGTAGCCATCAAAGAAGCCACCATGCTAGTCAATTTCTCGATTTCTGTTTGCATAGTTTTCATCTGTTCACGGAGCATATGGTTTTCTTCCTCAAAACTATCCATCTTGCTCTTCAACTTAGACCGAGTATTGTAGACACGAGTTGCTTTGTAACGGATACGCCGGGCCACTTTTACTGAGGCGGAGAGAAAAGGGAAAATATGAGACTCGAGTTTGGAAACTTATGAATGTGGTATGATATATGATGTGTTTATGCTAAAATATGCATTGTTTAATTTTTGTTATCGAAGGACTTACCCCAAATTGGTTGTAAACATTCAGATATGGATTTTGTAAGGAGAAAAGAAAAAGAAAAGAGAAAAATTTATTATATATCATTTGAAATGAATGTTCTCTATAATGTTTACAAAAAAATTTGTTTAAGTCCTTCGATATCGGATGAGGAAAAAGAATTTATGAATGAGTGCATGCATGCATGATGCGAAAAACATGGTGGAGTTAAAGTACAATGTTGGAGTCAAAGGTGAAACCCTCTCATATGGTATGTACTAGGGTTCATTTGTACCTGCATGACGGGTTCTACAAAGTTCCCAAACTCATCGACCATCTCATGGATATCACTGGGTTACGGGACTACTCTCGTTCCGATAACATCCACGGGATAATCTCGTTTGAGTGTAGTTTCGCGTGACGACTAATCTCAAGACTACTCTTGATTTAGCCATCGCACTACGTCCTAAAAAGGCCAAGATGGGTTAAAGGTGATTCTAAAGGTTCTCGGCTTCGCCGGACACTCACATTGAAAATAATACCATCATCATGACTTTTCATGACAATGAGTACTACCGTCGTGAGGCCTCCACCGAGCGGGATCGTATCACATGTGCTTCATAATCCAGACTACTCTGGACATGTCACTATGATTTCACCCCATCCTATCTTATTGTGTCGCTCAAGCCCGGGTTAGGACTTATCTCACCACTCAAAATCAAACTTAAGTATATATATACAAACATTCACATAAGCAAAAAGAATAATAGCGCGAAGATAGAAAATAAAAACAAGTTAGGCTCAACCCGCTTGGTTGTCCCCAGTGAAGTCGCCATTTCTGTCGCGGTGATTTTTGGATGTCGAGTTATTAATTAACTTCGAATCGCAATTTAATATTTCACCACCGATCTTTAATTTATCCGAGGGAAAGGGAAAAAGTTCGAAAAAACCCTATTTTTTAGAGAACAAGGTTCGGGGGTTGGTTATACGAAGGGAAGGTATTAGCACCCTAAGTATCTATAGTACTCTATAGGAACCTCTTGTTTTTATTTCTAACTTTGCGCTTTATTTTAATTGCTTGTAAAAAAAGTATAAGTGTGAGAATTAAAGTAGTGATCGATAAAAGTTTAAAGTGACGAAAAAAGAAAAAAAAATATTTTTGTTGATTTTATTGATTGGAGAGACAAGTCTCATGCCTACGTACCCGAGGGATCAAACCACCGTAGTTCGGGGTAAAAAGCCGAGTAAATTTGTTTGTTTGATTTTAAAGTTTTGAAAATGGTTTTAAAGACCAAAAGCCAAAAGTGGCAAAATGTGAGTTTGATTGATGTTAGTTTGTGAAGAAAGTTTATATGGTTAAATTGATTGAGATTTGATTAAGAAATAAGACGCGGACACTTGGTTTAAAATCCAAGGTTTATTGAGAAAATGTTTTGAGTGATAAAAGACACTTGGTTTAAAATTCAAGGTTTATGCATGATTAAAAATGTATGAATGAAGAAAATGCACTTGGTTTAAAATCCAAGTTTTTTAGGCGAGAAAAAAGGACATTTGGGTTAAAGTCCAAGGTTTTATCGATAAAAGAAGCCATTGGTTTAAAGTCCAAGGCACTTGGTTTAAAATCCAAGTTCGCGGAAAAAAAGACACTTGGGTTAAAATTCAAGGTTTTCACGATAAAAGACGCCGTTGGTTTAAAGTCCAAGGCACTTGGTTTAAAATTCAAGTTTTTGCGATAAAAAGACTCTTGGGTTAAAATCCAAGGTTTTCGCGATAAAAAGAAATGTTTGGTTTAAAGTCCAAAGTTTTGAAAAATGTATGATGACAAAATATTTTTGATGTTTGATGATGTTGAAAAGAAAATGTGTTGATATTTTTGAAAGAGGTATTGACCTCATTTTTTTGAGAATAAAGTGACTAACTATTTTTTTGAAGAGGTGTTGACCTCATTTTTTAGAATAAAACGACTAATTATTTCGATTGGAATGTTGGGTTCCAAATTAACAAAAAGGTAGTGCGAATAATACTAACGTCGCAATAAGCAAATTAAGCGCGAAGACAATCCGTAATGATATTTTGATCAAAAGGGTGTCTTTTCCCTCGGAAATAAATATGCTAACATTTTAGCGGAAAGCGATAAATAAATATGCATGACATGCGAGTTTTTCATTTATAGTGTACATTTGTTCCTAATTACATTCTAAGGTATTTGCAAGAAAAATAAATATGAGATGAATGCAAGAGGATGCTATGCAATTTTCACTTAAATTTACATCAAATCCTAAAAATACAATCTAATATCCTTGCAATAAAATAAATGATTAATTAATAAGATAATGAATTAAATGTTAAATTAACAAGCAATAATAATAGAGTATGTTAGTGACAATAATAATGATAAGTTAGTATGTTAGTAATAAGCACAAATAATCATGAAATAAATAGTAAAAAAAAGAAACCTCAAATAAGTGCTTATTTTGGATTTAATAGTTTATTGAAGCACATTCCATAAGCACTTTTATCATAGGCAACAATAAAATAAAAAACAGAAGGGGGTGCAAATATCAATTAAAACATAAAAGGGGGTGCAAAAAACAACTCTGGCCCCAAGCTCAGCTGAGGGGTGTGGCCCAGATGGGGGTGTGCAAAGAAAATTGTAAAAATCAGATCAGAGCCGTCTGATTGATCAGACAGCTCTGATCTAATCAGAGAAATAATGAATCAGGAACATATGATGGGAAACAGAAGGTCATAGGCGTGCAGGTGCACGATAAGACTGTGCACCTGCGCGCACAGGATCACAATGAGGGTATAAATACAAAACCCTAGAAAAATTAAAACATATTTCTCTTCTTCTCTCACCGGCGGCTACAAACTTCTTTCTCTTCTCTCTCGTTTCAATCTTTCTTTCCTCTCTCGATCTCAAACTCTCTGCTCTTATTTTTCAAAACTTCATCACTTTTAAACAAGTTACAAACTTAAACAAAATCAAATTCAAACCCAAACATATTCCCGAAAAAAACCTCACGTTTTAAACAAAACAGATCGAGAAAAAGGAGAAAGAAGAAATGGAAGTGATTCAACCTTTTGCTGCGGTTTCGTTTGGATCTTCTTCTTCTTCTCTTCTGTTTTCTTCTTCTTCTTATTTTTCGTTTCCTGTTTTGATTTTCGGATTTTGGATCCAAAACGGAAGTGGGTTTGATGATGATTTGGTTCAATTCGTATGGTTTGATGAAGAACGATTTGGGTGGTTTGATGATATGGTTCGGTTTTGTGAATCGAGGGTTTGTGGTTTTGATTTCGTTTTGGTTTGGATGTGGTTTCGGGTTTGTGAATGGATTCGATTTTGATTTGTGGGTTTTGTATGAGTTTTGAATGATTCGGTTTGTGATGATTTTTCTGAGGTTTTTTTATTCTGGGTTGATTTTGATTCTGTTTTTCGTTTGTTGAATGGGTTGTTTTTGGGTTCTGGATGATGATGATTGATTATTTTTTATTTTGATTTTGGGTTTTTGACTTTGATTTTGGATTTGGGGAAGGGTTTGATGAAGATGATGAAGTTTTATTTTCTGGGTTTTTGATCTGTGTGATGAACAAATGATGAATTTTGGTTTTGTTGATTATTTGATTTTTGATTTGGTTTTGGAAAAGGAAAGAAAAGTTTTTGCGGCTGATTGATCTTTTCTGTGTACCTAGGGAAATGTGCAATAAATGAGCTATTTGTACTGTGTCAGACCTAGGGTTTGGCAGATGAACTTTTTCTCATTTGGACAAAATTGCCCTTTTGGGCTTGGATTGGACAAAAACCAGATATGGACTTTGGCAAACTTGACAAAAACACCCAAAAATAATTAAAACGAAAATAAGAATAAAAAACATAAAATAAAATAATAATACATATAATAATAAATAAAAATGAATCAAATAAATAATAGATAAGATATAAAGGGATAAAAGTAATAATAATAAAAAGAAAATAAAAAGAAACCAAATAAATGAGGTATTTTAAAATACCTCTCTGCCGAAATTTCGTCAGAAACGACAAAGGAAAAAAAACAAAATTAAACCCCGAACAAAAGCGATCGGTCAAAAAATAGGGTATGACAGGGATAATCGGTTATTTGACATGTGTCCCCATAATTGAAAATATTATGAAAAAAAGAGTTCGTATTCTATGATGCAAACTCAGTTTGCACTTTAACTAATGGACCTTATAAAAATGTACCTACTATCGAATATCATTCGTTAATTTGCCACTGGAGCGGCTGTGACACTATCGACCAATCACATACCATAAATATAGCTATATTGAATTGTTACTTTATTCGATATGACCAAGTTTACATCTATACTTATATTATACAGTATCAAGGCTACAAAAGTTGATAAGTTTTATAGACAATAGGAAATTAAGTGAATGAATGGTTCACACTTTAACTTGCAAACTACGTTTCATTCAAAGTTGTTTCATGGGAGATGAGATAAGGGTGAAGATGACAATTTTTATTTTTATTTTTACAAGGTTCGCATCCTACGACTGAAATTGCTCGAATGCATGAACAAAACACTACATCCGAAACAGTGCCACATTTAGTCTAAATCGCGATTCCCTAGACTCTTCATAACAGGTGGAAGAATTGCATATTTGCATATATCTTTTTTTTCAAATGCATTTTAAAGTCACTCACATTTTTTTTTTAGAGAAGAAAATTTTTATGTTGATAAAATGATCAACATTAATTTATCTACAAATAGTTTCATTTATTGGACTAACTTGTCTAGCTCTATTTAGAATTGTTTTAATCACAACATGTTAAGTTTATCTTGTTGTTTATGTTTGAATCCTTATTTTATCTTTGTACTTTTTTCATTCATTAAAGTTTTATCCTATGTTGCCCGGGTGCGGTAGTGGTACGGGGTACGTCATTTTTAGAAAAACTAAGGTACGGATACGTCCCTATAATTTTTTTAAAAATATAATTATATAAATCAAATAATAGAATTATATTGTTAAAATAAATAATTAAACATAAAAAATATCACACCACAATTTAAAAGTAATTCAAATCGTTCAAAAACATCAAAATATGAAATTAAAAAGCAATTAGCTCAAAAAGAGTCAATTGTTTCCACCTCCATCATCACTAAAAAGAGCGGCCTCTAGTTTAGGTTTATCGTGAGAAAGACTAGCAATTTCAAAATATCAATTATATATTAAATAAATCTCATTCATCTCTATGAATACTCCACATTTTTGTTGCTCTTTCATTATAAGTATTACTATTTTTCATTCTCGAGAGAATACGAAGATTTGTATGAATAAAAAAACTAGATCTTCAATTCTCTTTGAATTTAGTCTATTCATTTTTAATGAATGAGTGAATAATTCCGATGACTGCTTTTTTAATGTTTTTTAGAAGTAGGTGCTACTTTTATATTATACAAAAATAAAAAACCTAAATATTTATATAAAAAAACAAATTAAAGAAAAAGAAGAAGAAAAAAAATAATGTTTTTTTGGATTGATGTGTACCACGCGCGTACCACAGATGTACCACTCGTGTACCCATTACAAAAAAAAAAAAATCTAGGTACGGCGTCGGTGCATACCGGGGAGTATCATACGCGTATGGGTACCCGGTACCAGTACTCTATCTAAAACAGAGTACCCATGCATCATAGGTTTTATCCCATTAAATTTTCTTTAGTAAGATTTTTAACGAGACAAAAATAGTTTGGCATTCCATTTTTAACTTTTGGCGGGATGTAAATTGCCTTGTTGTTCACAAACCATAGAAAGACACAAACAATCTGAGAATGAGTAGCATCAGTTGTTGTTGTCTGGTGCAACCACCACCACCACCACCGACGCCAATACTCCGTGCGGTGGAGAAATGTTCAACCATGTCAGAACTCAAACAACACCATTCTCTCCTTATTCGCATTGGTCTCTCCACCGACAACCACGCCATGTCTCGCATCATCAATTTCTGCTCCAAAAACAACCATTTCCACTACGCTCTCAAAGTTTTCAACACCATTCCAAATCCAGACACTTTTCTCTATAACACCCTTTTCAAATCTCAATCACAAACACCCTTTAATGCTCTTCTCTTCTATTCCCAAATGCTTCAACAATCACTCACACCCAATTCTTTCACCTTCCCCATTCTCATTAGGTCTTGTTCTCTTCATAAACAAGTGAAAATGATTCATGCCCATGTCATCAAATTTGGATTTGGATCAGATGTTTTTGCTCTTAACAACTTGATTCATGTTTACTTTAATTTTGGTTTTTTGGATGATGCTAGAAAGGTGTTTGATAAAATGCCTGAGCGAAGTTTTGTGTCTTGGACTACTGTTATTTCTGGGTACTCTCATTGTGGAGATGTGGATGAAGCTTTTCGTGTTTTCGAATTCATGAATTGCAAAAACTCAGCTTCTTGGAATGCTATGATTGCGTGTTTTGTACAGAGTAATCGTTTTAAGGAGGCGTTTGATTTGTTTAATAGGATGAGGGTGGAGAAAGTGGAGTTGGATAAATTTTTGGCTGCTAGTATGGTTTCTGCTTGTACGGGACTCGGAGCTTTGGAGCAAGGGAAGTGGATACATGGATATGTTGAGAGGAGTGGGATTGAGTTGGACTCGAAGCTTGCTACAACCATTATTGACATGTATTGTAAGTGTGGTTGTTTGGAGAAGGCGTTTCAAGTGTTTAATGGGTTGCCAGTGAAAGGAGTTTCTTCTTGGAATTGCATGATTGGAGGGCTAGCGATGCACGGGAAAGGAGAGGATGCAATTCAGCTTTTTAGGGAGATGGAAAGAGAAATGGTTGTCCCTGATGGGATCACTTTTGTTAATGTCTTAACCGCATGTGCTCATTCCGGATTGGTTGAGGAAGGGCGTTATTACTTTCGTTACATGACTGAGGTTCATGGTGTTGAGCCGGCTAAAGAGCATTATGGTTGTATGGTTGATTTGCTTGCGCGGACTGGAAGGCTAGGTGAAGCGAAAAAGGTATTGGATGAGATGCCAATGAGTCCTGATGCTAGTGTATTGGGTGCTCTTCTTGGAGCTTGTAAAATACATGGAAACCTTGAGTTAGGAGAGTGGGTTGGGAAGAGAGTGATTGAACTAGAGCCTGGTAATAGTGGACGTTATGTAATGCTGGCTAATATATATGCTAGTCATGGTAAATGGGAACGAGTTGCTTGTGTGAGAAAATTGATGAATGACAGGGGAGTGAAGAAGGCACCAGGGATTTCCATGATTGAAATGGAGGGCAATGTTAATGAATTCGTTGCAGGTGGAATGGATCATCCCCTAGCTAAAGCAATATATGCCAAAGTTGATGAAATGTTGGAATCAATCAGGTTGGTTGGTTATGTTCCTGACACTGATGATGTTTTGCATGATCTAGTCGAGGAGGAAAGGGAAAATCCACTGTTCTACCATAGTGAAAAACTTGCAATTGGTTATGGTTTATTAAAAAGTAAACGTGGAGAAACTCTTCGAATCACCAAGAATCTGAGGATATGTAAAGATTGTCACCAAGCGTGTAAACTGATTTCAAAGGTTTATGACCGTGATATAATAATAAGAGACAGGAACCGTTTCCACCATTTTAGCAAAGGAGAATGTTCCTGTAAAGACTATTGGTAATCGATAATATTAAGCTTAAAATGAGTATGGAAAAAATGATACTAACATGTATGTACTTTGTACAGATGAAAAAAAAAAATGTACTATGTACTTATACAGATGAAAATGTCATGCTATGTATGTAGTCAAACATGTATCTGATAGGTTCGTTTCTACTTTGAACACTCTGGGAAAGTTAATAGCAGTAGAAAAGTTCTCCATGATTGGTTCTTACATCCCTGCTAGTTGAATAGAATAAAAAATTATTAATAAAATTTTGACACAAATAATAAAAACAAAAACATTTTCTAGAGTTGTGGTTGGTTGGTAGCATGTTTGAAATTTATAGTGCAAGTTAAACATGAGGTGAGAGGAGAGGAGGAATGGTTTGTTAAAGTAGAAAGGTAGTGAGAGTGGCAGGTTAGGTACTATTCTATTCTATTCTATTCCATTTCTCAAAGATTGGCTTGGCTCACGACAACTCATTCCACTTCAACTTTTGCTTGCTAGTACTATTTGTTTTGTTTTTATTATTATCCTGTACTAAGTACTAGTACTAATATTCATTCATCCCAATCATTTCAAACTCAACAACTGGATTCAACTCATTCATTCCTAACATCATTATGCTTAACTTTTCTAACTACTAGATTTCTAAATAAAATTGGAAGCAACATAAACCATCATGCCGTTGTGGGATACGAACCTTGACTTTGAAAATCAGGTTGAGTAGAGAGAAGAATACACCATTGTGCTCAAATATTCTCTAACAAAAATTAATCACAAATAAATAGGGTTAAATAAATTTATGTCTTCATGAATATATTATTTTTTTAGTTTTAATCTCATTAATATTTCTTTTTTAAAGAAGAGTCTCTCAAATTTGATCGGCACGGTTAAAATAATTTTATTGGTACATGACATTGACTTAATTATAGTTTGGATCTCTTTGTTTTTACCCTTTTATAAAATTGATACTCCTATTTTTAAATCACACAATTTTGGTTCCTCTATTAAATTTTTTATTTTATAGAAAATAACACTTTTTTATACATTTTAGAGGTTAATTACGCAGCATTTCAAAGAAATTTTACTATATTTAATTCTTTAGATGATGGAAAGTGATTGATTTAGTAGTTGAGGAATGCTAGTTTGCCTAAAAAATTAACTAGTGATTATAGATCCTAGCCCCTGTTTGGTAAAGATAGTGGTTAACTGATAAGCTATTTGAAATAGCATTTGAAAATAAGCTATAAACTAGTAAAATAAGATATACGTTCATAGTAAAATGACCGTTACCAAACAGAATTTTTAGCTTATAAGCTAGTTTTTTGGTCTTTCCAAACAGAGTCTAAACCTTAAACTTTTTTTTACCTTCATAAATCATAACCATACTATTTAATTATTTTTAAAATAGTAATAATTACTGAAAACTCACACACACATATATATATATATGTGAATGAGGAGGTGAAGTTTGAACCGTAATGACAATACAGTATGACTTAATAATTTCGATATTTTTAATGGTCGACTTCATAACTCATGCAGCCTTAATTTTATTTTTATTAATAATATTTTCTTATAATTATTATCGGTAAGAAATTAAATAATTAAAAAATATTGATGTAACAAGAAATCTCTCTCTCACACATACATCTCACAGCACACAGGTCCCAACTTCTTCGTTCCGTTGTATCTTGCTGTATTGTGTTGTCTCTCTGTTCTTTCCCTTTTCATTCTCTCACTATCACGCAATCCAATTCAAAATTTATCCATCTTCCACATTCTGCATTTTCCATTCCTACACTAATGCTTCTTCATCACCCTCTCTCATCAACAACTTAGGGTTTCTCTCCGTTATTCAATTTTCTTGCCGAGATTTTGAGGTTATACTCAATCTCCGGCATCCATGGCTACCAACTTGAATATGTCTCCTCAGCTCGAACAGATCCACGGTGAAATTCGTGACATCTTCCGAGCCCTCGCGTATGGATCAATCATCATCATTCTTAATTTCAATTATTCAATTCCGCGTTTTTATTTCATCTTTCATACTTGATTCGTTTTATTCCTTTGTGTTAATAATGCTTTTCCAAAGAAATTTAACATTGTAGCTATTTTTAGGGGCGTGATTAATAATAATAATAATAATAGTATTGTTAGTGCAATAGATCGTTACTTGTTATGTGATTTTTATATTTTTAAATTGGAGGATTACCAATTTACCATATGCAAATTTAATTTTTTTTTTTGTCAATTTGAGTTTTTTTTTTGGTTTGAAAAGCTATAAATTATTGAGTAAAGCTCAGATTTGATGTTGTTATAGTTGTAAATTTAGGTGTTTTGTGATTTCTAAATCAACATAGTTGGTTATGTAGCTATGGGAGGATTTTAGTTCAATTACACGAAGGATTGATTGTCTTTTGTGCCACTTGATGATATACATGTTCATGGTTTTATTTTCATGTTGTGTAGAAACAATCAGGTTGTTAGATTCTTAGTGTAGGTAGCTCAGACTAACGGTTGTTTGCACGTTATACTTGAAAGATTAAGGACCGGTTTGTATCAGTTTCTAACTCATTATTATAGGAGTTTCTTGACAAGCAGCAACACACTTAGGGAACCTTCTCTAACTATCAAGTGGGAAGAACCAAACCTCTTAAGTACTTCCCCAAGCATCCCATAGTTCCATACTACTTGATGTGAGACTTAGGCGTCCTAGAATACCCATGTCCTTGATGACTGCATTCCACGACTCTTCAGTTGGTGACAATTTGCTCAACTTCCTTGTGTTGTGAGTCAAAACCGTCCGTCGGTGGCCTTCTCCGAGACTCCGACAACCTGCTCTAGTACCAATTGATAAGCATCCAAATGCTTGGGGAACCATCCCCTAAAATTAGCTATTAAGAGTGATGAACCAAGCCACTTGAGTGTTTCACTAAGCATCCCAATACTACTCAATGTGGGACTCAAGCTCCCCCATAATACTAAGTCATATCACTTTTCAATTAAAGCGAGTTTACTGTTCTTCACTTACAAAAAATCACTATAAGCATATAAGTGCCTATAGATCTGATTGTTTAAACATTTGTAGATACATGTTGGAGTGGAATAATATGTACAGTGTCATTTTTTTTTTTTAATATTAGCACCTTTTGCATACAGAAATGGCTTCCAGAAGCTGGATAAGATTAAAGATTCCAACAGACAGAGTAATCAGCTGGAGGAACTCACTGGGAAGATGAAGGACTGCAAAAGGTAAGTCGGGCATTAATGTGAATATTATTTGATATCTCTATATGACAATTGAGTCTTTTAGCAAGAGAAGGCTTGACCCAATTGTAAGAATAATTATTGTATGGCTAGGAGGCCACATGTTAGAGTTGTGAAATCATTTTTTGCAAATGTGAGTAAAACTGGTTATAATAGACTTGGTTGAGTCCAAATCTTCCCTGGACCCTGCTTAGTGCTATTACGCTATAGCAGGTATAGAGGGAGTTTTGTAGCATTGAGCTGCTGCTTTAGTTCTTTACTACTAATGTGGGAAACGTGAAACCCTACTCTATATTAACTATTATAAAAATAAAATATGATAGGTTTTTTTTTTGGTTTATCATACTGGTTATGTGCTTTGTTTGTACTTTGTAGACTACATATTTGACAGAGTTACATTTTTTGCATGAAAGAAGTGATATTTCTTTTACAATTTGAATTTTGATATATTTTGTGATTTCTTTTCGGAATTTATGGCATTCTTGGAATCTGAAGCATTATGTTGCTGTTAATGGCTTCAGGTTGATAAAAGATTTTGATCGTGGAATTAAAGATGAAGGGGCAGGAAATCCCGAAGAAGTGAACAAGCAACTGAATGACGAAAAGCAATCAATGGTCAATACCCAGAACCCATTTTTTGTCTTGCTCATTTTGGAAATCTAGTATCTTCCTCTTCAAAGTTTGGAAGGGTTCATGATTTTCCTTGTATTATGGATTAACACTCAACTTATACTTTTTGTTCTATGTGTTTAACAAGTTATAATAAATTTGCATATTGTCAAAACATCAAATTAAGTGACCACCATATGGTCAGAAAAATAAAGTTTAGTCCTGCGATTGTCCATATTTTTGTTATATATTGCATGCACGTGCACTTAAACAACAAGCTCTTATGTTTATAACATTCATTTTACTTGCAGATCAAGGAGCTAAACTCGTATGTGGCACTGAGAAAAACGTAAGCTTACTTATATACTCCTTTCATTTCTGTTTTTTGCATTTGATTGGTTATTTGAAGTTTATGAAACAAATCA
This sequence comes from Trifolium subterraneum, assembly GCA_951799995.1. NCBI lineage: Eukaryota > Viridiplantae > Streptophyta > Magnoliopsida > Fabales > Fabaceae > Trifolium > Trifolium subterraneum. The sequence goes on from OX637464.1 coordinate 4,487,447, forward strand.
AATGAGTAATACTAATTTTTGTTGGAGGCAATGATCAGCTTTCAAAAACTTGAACTAGTGATATATGTTTTCTGTCAGTGTTGGTAGAACCAATAAAGCAAAATTTAGTTTCCTTATTTTATACTATTGCAGTCCCTAAAAATAGGACCCAGTTGACTAAATCATAAGAATTTAAAAAGTTGGTAGTAGTATTAGATTTGTTAATACTTGATATTGTTTTTACTTTTTACAAGTTTATTCTTCAAGAGAGAGAGAGTATGGTTATGTTCGCAAGTCTCAACACAGTGTTTATTGTTGATTGCAGAAAAAGAGGTAAAATAGTTGGTAGAGAAATAGTTAATGCAATTAAAAATTCAACAGGGGTTTTATAAAAAGGGAAAAGAAAATTTCTCAAGGTCCTATATTTAGGGATGAAGATAATAGTTTACTTATAATTAGAAGTTTTATAGGAAATTTGATATTATCACTTGGATGATAAACAGGTACATGAATACCATTGGTAATAAAAAACTTGAACTTTTTGACATGGGAGCTGGAGCAAGTGAACCTTCAGCTGGAGCAAATGTTCAACTGGCATCAGGTAACATGTTCAATGGAATTTGTAGTTCAGACCAATTAGTTGACATCAGCACTTTGCAATATACATTGAAGTTGATTTTTTCACTGTGTATTTGTGTTTCTGTGTTAATCAGTCTGAATGTAGAATATGTGCATTGTGTTTGAGTGCCAATTTTCACAATAGCATACTTCAGGCTTTCATATTTTTGGTGCATCCTTGGTGTTTGGGGCCGAGGCATTTTTTTTAATGTTTTTACGTGTAAGTGAACAACCTACTTATATTAGCAATAATACTCATGTGGCTTATCCTACAGAAATGTCAAATCAAGAACTTGTCAATGCTGGGATGAAGACAATGGATGAGACTGATCAGGCTATTGAGAGATCCAAGCAGGTGAGTGACTTCGAATTTGTGACTCCATTGTCCCTGCACCATTGGTCTGACTGACCCCTGTCAAAATGTAGGTTGTACATCAAACAATTGAAGTTGGCACCAACACTGCTGCTACATTGAAGGGCCAAGTAAGTTTGAATTGAGTATGCTATATGAAGGGAAGAGTCTAGGGGATAGCTAATTTGACATCTAATTCTCTTTTCAAATTATGCAGACTGATCAAATGGGCCGTATTGTTAATGAGCTTGATTCAATTAATTTTTCAATTAAGAAAGCCTCCCAACTGGTCAAGGAGATTGGTAGACAGGTTGCTTCAATTTCCTCTTTTATATGCACTATTTAACTTCCTCCAAACTTGTCATGGAACTAAATTGTCCTTACCCCTGTTATCAGGTAGCTACAGACAAATGCATCATGCTTTTTCTGTTTCTTATCGTCTGTGGTGTAATTGCCATTATTATCGTGAAGGTATTGTGTTCATTTTATCTATGAATATGACTACTTTGTTGTGGATATTCTTTCTCTTCAAAACTAAACCAATGTACTGCAACAATTTTATTTGAAAGAAGCATCTTTTTCATGAACTAATAATTTTGGTAAATCATTATTCCAAACGAAAATAACTCACGAGAACTGGGTTTGTATTGACTAGTGATTTCTTTTTGAATGTTTATGTGCACAACAGATCTTCCATTACATGACATGTAATATTTTTTTTGCAGATTGTGAATCCCAACAACAAAGATATTAGGGATATACCAGGATTGGCGCCTCCAGTTCCCTCAAGGAGGCTTTTGTATGTACGGACTGGAGAGCTTTTTGATTAATTCATACGTTTGAACAAGACTTTTCTCCATCCTAGTCCTACCAAGTATCAACTTGGTTCTTGTTCTAATCGATGGAAATATTAGAGGATTGCTTTCTGGAGGCATCATTTTGATCTTTCCAGTTATTCTTTCTTTTTTAAGAATTCTTGCATATACTGTTTGTGATTCTATGTAAAAATCAGATGAGAGTCTTCTGCTTTTCCCTGAGTGCCACGTTTCTTCATGTAACATTCCAAAAATTTAGGGCCAGAGAGAAAGTAATACTCTACTGTGACATTTGTGGTGTATATGTGTCTAATTTAAAGGAGGTTCATTCCCCTCCCTTTCCCTATTTTTTGTTGTGTAATATATGCATACATTTTCAAATTGTCTGCTGGGTCAGTTTTGTAAATTACATTTATTCAACGTTGTGTTTGCAGTTGTTCATATTGATTCTTAAAAAGAAAAACTGCATATTTATTTATAAATAAATAAATAAATAAAAACCCTCGCATTATGTTTGAATGAAAAATAGAGTGCCAATCTATTCAATCGACTTTCTAAATTCAATTAAAATAAAAGGGTAACTAACAAGTACTGTATTTATTTGCTAACTCCTATGTTGAATTTGCGGCATACTGTTTGGTTTTATGTTTAATTTCTTAAAATTATGAATTTGACAAAAGCTTCAAAAATTGTCAGCAAAGTTAAACATGGGGTTACTATCAAAAACAAGTTCTCTCACCACAAAAAAAAAACATAGGGAAAGATTCTTGAAAATTGGGGTATTAAATCATAAAGTTAAACATACAAAATATGGTGAACCCATTTCTTTTTACAGCAAATACATTTCAATTAACTGAGATATTAGCAAGAATGGTAACCATATCAAAATGAGACCATACAATTCTGACACCATTAGAGAATGAATTTAAAATCACTATTATAAGATATACCTAAAGAAGTTGGTCTTAAAATCCATGAATGTAATTACAAAGTGCAGCAAGCGTGAATTCATTATAAAGCAAAGCATACATACTATCTAAAATGAATTTGAGGAATATGGTGCATTTTGACTCAACTTCCTATTTCTTGTTCTCTTTCAAAAAGGGCAAGACATAAAATGAATCCTGTATTTGGATTATCATTTTCCTGTTGCATGGTTGGTTAGCTGCGTACGTCCAATATGAGATAACCTTGATGAAGATATTAGCGGTGCTTCTTCATCAACAATCATATCAGAGGCAGAACCATTGCCACCCTCATTGTTGCTGGCGTTATCTGGCACATATATATCAGATGACTTCTTCTCAAGTTTCCAGTCCTGTATGTCAGATGATAAAAATGTGTTTAGGACAGTTTCATTCAGTTTATTCTATCACTTCATTTCTTACTCTTGCATGTATAACAAGTTTGCATAAATACTACTAATAAATATATCAAGATACCTTTGTGATTCTATCAGGAATACTTTCAGCGGTTATTTGAGAGGCTCGGACATCCCTGACCTTTATGTAATTATACATCACAACTCCACATAGCGCTGCAGGTCAAATATGTAAGAGGACGGAGAGGGTGGAAGATTAAAAACGTTGCGTTACAAACAAAACTTACCAATACCATAGCCAATTATATTCAATCCAGTTATTGTAGACTCTGGAAATATAACTGTTGAAAGGGCTATTAATATCCAGTCTTTAAGTACACCGGCAACCCGGATGGTTACAGCACCAGTTCTACCAATAACTAGGAAAATGGAAAAATTCAAGGCTAGAGCACACAGAGCATTTGAGAAAAAGATCCAAAAATTGAACTGAATCTGTGAAACTTCGATCATAGGCTTTTCCAGAAGGTACCAAGGCACAAAGAGAAAAACAAAACTGCACATAACAAAGTACAATTAAGTTAGCAGATCATATGGTATGTGGAATTTGCTGATATGCAATCATTGATATTACTTCCAATAACATGGTGTATTTTCTTGGCCTAAAAGGGAAGACAATAAGAAAGACATGATATAAATCTCATAGTTTGAAGAAACTCAATGATATAGAATTCCGATTGCATATCACTATGTGTGTGTGAGTGTGTGTGTCTGCATGTTGTTGAGGCACATTGCCCAAAAGCTAGTATTACTATTACCAACATGATTATTAACTAAATCTTGAAGATAAAACTAGTTGTACAGTACATACTCAATTGACTATATTAACAATCTTTTTGAGAAAACTAGTTGGAAGCATCAACACAAAATACCTGCATGGAGCTATGTAATATAAGCTTGTAATGGGATTTAAATTCAAGCCCTTCTTTTGTAAAAGGACTTGTGTTAAGACCAGTCGAAAAGCTTCTGCAAAGATGCCTGTGACCTGGTAAAGTGTACCAACTATATTAAAATGAATCTCTCCGTAGGAAGAAACGACAACTCCAACACTAACTAGCAGCATGTTGAAGAACACATCACACCTTGCTTTGTCAATGCCGCATAAAATAGCCACAAGGAATGTTGCAACTGGCACTGAAACAACAAGTTTTTAAGTTAAGGAATTTATCATTGAAACTAAGAGAAACATTTGAAGTTTGTTAAAACATACTTAAAGCTTTGAGCATCTGGATAAAAGCCACCGAAATATGCAAATAAGCCGTGTTACCGAACCTGTAGCAAGCAACAAAAAACATATTGCCCGTATGAATATAAATATGGTTGTACACTTGTATCTTCAAAAGTACCAAGACTAAATGAAATGAGGCATAAGCATGTGAATAGAGCATGTATAGAATACAGAAACTTTAGTGCTGACAACCAGGGTAATCTAAGAATAATACAGGTGAGCTATCATAGTTTCTTAGAAATATCATACTTTAAACATAGTTAAATGACAGAAAGTGAACAAATTAAAAATATATGTGTGTAGTGATGAAAACTAAACCTAGTTTATGGCAATCACATATGTGTGTCTCTATATATAAGGCAACTAATAAGCTGTTCCAAGGGGTCTGGTAATGAATGGCCTTTTGTCGGTAAGAGAATTTGAAGTAAATATAATTAACTATAGTCTTCACTATGCCAGATTCTTTGATAGAGGGTTATCTATAGAGAATGTAGAACTTCATGCCTACTGTTACATCTCACTAGCCTAAGTTAAGAAGTCAATGCAGGAGCAACAGATCCAGTCTAATGTGTATTTGAGTAAACTTGATATCAAACTGAAAGTATCATATTTATCCATAAATGGGGTACATGAAAAGCTTCCGCTTTCCGATCATAGGTAGGATCTCGATTTTGACTTCCTTGATAGTAATGATAGTTTTGAGACTTTGTGTGCACATGCACTTATTGGTATGAAATCATAAAACTTTAGTTTGCCTATTTGTAGTTCTTACCAGAGACTTGATGCAAAGAAGGCACTTATTGGTATGACACAAGTTGCATATCTGTGACAAAAAGAAAATGTTTAGAAAAAGCTGACCAACGAAGAACAAGGCACAAGAATGCTTCAAATCAAGGGCACACTCACATTTCAAATGACATTTTAACAGGAGTTACAACCTGAAAATCAGACAATGAAAATTGATCAATCAAGGTGAAACATAAACATGTATAGGGTAGAGGGTTCCCCTAAAGATTGTTACATGAGATGCAATCAAGATCAAAGACTACATAATCCAATAAAGAGCACAGGAATTGTAACATCAACTAGAATTACTACACAAACTTCTCATACAATCAACATCAAACAATGTTATTGTTATCCCAAAAGAAACACTTGACCATCTAGAACCGACATTGACATTGAATGAAATTGACCATAAATAAACCCCAAAAAGCAACATTTCCAAATCAGAACAGAATGACATACCTTAAACACCCGGACAAGTAAAAATGCAACTGCTCCAGAAAAACCCATATGAATCATGGTCAATGTAATAGGAAGTGGAAAGTTAAAATACTTCGGAGACAAAACCCACTACAAAAAAACCAAAATTTAAGAAAATCAACAACACAAAACGTTAATTAATACATTGAACATAGTTTTAAGGTAAAATTAAAAGTAAAAAATTAGTACCTTGTTATACAAAATGACACCAGAAGAAAGCAAGATGTAGATAAACAAGTAGAAATAAGTTAAAAAAAGCGTTTTGCTGATCATTTTGTCTTGGTGACTTGGATTCCGAAAAAACTTATGATTCTTAAACAGAAGCAGTTTTTTTTTGTTTATGATAGCTAAAAAAAGCACAGACCCATGTTCTTAATTTGAGTAAAGTTGATATCTTTGTATCTGCAGCATGATTTGGAAGCAAGAAAAAAAAGGAAAAAAGGAAAAATTGTACGGATCTGTGGCACTAAGTAATGTCGTCAAGATCTAATAGAAAGCGCGTGGAAAGAAAAAAAAAACAGTGTTAAGCAGAAGAGAGATGAGAAGAGAGTGATAAATGATGGGGTTTTAAAATTAATTTTTTCTGTGTGTGGTTTGAAAGCATGCGGGTCTGTGTGTGGAGTGTAGATACCGTAACTGTGTACAGTGTATGAATATTAAAATGAGCAGAGGATGAGTAACGCTCTCTACTATCAATACAAAGTTCACATCCCACTGACTCAGATACTACTGTCTATCATCTATGTATATTATCTCTTGTGGTTGTCATACTTTCTAACAACGTATCATAAATAGGGTTTAATACTTTAATGAATATACTCTATCGGAGTAAATTAATTTTACGGTGATATTTAATAGAAATCAAACATTTTTTCATGTCATACAATTATAGTGGAGTCTATAGTGAGGTGATTTTGCGGAATACACGGTTGTGATGGAGAAGGATTAGTAGTAGAGGGTGGAGATATGTGATCCTGCCTAAAAGGATGTATTGTGTTATGTGGTACAAAACTCAATGCAAGCATAATCCTTATAATTGGATTAGATTGATGCATTTCATTCGTTCCGGTGAGCGATACATCGGAGGTGGGGGTGCTTGGACTGTTGTGAGACTACGTTGTGAATCAACCACGTTATAGATGACAAGGCCGAGTAGCATTCATTTGATCGAAGGTAGGCTAAGTAGAAGTGTAAGCGGACCTAACAAAATCGATTAAACCGAAAATCTAAACCACGTCAAAAAAAAAGAAAAACAACGAACTTTTCTGGCTTGGTTCAAAAATCTAGTTTGATTATCAGTTTTCATTTTTTAAAACCGAATAAGCAATGCATATCATTAACGAGGAGTGGACAATGGTCGGTTATGGGTGGATTTGGACCCAAACTATCCAACCCAAACAGTAGGTCATAAACCAAGGCCCAATTGCACCAAATTAAGTTAGACAGTTTCTCATCCCACCCTCCAAATTTCTCTTTTCACTTTGAAAAATTCAGAAAACGTTTTCCAATTTTTTTTTAGTGTAAATTAATAAAATTTACACTAGAAAAAAATTGAAAAAATATTCCGAAGTTTTTTGCATGTTTTGAAGGGTAGAAAAGAAACAGGGGGTGGGAAGAGAAAACTTAATTAAGTTAACGGTTTGGACAAATTTCAGTTTAACCAGGTGAAACAATTGGGTTTGTTCCATTTTGGATACCATTGGACATGGGATTTGGATTTTCTGCTGTTACAACAGGATGCTATAACAGATTAGGATAACACGATTTGAAATGAACAGGTAAGATCATTTTTATCTATTTTGATTGATATGTGATCTGTACCGTTGGATTCAAAATCAATTACTGTGGTCTTTTACAGCGTGAAACCGCATGTACTTGCTGCAACAGGTAATCCAATCCATTGGGCATGTATTGGATTTTTCCAAAATTTTAAATAATAAAAAAATCAAACTGGACATAAAACTCTTAAGTTTTTAAATTGCTTAAGTCTAAATGTATAGATTATTTGTAATTTGTCATTCATTCGGCCCTGATTTTGTACAACTTGATCATCATCAATGTGAGATAAGACATCAAAATATTACATTTCTAGGTCATAAAATGAAAGTAAAAGTAAAAGTGTGCTTTGCTTCAATTTTTTAAAGATACTTCAAATAAATATTACAGATCCAATTGAGAATTAATCGAGAGTCCAGACCATAACATGCTCAAAATAACACAAGCATCGTCACCACATACAGCAAAATTGTAATCCTCTCCATGATTTAAATTGTTTATTTTATAATAATCATGATACAAATAGTGAACATTTGCTCTAATATATAGTATAGTTTAATTTTCATATGCCCAAAAGCATTACTACCATTGTCCATATGACAGAAGTGAAGACAAACGTTTAATCAATGGCCAAAAAATCATTACATCAAATTCATTACATCAAATTCATTACATCAAATTTTCATCTGTTAACCACTTTATCTACATTATTTGACCTAATTAATTTTCATTTATTCCTTCTATAACAATTACAATATATTCTGGTCAACTTTAAGATAAGGTTGATGGCTCCACACATATCAATATCATTCCATGCAAAACAATATCAATAAGAAAAAAAATACTCATTGACATATTATTATGGCAAAGATAAACTCATTTACAATTTTTTTGTGTAAAATAATTCAATATAAACTCCATTATAAAATAGAGAGAATAATTTTTAAAATTATTATAAATAGGAAAAGCAAACATAATGGTTTGAACTCTGAAGCTTCCTAAGAGGTAGCGAGAGGAGGTTTTCAATGATTCGTGCATTTAATTTCTTGGTACCACCTCTTCGTAAGATATAGCAATCCTCAAAAAAAAAAAAGGTATTCGTGATTTTTTTTGCGACTGTTTCTTCGCGATAATATATAGCTTAGCTCACATTTAATCTATAGAATGTTTTTGCATTGTCCTGGTGAGTTAAGTTCAGTTGTAGGTACATTGCATTTTATATGTAATTAAGAGACGAGATTCGAACATCGTATACTCCACTTATTCGACTTTAAAATGGTGAAATTCTAAGTAATTAACTAATGTAATGCCTCTGCTTTATGTCATCATGATCTTGGTAGAAACAAACTTCCATACATACAAAAGAATGATTCCAATTTGAAACATTGAATATATTGGTGGGAATGATATGTTGAACGTTTGTAAAAGAGATCTAATTGAATATTTTTTGTCATCAAAATATTTGACTGTTTTAGAGAGAAATAATGTCAACTTTGTTGCAAAACAAAGTTAACATTATTTGTTACCTTATGTTTACCACATCATCGTTTTTGAAACGATACTTAAAGTTAGAGATTAAAACGAAAAGGATTTGCACATTCATGAATTATTTTAAAACAACAAATGATACATGGACAAAATTGCCTTCTCCCATTGCTAAACACAAATGGATATGATAATTTGCTACTGTCTCTATGCTATTTTAACTATTTTGTAATATGGTGTAGAATTTCATGGATAAGAGAGTGTTGACCATAAAAAATTATTCAATTTCACGATAAACATTTTTTACCAAACATCCTAAGACACGGTCCACACGGAGTACATTAGAAGATTAATTTAATTTTAGTCAACCTCATGATTAATTCATGACAAATGCTTAAGTACATTGTTAGGGAAAACATAATTATTTTTTCTCCAAACCGAGTAACCAAAACCAACCTTTATATATACTCCTCCATATACTATTTTATAGATACATATGAACTACTGTATTATTATTAAAGGATTCATAATTCTATACGATTATTATATATTAAATAATGCATGAATAAATGAATGAAAATGTGGTGACAATACCAGCTAAGCTAACTATAAATTAAAATTATAACCACTTATTGGAAAAATGAGTTTCAACTACTAACAACAGCAGCATCAAATCAGAATTAAAAATGTTGCGTATGTGTTTACAATCATATACTAAGTGGACATATCTCAAACGGCATATCCATGTCCAAATTTTGATATACCACCACCAATAATTTCCAGCCTAATTGCTTATATGATTAATTGAATTCTATGTTTAGTAGAAACATGAATCAATCAAGGTACATCATACCAACTGATTTGTTTTCAGAGAAAGTTTCTTTGACTTAACTGATTCCAACATCAAAGATTCTTGTCCAATGACTTATTATTAGCAAGAGTACTATTATCACAACTTTTTTAATTAAAATCAAATCTATGCCGGTAGACTATGTAATCAAATTATCATTGTTTGTTGATATACAAAAAAAAAATAAAAAATCATTGTTTGTTTGTAATATTTAAATTTTCAGTTCTGTTGGGATGGATTTGATTAAGGGGTTTACTTTGATGGACTAAATTAATATGACAAGGTTTTTTTTTTTAGGAAAAATTATAGTATTTGTGTGTAGATGTATAAATTAATTTCATACTGAAATATATTTAGACTTGACTTTTTTTAATAATTTTTTAATAGAGGAAGGCGTCTAAGTCTAAAAAGAGAGAACTATAAAATAACATTTCGATTAGTCGAAAAAAGACAGCGACAATTTGATAGAAGGAAATCTAGTACAATGCGCAAAAAATATTACATTTAAATGAGTTGAAATTTATTCATGATAATCAAAATGAAATACATTATCGCAAAACAAATTATGTAACTCAGCATTACACTAACACACTCCAAAACAAATATTTAACTACATCGCACAACTCTGTAAGACAATAACACACATGAGAATAAAAAAGTCAATTAAAACTTAAAATGATTCCAACTAACGCATCTTGTAATTATGAAGAACCAAAGTCCATGCGAATAATATTGACCTTCCCCTTTTTAGTTAATCTTAAATTTATATAAATATACATCTAAGTACTTTAGTTTATACAAGTACTTTTATGTACATATTCAAATATAAAGTTAGTCGATAAATCATGTGATATGGTAGCAAAGCATAATAAAACACTATCATGGGGACCATAATTTCCTGCCATAAACAGTTTACGCTGTTTCACGCAATACTAAATCTAGATAGTTCATTAATGATCAGACGGTCTATATCACTTACATAGTAAAATAATCTAAACTGTTGATTAGATCGAACGGTTAAAAGTTGTAACTGCATGATAGGAAATCCTTTTTCTCGGTCGTGGTGTATGTATGCGCAATTGCAAACTTAGACCTTTAATTAATTTAAACCAAGCATTGTTATATTCAACCGATCTTAAATATAAATATAAGAAAAATATAATATTAACAATAGTTAATATTATTTTGTCTAAATTTTAAATTAAATATATATTTTATTAATTGTTTTTTAGGTTAAAGTTTTTTTGAGAAAAATTAACAGAAAAGACCATATAGAAAACAAAATTAAAGTTAAGGGATTAATTTGTAACAATAAATAGTTAAAGGATCAATATGAAACCAATAAATAAGTTAAAAGATCAATTATATAATTTACTAGAAACGGGTTTTATTGTTGCTATAAAGAAATGAAAATTGATACGGTGTCCAGTCTGTTTTCTTGACTGTCAAGGCCACTTAATGGGATAACGAAGTCTTAATAAATTAAAATGGAATTTAGTAATTTACGCAATTCAAGAGTGTTGGAATTTGCAAAAAATGACGACTTTGGCCTTATTTGGTATGAAGTCTACCATTCTTAAACATCACTCACACTAATTACTTGTCTGTCTAATTACGTGTTTTAAAAATGATGTTTGACTACTAACAACATGAAAAGATGATAGATAGTAATTTAATACAACTCCATTAAACATTTAGAAGTACTAATAGTAGTTCATTTTTATATTCAGCACATGTATTATGTAAAAAATATTGTACAGTACTCATGTAACACTAGTCATAAAAATATGAGATCATCGATATTATTAAGGAACATAGAAATATGAGATCATCAATATATGACTCTCTATATTGATCCCAATTCAATGCACCACCGCACCATATATAATTTGAGTTTGTTAGAGACTTGTTTGCCAATACAATAATTAGTTATTCAACAATTGCAACAAATTTGTCCCTATTGTGTCAATTTGTTTTTTTTTTTGTCCCAATGATGAGGCTATGATAAACAAAATATCATAAATAAATTACTTTTTAATATAAACAAAATTTACTTCTTTTTTTAAATTCATTACACTATTTATATTTTGTGACCGAGGGAATAACATTAAGGTGACATCAACATACAATATAACATGTCTAATTAGCAATGTATTCATAAACCGATATTTACAAATTAGCAATGTATTTTGGTTTAATGGTAACTGACGCTGAATTTGATAGAGGATCATGGTTCAATTCCCCGCAACTGTGATCGGGAGGGGATTGAAACCACTTAATGTAAGAACTGACACCGAAATTACTTGATGCCAGAAGAACTGATCCCGAACCAGATTAAACTGGTGATGAAAAAAAAAAATAGCAATATATTTGCATATTATAAAAAACAAAGATTATTTCAATAGATAGTCACAATTTTGTGATTTTTTTTCTACCCAACCACCTAATTTAATTTGAAAGTCAATTCTAAAATCAAATGATTTCAGTCTCAGCCAATAGCAGTTGTGAAATTGAACCGTGGTCCTCCCGGATTAACTTAAACAAAGAATGATAAAATGTCAAATGATGCCAAAGAAGCATCTGTTAGTCTGTCACCGTCATGCTTAAGAATAATGAAAACAAATAAAAAAATGAAAAAAAGGTAAGAAGAAGGCACACATCACATCACAATCAAAGAAGAATAAAGAGAAGAAATTTTGAAGGAACAGCAAAGGAAGTTTCTATTTTGATGCTTCTTTTTTACTGTTATGGGACTCACTCCATGTCACCAACTACCACTCATCATAATATTAATTCCATGTCTTGTTTATTAATCTCACAACAACATCATTTCCTTCTTCTCATGTTTTCTCCATTTCCCTCCAACAACTTCACAAAAGTTCCGCTTCCTTGCCTTGAGGTGAGGGATAGTTCATGTTGGTTTTCTCAAAAAGTGAAAAAGTTTCCTTTTTGAGATTGAAAACAGATACCCATTTGTAAGATTGATAAAACCCATATAACAAAATCATGTTTTGTTAATGGGTTTCAATTGGGTATGTTTGTGCCTTTGAATTCACATCCAAGAATTTTTTTTTTTGGGTGTTTGAGAGATCTAGTGTTGTTTAAGTTGATTTTTTCAGGGGCTTAAAAGGAGCTTTTGTGAAATCTCTGTGAAGGATTTAGGCTCTTGATCATAGGTATTAAGATGCTCTCTCTTATGTGGTTTTTGTTAATCTTAAATCTGTGCACATTGCTGGAAAACCAAGGGTGATGATGATGTTAGAAAATGATTTTTTTTGTTTTTGTTTTATGGTAATTGGTACTTGCTTGATTAGTTTTTGTTATGTGAATTTTTATTGGACTCATCTTTTCTTGTGTACAAAGTGAATGATGTTTTGATTTATCTATGTTATCTTGGTTATTAAGTACTATATATGAAAAAATTATTTATTTGTTTTTAGGCTCTTCTGCCTTCTTAAGATTTTTGTTTCCTAAAAACTTTGAAGTCAACTTGTTACAATTTTCTTTCGCATCGGAGTCTAATTTGCTTGATTTTCTGATATATGAATGCTGAGTCTCATATGCAGCATAGTTTTTTTTTTTTTCTTTTGCATTTTTATAGGGGAAATGAATTTCTGTATTCATTATTAGCCTTTATATGAAAATGATATATGTTTTCTCACTTGAATTTTGCTGGTGTGTGATTTTATTTCTTGTACCAAATATGTATATATGGTTGGTATGAAGAATCCAGTACAAGTGTTTTGTATTGTTACTGTTGTTGTGGTCAATCATGTTGTTTTGGTTATTTTGCTACTTTATTTGATGATGTATTGATGAAGTGATTTCTTATATTTAACTGTGTGTTTAAAAAAAAAATCCGATTTCTGTAGATATATTGGCAGCAGTTAAATGGCGTCTGATCTGAGCTCGAGGTTGTCAAAGAAAACATCTGTTTTTGGGTTGGAAGCATGGGAATTAATGGGGCTAATAGTTGGTTTATTCATTGTAATCATTCTTCTAGTGTTATCAATATGTCTTACTTCAAAAAAGAAATCCAGAAGAGTCAATGGCATGCTTCCACTGAGCCACAGGTTATCTGTTTCAGAAGAGATCAAAGAGATTAGCGTTGATCAGGTTTCAACAAATAGTCGTCCTCAGAATGGCGCATTTACGAGTCTTTACGACAAATTTAGTGACAAAGAATCCGAAAATATTTTGCTCCAAACAAAGAATGGTGAATATAACAGCCAATCAGGCTCGTTTATTAACGTCGAGAAAGACGCTGGTGGCTCTCAATCAGGTGAAGAAAATGGTGCTAAGTCTCTTTCTGCACACAGGCTTTCTTTGACTTCACCATCGCCTCTGTCTGGTCTTCCTGAGTTCTCTCACCTTGGCTGGGGGCACTGGTTTACATTGAGGGACCTAGAACTTGCAACAAACAAGTTTTCAAAAGCGAATATTATTGGTGAAGGAGGATATGGAGTTGTTTATCAAGGCCAGCTGATCAATGGGAATCCAGTGGCTATTAAGAAGCTACTAAATAATCTGTGAGTATTGGCACTGCATTTAATTGAATTGCAGGATTACTTTATATTTTACTTTATATTTTCAGTTCTGAAGGTTTGTTTTATAGTATAGTGTTTCATGTTTTATTATCATGTTTGTAATACTATTTATGTTCTTCATGCAGTGGACAAGCTGAAAAAGAATTTAGAGTGGAAGTTGAGGCTATTGGTCATGTGAGGCACAAGAATTTGGTTAGACTTTTGGGTTTTTGCATTGAAGGCACTCACAGGTAACCATACCATCTTGGTCTATATATTTTATTTAGGGCTCAATTAAATATCCAGATTTGCACCATAACTATTTCTAAAATCACACATATGATATGAGTGGTTGTGATTTGTTGACAATATATATATATATATATATCTCTGTGTGTGTGCCCGCGCGCGCTTGACTGTTTGTGTCTACTTTCATCTTGATTTTGTCCATTTGATTGACTTGAAATGGTTTACAAGCTTTTCACAACTACTTTGTCAACATTTGTTGTAGCTTATACAGAATTCATTTGCATTCTACTCTGAGTACTGGTTTGTATAATTTGGATTCTTGATCCTTAGAAATTCTGTTAATTACAGGTTGTTGGTTTATGAGTATGTTAACAATGGAAATTTAGAGCAGTGGCTTCATGGAGCCATGCAGCAGCAATATGGTTTTCTCACGTGGGATGCTCGGATTAAAATTCTTCTTGGAACAGCTAAAGCGTACGATCATTTAGTAAACATCCCTGATTTGTTTTGTTAGAAAGTTCCTTTTTTACTATTGGTGAGTTTCATTTTACTGATCTTATGATTATCTTGCAGGCTGGCTTACTTGCACGAAGCAATTGAGCCAAAAGTTGTCCATCGAGATATTAAGTCAAGTAATATTCTAATTGATGATGACTTCAATGCCAAAATATCCGACTTTGGACTAGCCAAGTTACTTGGTGCGGGGAAAAGTCACATTACGACTCGAGTAATGGGTACTTTTGGGTAAGCTCTCTGTCTACAGATTTACGACTTGCTTGTTTTATGATTCTAATGTAATTTTTCTTGTTATTCTTTTATATTAATAAAATCTAATCATGAATGGTGTTGCATAAAGCATTCCATTTTGCGTAAACAATTTGCAATTAATTGTCACTTCTAAAATATCATTTCACCATAATATTGCAGATAGTTGTGTTTGACTCTTCTAAAGTGAACCAAGTTGGCCTTTTTAACTGTCTCTAGTAGACTATGTTCTCCTTTTAATGATTCTTTTGCGTTTTTCAGATATGTTGCTCCAGAATATGCCAATTCTGGCTTACTAAACGAGAAGAGTGATGTTTATAGCTATGGCGTATTGCTCCTTGAAGCAATTACTGGAAGAGACCCAGTGGATTATAACCGCTCAGCCGCTGAGGTATGTCCTTATTAATCTGTATAGAAATTATTCAAGACTTTTATGCACATGTTGTTATGTATATTATATGGTATGTGGATAATTGATGAGTTACTTAACAAACTTTCATTTTCTTCGCTGATATGATGATACATATCTTGAATTTTAAATGTGGAGAATAGCATACATTAGAAAATTTCTCTGAAGTCTGAACTACTTTGCAACTTTAAATATTTCCATATCACTTATCTATTATATTTTGGATTTTTCAGACTCACCTAGCTAACTATCATTTGGGTGATTGTTGTAGGTAAATTTGGTCGATTGGTTGAAGATGATGGTAGGTAATAAGCACGCAGAAGAGGTGGTAGACCCAAACATTGAAACCAGACCATCAACAAGTGCGCTTAAACGAGTCCTTTTGACTGCTTTGAGGTGTGTTGATCCAGATTCTGAAAAAAGACCCAAAATGAGTCAAGTGGTCCGCATGCTTGAATCAGAAGAATATCCCATACCTAGAGAGGTTTGTCTTCTCATTCTCATCTATAAAATTTCCGATTTCAAACATTTCGTAGCAGATGATTTTTTTGAATGAAATTCCATCCGGTTCCTTGCAATTTCCTTTAAAATTATTGTATCCAAATAAACTGTAATTGAAATATATACTCTAAGATCATTACTACAAGGCAACTTTTTTAATTTTAAGACCTTCTGCCAGTTTCAACTTTAGTGTGCTTGAAACATGATCATTTTATCAAATGAATTGTTTGGTCTTTCAGGATCGAAGACGCAGGAAGAGTAATGCCACAAATACTGATGTGGAGACGCAGAAGGAGATTTCTGATACAGAGAAGAGTGATCATCCAGATTCCAAGTCCAGCAGAAAAAATGTAAGAAGAAATCAGCGAAAGTAAAACTATGAATCAAAAGGCTAGAAGTACCTATTCCAAGTGAAGGTACGCACAAGTGAATGAGCCATTTTTGCATTCTTTTCGTGCGAGCTTGTACGAGTTATGATAACTGCCTCATTTTACGTCATATTCATGGAGCTGGATAAGAGTTACTTTGTGATATACCTATTTGGCTGCTATAACTTGGATCATGTAGATGTTAGGATGTAGATTATTGTGTGTGAATATGGGATTCAACAGATCTCTTACACCAGTTTGTATTTTGTACAGATCATTTGTATTCATACTTTTCACCTCGTATTTCTATTTGTTTCACCACTCATTAGGATTGTAAAGTAATGTTTCCTTGTGTCTGACACAAGAAAATTATATAAAGCGTGAAGACACAAAATATGTGCCTTATTATTGTCTATAATTGTGGCAAAGGAAAATTTCTTGACCACATTAACAACCAATTTTTTACTTTCACTTCAAGCAGCAGCAGAGGTTTTCCAACTTATGGGAGGATTTACTATTTTAAAAATGAATTTAATAATTTGTTGATGATGATAATAATAAATAATGAAGTTTTATCTCAACATTGCTTAGGCCAATATCTAACAATAAACAATGAATTTTCATATCATTAAAAGCTACAACAACAGAAGATCCAGTGAAAATAAAATATGTTTTAGTATAATAAAAATGAGAAAAATTTACTACAAACATACAGCTCTTTTTCGCTAATGATTTTGATTATTAATCTGTATTCAATTTCTACATTTTGATTTTGATGAACTAAAATCTCTACATTCTTAATCTATATTATTGATGCTATCCAACAGTAAATTTAAAAGGTTTCAAAGTTCCAACAGCAAATTAAACACAATGATATCAAAAAGGAAAAATCAGCATGCTTCTTCTTAGATAGTTCCTCTTGCATTGAGAGAAAATTTCATTTTAACATGCAAATAGACACATGTTGTTCAGTAGTAATATATATAATATAATATTTTCACTTGTACATGAGTTGTAGCAAAGATATGAAGTTGCAACATAGCATAAGGCACTCATAACCAGAAACCTAAATATGAATCACTATTTTCTTAGTAATGTTTACTTGAAATACAAATGTTAGGTAAAATAAATACTACAAATGATACTTTAATATTAAGTCACAAAAGTCAATTGTGTCATCAACACAATCAATCTAAGAAATGATGGGCTTGATTTATGAATTTACAAGTTGCGTGGTTCCCTTGGTTGAGCAGGACGAGTATTATTCATCAGAGGCTGTAAAGCTTTGACAATGATGCTCATATTTGGTCGAAACTCGGCTTCATATTGAACACACAATGCAGCAACAGCAGCCATCTATAACAGAAGAAATACAACAAATCAATGAAAACTGTATTATAACAAATAACAAACTACCTTCAATAACAACATTTCATCTACAAAATGGAAATATGACCAAATTAATTACCTTTGCAACTGACTTGGAAGGGTACTCTCCCTTTAGTCTAACATCAACACACTGCTTCACCTTATCTTCACTAAGCTTTGGTGTAGCCTGATAAAATCCAAAATTCAATAAAAGGGGAACAAGACATACAGATGAAGAGTTTAATTTTGATACACCGTAGCTATAAAATGTTTCATACCATCAATAAATCACAATGAATCATAAGTGACTTCAAAAGTTTTAATGATCTGACGGTTATGATTATTTGACAGTGTAATCAATCTTTACACTAACAATGTATATGAATTAAATCCTATCATTAACAGAAGGAGAAAAGAATGATGGCATACCCAGGTCACGAGGCTTTGCTGTCCTCGGGGAAGTGTATGATCAACAGGTTTACGCCCAGTTAAGAGTTCCAACAGTATGACTCCAAAACTGTAAACATCGCTCTTTGAACTGAGGTTTCCAGTCATCGCATATCTGTCATACAAAAAATCAAGTCATTGTTATTAGTTCTTAAAAACCACAACTGTAGCACAGTGGAATATAATGTAATCTCATTATTTGAAAAAGCTAGATTTTTGTTTAATACTAGTAGTCTTTTTGTATGTTAAAAAGCAAGCATACAATGAGAAAAGAAAAAAAGGCGAATAAGTGAAGCATCCAGGAAGAACATACTCTGGAGCATGATAACCAAAAGTTCCAAGAACACGGGTAGAATGAAGACGTGCTGCTGCATCAGGGGCTTGATTCGACAGATCAAAATCAGCAATCTTTGCAACATCGTCCTCGAATAGAAGAATGTTACTAGATTTAATGTAACGATGGACAATATGAACCTCTGCCTTTTCATGAAGATATTCAAGTCCTCTAGCTGCTCCAACAGCAATTTTAACTCTTTGAGCCCATGTCAGAACTTGACCAGGTTCTGCACCCTTCACACCTTTGCGTCCTGTATCCAAATTCATGTTAAATAATTGCATAACATACATAAAATGAAGAGTTATGTCGATATGGTATTACTATTAGAATGACTAACCATGTAGAATATCATGAAGGGATCCATTAGGAGCATACTCATACGCAAGGGCACGCAATGGACCATCAACACAATAAGTAACAAGCTCGACAACATTTTCATGCTTTAGCCTTGATACGATGGAGACCTATGTTAAGTTAAAGAATTAAAAGTTTAATGTACCGAATGGAAACATAAGACGATGATGTATTTTGATTATCTTATAAAAATAAGTATAACTGTTGTTTTGAACTGAACCTGAGAAAGAAATTCTTGGTCTGGCTGCTTAGTGGAATCCAACTTTTTAATTGCCACTTCGCGTCCATTTTTCAATGTGGAGCGATATACTTTTCCATATGCGCCTTCACCGATGAAAGTCTTTGTACCAAAATTATCTGTCAAAGACCTCAATTCATCTACTGTAACAGAAGGGACAGAAATAGGTTGAAGATTTATAGGGCGAGGAATGGTTATTGGTGTGTGTCTTCCATGATAACTTGAGTTCCCTGCATTGTATGACAGTAGAATCAAAATAAAATACAACTGCAGTGCTAACATAAGTACACATATACACAATTAAGACAAGATTGAAGAAGATAGATAACTCTAGAATGGCACAGAAAAATATTGGAAAAAAAAACATGTAAATTGTCAACAAAAATAGTTCAAAATTGTCTAGAACAAGAATCTGTAAGACTATAAAACCATATGCAAATTTTGTGTTTGAAATCATGAAAAGGTAAAGCAGAAAATGGTAACGAAGTGAATAGATATTAGATAGTGGATTATTACCTGCAGGATTGTTTTGCATGAAGATTCCTTTATCAGCAGTTGTGTAAGAATCATTCTCTTTGCAGAAACCAAAGCAACCCATGATCCTTTGTTCTGAAGATAATTTCAATACGAACAGGTTAATAAAAATCATATACAAAACCCTTGCTTGAGAAATGAAATAAAATCAAACAAGTGAATGAAAATTCTGAAGAATCATACTAAATGACATAAATTAATCATCAAAATTTATGAATAAATAAATGTAATAAAAATGAATTGTACCACCAAAGGGTAAATTGATTTGATTGAAGGATTAAAAGTTAAGGAAGCCAGGAAAAAGTATACCAAATTTGTACTATGAAACAAAGAAGCAGAAGAAGTAAGTAGAAATGAAAGTGAAGAAAAGGAATTATGAATAAGTTGTAAAGTTTGTGTTAGAGAGATAAGTTATGATGATGAAAAGAAAGAAAACAAAAAACGTGTGGGAGGGAAGAAAGAAAAGAAGTTTCCTTGGTTAGGAAAGAAGACAAAATACACAGAAAGAGAGAGAAGTGAAAAAGAAACCTGTTAGTAATTGCAGAGTGAGTTTTGGAGTGGAGCACTGTCTAAATGGAATGGATGAACACAGAGAGATGAAAAGAAAGAAAGGTTTGTTGAATGAATGAATGAATATTGAAGCGTGATGGATGATGATATTGAATGAAGAGGAAACTACCTTGACTTCGCCGGTTGAGAACAATATAATATATATTAAAGAAAGGTTCTACGTTCACACACATATTATATAGGTAAACAGCCTTAAAGACATCACCAAACGTTGTTGTTTAATACAGTAAGTGCTACTTTTGTTGTGTTGTCTTAAGTCAAGTCAATCATTCAAACACATTGCATTGATTCCAACTTGGCGGATGCTTTCTTTTTAGTTATCCCTCCGCGTTTCTTTTCTCTCACTAATTAAATTCCTCTTATCATTGCTAAACTTTTTCCTGTTATGGTTGCTTCTATCACACAATTATTGTGTTATGCTAAAAAGTACTTTTTGTTGGATTTTAAGTGCCAGCGATTATATCTTACATTCACTCTATATATATGGAAACATCGTTAGATTATTAAGAAAGGTGAACTATTAACCTAATGCAGGTAGTTTTGAGTAGAGATGTGACATTTCCTTCTCTTGTGGTCTTGGAACGCCAAACACTTCTGCAATACTTCAAAATACTTTATAAATTTAAGAGATATATATGACTATAAGAGAGAGACGTCACATATCCACAAAAAATCTTAAAGATATAGGTTTATGAGTATTTTTTTTATAAACTTTAATCCCAACAAAATCTTATATAAACAAATTCATAAGAAGAAAAATAAAAAAGAAAGATACAAACATATAATTGTCCTCAAAGTAATCCTAACTAACACCTAAGTCAATCAAGTCTTGAGCAAACACGTTATTGTAGAAAATAGAAATTTCATTTATTTATTTATCTGATAAATAAAGTAGTACAGAATCTAAAAAGCATCATTAATCCATTACCTAAAGCCTAACAACCAGTACAAATTCTCCATCATCATACACATGGTCTTTTTTCTTTTTCTTTTTTATTTACAGACATGGTCTTTGACAAAGTAAGAGTGGAGATATGAGGTCTTCAATTCTATCTAATTACATAAGTTAACAATATAAATTTGACTTAAATGTAGCTACCTCCAGTTTTGCAACGGTTTAATTTTGATCCTCAAGTTTTAACTTTTTCAATTTTAACCCTTAAATTTCACAAATGTTTAAATTTGATCCCTCAATTATGATTGAATAAGCCATTCAAAAAAAATATATTGATTGAATAATTAAAAAAAGAGAATAATAAATAGTCAATGATTTAGTTGAAGTGGTAAGCATTAATCCTCTTTAGTATGTTGTCAGAAGTTCGATTTTTGACTCATGTGTATGAAGAAAGTTTGGCTGAGAAGGGAGAATTCTCCTTGTGAGTTACCTCGTTAACAACAGTGAAAACTTCTTCGTACACATATCATGGTAAAAAAAATATTAACATATATCATGGTAAAAAAAATAATATTAAAGTCCACAACTTCTAATTCAATAGACAAAAATACCGAATTGCTAGATCAAAAGTATGTCATGACCGATAATTGAATCTCAATCCCTTTGTACATGTGTAAATTTTTAATAGCTTTTGCATTTAACTCATGATCCTAAAAATTAAAATAGACCTATTTCACACCACATCACTTTTTGAGTTTATTGCATATTTTATTATTTCTGTAAACTAGATATTATCTATCTCCAAATATTTGGTCTAGTGGTAAAAAAACAGATATTAAATCCGATAAGTCCCAGGCTCAAGCTCCGCTGGTGTCTTTGAAGGGAGGTAAATATACCTTGTAAGTAGGAATGGAAAAAAGGGTCAACCCGTCCAGTCCGCCCCGCCCCATCATTAACCCGTCTAAAAAGGGGCGGTGCGGGATGGGCTAACTAGTGGTGGTGGGTTGAAAATCTCACCCCGCCCCTTTTCTTGGCGGGCGGCGGGTCGGCGGGAGTGCCCCGTCGATAAAATAAAAATAAAAAAATCGATAAATTCGCAGAAATATCATAAAAATTTGCGAATAAAATAAAATTAATAACCATCCAAGAAAATCAAAATATAATTATAAGCCAACAAAGTGACCAAAAATTAAAATTATCAATCAAAACTTCAAACATCCATAGCTTATAAAATCAAAGAAACCATAATAAAACCTTATGAAAATACTCGGTTTAAATCCAAAACTTGGATTCAATGTTTAAATCCACACCAAAAAAAGTAAACAATAAACTATAATTATTCTTCAGTCCAAATCAACAACAATGCTAAAATGTAAATTATGTTAATTGGACCGAAAAATAGAATCCATTTGTAATGGGCTGAAACTTTTATAAAAAAATAATGTGGTTAAACCCGACGGGTTAACCCGTCCGCCCCGTCGTCGTCCCATGTTATTTGCGGGTCAGGCGGGATGGACCCGCCACTTTTGCAGATTGAAAATGTCAATCCACCCCGCCAAAATAGCGAGTTAAACGGGCCGATCCGACGGATTTAACCCGTTTTGTCACCCCTATTTATAAGTGTTCTTTGAACTTTAAAGTTTTATGCCTTGAATTGAGGTACCATCCCTCACCCTAAATTTTATATAACTAAAAAACTACATAATATCAGCTTGTAATGGTAAAGATTAATTTTTTGAATTGTGATACTCATATAAACCGTAAATTTTATCTAAAAAATTTAACACTTCGGATATCCAAATTCCAAACCAAAAATGTTATGACTTTTAGTTGATTGTATCGTTGATTTGATTCATCTCTTAATCGAGCATGGGATTAATTAAAAGCTGAGCTGTGAGTCATCAGTACACTATGGATATGGCTTCCGTCTCCCTCACCTTCTCTTCCTCCATCGTTGCCTCTCCAATTTCCCAACACAAATGCAACAAAACCCAATACAAAGTTCCAATTTTTCGTGTTATCCGCTGCGCAGTTTCACCTCCACCCTCAAAATCTTCAGTTGTCAAAAAGAAACACTGGAAAAAAGGCGAGTTTCCTGGTTTTTCTGAAACACCAGGTACGAGGAGGAAACCCATTAAAAATATCAAGAAAAAATTGGACAGAAAGAATGATGCTAAGGCATGGGTTAGCACTGTTACCGAAGCTTTATCCGAACGCATTGATAAGAAGCAGTGGCTTCAAGCTCTTGAGGTATTATCTTTGCTGTCAAATTCATTACTTTATTATGTCTCACTGTTCAAAATTTAGGATTATACTTTTATTCTACACTGTTTATGTTGTTGAATTATATCAATTAGTGCATAGTTTGTGTATTTGTTAAGATTTCTAATTAGTTTCATAGTATAGTTTGTGTTGAGAGTACCATGGTAGATGAGATATGACCCGAAAAAGTGAGACATCATCTCACCTGACAACCGTTTTTGTAGGGTTGAGTTAGAGTCGTCTCAAATTTTAAGATGGTATATGAGTTTATCCAAGATTTGTTGGGCCTCCTGTTATCAGGCCACTTGAATCATGTTGTAGATATATAGTCATGGGCGGGAGAGGAGTGTGTTGAAAGTATCACATCGGATAAAATGTTTTTAAGTGGGACACATTTGTCGCTTTATAAGGTGGTTTTGTAGGGTTGAATTAGACTCAATGAAAATTGAGAGTTTGGATGATACTAGTTTTTTATGTTGTTGAGAGTACCACATTAGATGAGATATGACCTAAGAAAGTACAAGACATCTCACTTTACAGACCGTTTTTTGTAGGGTTGAGTCAGAACCTACTCAAGTTTTAAGATGGTATCAGAGTTTATCCAAGATTTGTTGGGTCACCCGCTATCAGGCCACTCAAATCATGTTGTAGATATATAGTCCTGGGCGGGAGGGGAGTGTGTTGAAAGTCTCACATTGGATGAGGTATGGTCTGATAAAATGTTTATAAGTGGGAGACATATGTCAGTTTATAAGCCAGTTTTGTAGGGTTGAATTGGACTCGATGAAAATTGAGAGTTTGGATGATACTAGTTTGTTAAATTCTAATTTTCTTTTACTTATTCATATGGGCAGGTATTTGACATGCTCAGAGAACAATCTTTTTACCAACCCAAAGAAGGGACTTACATGAAACTCCTTGTGCTGCTAGGAAAATCTGGTCAACCCCACCGTGCCCGTCAGCTTTTTACCACAATGATTGAAGAGGGTTGTGACCCTACTCCTGAATTATACACGGCTTTGCTCGGTGCATATTGCAGGAGCAACATGATTGATGAGGCGCTATCTATTCTTAATGAGATGAAGAACCATCCTCTTTGTCAGCCTGATGTTTTCACTTACAGTACATTGATAAAAGTCTGCGTGGATGCGTGCAAATTTGAATTGGTTGAGTTGCTGTATGAGGAAATGGCTCAAAGATCCATCATGCCTAACACAGTCACACAGAACATTGTCTTGAATGGTTATGGCAAGGCTGGGATGTTTGATGAGATGGAGAAAGTTCTGTCAAGTATGCTGCAGAGCACTGATTGCAGGCCTGATGTTTGGACAATGAACACAATTATTAGTGTCTTTGGTAATATGGGTCAGATTGATATGATGGAGAAGTGGTATGAAAAGTTCCGTAATTTTGGGATAGAACCAGAAACACGCACTTTTAATATCTTGATTGGTTCCTATGGAATGAAAAGAATGTATGACAAAATGTCATCTGTTATGGAGTATATGCGGAAGTTGCAATTTCCATGGACCACCTCTACTTATAACAATGTGATTGAAGCATTTGCATATGCAGGTGATGCTAAAAATATGGAGTATACATTTAATCAGATGCGTTCCGAGGGTATGCGAGCAGATACCAAGACATTCTGCTGCCTTATCAATGGCTTTGCAAATGCAGGCCTCTTCCATAAAGTGATTAGCAGCGTTAACTTGGCTGCGAAGCTTGAGATACCCGAGAACACTGCCTTTTATAATGCAGTCTTATCTGCATGTGCAAAAGCGGAAGATTTGATGGAAATGGAGAGAGTTTTCAAGCGTATGAAAGATAGCCAAGCTCAACCAGATGACACAACATATTCAATCATGGTTGAGGCATATAGAAAGGAGGGTATGAATGACAAGATATATTATTTGGAGCAGGAAAAGCAGACGATAATAACTGATGATAAGATAGTGAGCCAGCCTGAGAATGAAATCGTTAGCTGATTTGTGGTTTATACAGTCCAGACTCCTAATACATCTGTATTCTTCATCTCCTCCATTTGTCTTGAGAAGCTGATTAACTTTGTTTTGGCGTGGACGGAGTGATTAGTTGCTGAGTTCATGATGAATGACAGCAACTCCTGCCTAACTTCTACCCGTTTGATGTAAAGTTGAATTTAATTTTTGGCATCCATTTCACTTACAGAAAAGAAATCTAAACACCTGCATTTTGTAGTGCAGAGTTCATGAGCTGAAGCTGATAACTGCCTTTACTAGTGTCTTGTGTTAAATTTGAATTCATGTTTACATTTACCCCATCTCATCTTGCTCAAAGGAAGCTATTTGGCAGGTTAAAAGCATTGGTAGGGATCCATTTGATAATTTATGTAACTGTAAGATATCTGGATGAAAGGTAATGTATTATACACAAGGAAGCAGAAACACTTCGAAATAAAAGCTATCCACGCGCCGCACACTAACCATGTCGGATGCACCATGCCACAGATGCTTCGGATAGTCCTAGTTGTATTTTACTTTTTTTCCCCACTTTTATGCTAGTACAAATAGGTAAGATAATTAGATACAATTCTAATAATTTGTTAAGTTTGCAACGATTCATGTTTACTCTTAAAACCTGAAGTGTATTGACTATTGACTGAACACGTCTTAATTTATTTATATGTTTTATCTTCATGTTGTGTACCTGTATTTCATATTGTGTTTCTATATGTTTTATCTTCATGTTCTCTATGTCCTGTCATAAGTTTTCAAATAGATTCTAAATGCAAGTTTGGATTTGTCAAAATCACGGTGAGCTACTATCATACTGTAAAATTATAATACCAAAACTTGTATATCGAATAGTCATTAGAATTGTTTCAATGCTTATCATATAATCATAAAAAATGTCTCAATGTGTGTAGATCCAATAAACCTAAACAAATATTAACGGTTATTTCTATTCCAAACTACAATAAAATGATTCATAGTAAATCAAAAACCAATTAAAACAATAAACAATTTCAAATCAAAACCCAAAATACATAATAAAATAACACAATCTACATCATTTACTACCAAAAACAAAACAAAAATGTATGTCATATATAGACAATTGCAAGAGAGGCTTTACTCAATGATGTAGCCTTGTATTCCTATATTTCTTCTATACATGAAAAATGTAACCACCATACTGCAAAAGAAGCAATCTGTAACATCTGTTTCTATCTTTTTTGGTAATTTATTTTCCCTATGCAATAGGCAAAGAGAGACGCATAAATAATTGGGTAAGCAATGAGCACCACAGCCACAACACTTAATCTGTCATGCCTGAACCCATAGTAATCCTCTAGAAAGGAACCAACTGATTTTTTGTCCCCAAATATGAGTATTTCCTTCTCCATGTCTCCATATTGTGAAGTTAAGAGGCCCTTCAAGGACCAAGCTGTAGGGCAAATCCAGTAGCACCAAACCCACCATTTAGGAATTTTCTGCACATAATAAACATAGTTACAAAATTAATAAAAATTTTGCCACCTAGAACCACTCACACATATTATTCATGATGCAGCTATGATTCTGTCAGATCCAAACATAATCAAGCCACAACTTCAGGTCCTTGTGATGATAAAAAGACGAAATTATGAAAAAGAGTTTTGTGGAGATCAAGGAGACTTACAGGTCCTGGCATGAGGAATCCAGAAAAGAGGTTGAATATGGTGTAGACTGCAGTTGACAATACAGAAGCTAGATCCAGATTTAAGCTTAATGACATAATCAGCATTCCAAGATACACAAAGTATAAAAATGTGCAGAATGTGGTGTAGAAGTACCAAAAGACCTTCTGAACTGACCAATGGAAACCTATCATTGGATATGTGATAGCCACATATAAAATTGCTTGCACTAAGATATATGGTATTTCAATAGCCACCTACATAAAAAAAAATCATTGATTGTAACATCACTGGTTTTACTATCAAATCAATACCAATTGAATTGGCTTTAATTGAGTAGCATCATACCTGTGCAAATGAATAAGCCATGGAAGAATACATTCCTGCAAATTTTTCTCGATACAAGACGGAGCGCTCGGTTGCCACGTACGGTAGAATTGTTGAACAGTAATTTATGCCCAAGAATATTACAGCAATATACATCGATCCAAACACATTGAACAAATCCTGCTGAGTGTTTCTTTAAACATTGAAAAAACCATATGTCAATATTTATTACTCTCTACGCTTCGAGTTAAACACTACACTAGAATCATGCGAATACTAAGAAAACAAACTTACATTTCCTTCCCTTTCTGCCAAAATACTGCCCCGAATATTATTGCCGCAACAATCATGAACACAAATCTTATTAAATTGTACTCGGGACTTCTCCAATACGATAAGTGTTGCTTCCATAGGCATGCCATAAACTGCCCCAAGTAATTTTGTGGGAAGCGAGTTGAAAAGTTTAAGTCTTTTGAACCTTGTTCTGGTTCACTTAACACTCTCACCATTTCAAGGGTTTCCCTATAAATAGAAATAATAATTGAAAGCATGAGATAAGCGTTCTTTACATTTGTATTGGTACACATAAAACATGAAAAAGAGAAGTTTTTGTTTGTTTTTCTGTGAAAATGTACAACAGCCAACTGGATGCTCACCGGTGAAGGGGCGACTCTTTGTATATATTAGCAAAATCAATTTTAAGTTCGTCTTCTACAAATGCTGAGGTAGCTTCCATCATCCATGTTGCAGGATTATAATTGTCTTTGATCTTTGGAACTCCCGGTATACTCTGATGAACAGTAAGTTAATTATATAAGTTTCAACAAATTGAGCAAAAGAGTGAAGGCTAAGGCACAGTTTTTTGTCAATCACATTGCAAGAAAAAAACTAGCAAATAAGACGATCATACGGATTTGTCCAGAATCTAAAATACTATGTAGTTTGCTTTGTGTTTGAGCATACCTGAAAATATTCAATCAGCTTGCTTGAATGATGGCCTAGCAGTCCATTATAAATGATCTTTCCTCCAGATTTCATTAGAATCAACTGCATGAAAAAGAACTCATTTTTATTTGTTGATATGTATGATATCTATATACAAATCGATTGACAGAAGGTACTTTTGACTACCTCATCAAAAGTCTCAAATATATCAATGCTTGGCTGATGTATAGTGCAAACCGTGGTCCTACCAGTGGCAACAACATTCTTCACTGCACGCATAACAACAGCTGCAGCTCGTGCATCCAAACCTGATGTAGGTTCATCCATAAAAATTATTGATGGATTCGAGACAAGCTCCACTGCAATGGTTAGTCTTTTACGTTGCTCTGTCGATAATCCACTTTGGCCAGTAATGCCAACTAAACTGTCCTTTATATCATCAAGTTCAATTGTTTCAAGGACTTCTTCCACAAATTTCTGTTCAATAGATACACAGAGAAAGTTACAAAATACATCTTTTATGTGAGAAGGACAAACCATGATGCAAGTGATAAAAATGTCATAGTCGTACCCCTTTTGTTGCTGAATCAATCTCCCTCGGCAACCGCAGCCAAGCTGAGTATCGAACGGATTCTTCAACTGTTATATATGGAGAATGTATGTCATTTTGCTCACAGTAACCTGAAACTCTTGCAAATGTCTTCTGCACTTTAGGGTACCCTCCAATTCTTATATCTCCTTCAATGATTCCTCCAGTTTTTCTTCCTGAAAGAACATCCATGAGTGTTGTCTTCCCTGCTCCGCTGACTCCCATCAGTGCAGTAAGGATTCCTGGCCTAAAGGCTCCCGTGATATCGCAGAGCAATTGTAGATTTTTCTCGTTTGAACCATGTTTTTTCA
The DNA here is from genome assembly GCA_951799995.1 of Trifolium subterraneum. Classification (NCBI taxonomy): domain Eukaryota; kingdom Viridiplantae; phylum Streptophyta; class Magnoliopsida; order Fabales; family Fabaceae; genus Trifolium; species Trifolium subterraneum. The sequence continues at coordinate 4,516,850 of OX637464.1, forward strand.
TCTCCTACTCAAAAGGAAATTTAAATTTCTGAATTGACAACCTTGTCAACAATATACATAATCACATGACAACAAAAACGTAGTTATGAATGTTACCGGAGGAGTGTCAACAAAATACTGGACATCTTTAAATGCTATTGACAGTGGCAAAAAGGGTAGAACCATTTTCCCTGCATAACCAATCATGAAATAGATACCAAAAGTCCTTACTATCTGTTTGAAAGAAATATTTCATCTTTGATATAAGTTATACCATAAAGTATCTTTTTTTTCACCTGTGTTTTGAGTTTCCTTTGATGTGTGGCTAAGATCAACTGCTACTGACTTATTTTTTAATTCCAGTTCATTGCTTTTTTCTCCTCCTTTTAGTTGAGGCAGCCTCTTTTTTGAAACTAAAGCTCGAGATTGCTTAGGCTCTGAATGCATTTCCGATAAATAAATCAGTGAAATGAGTAAAATAAAAACAATCGTTTGATATTTTTCCTTGTAATAACTTGGATAGGACTCACCTTTTAAGTAAGTTAATGCTACAACAAATAGAATATCAAATACTACTGTGAAACCAAGTAATGCTCCAATCGATATCCAGAAGAAGTTGCTATCAAAGTCTAAACCACGACTCTTGAGAATTTCCCTTCCAATGGTGATGTTTCCATCTTGGATCTGAATAATAATGAAAATAACAATAATAAAATAGCTATATAATAAATGGAGATTCATTTTGATACACTGTAAAAAAATCATGTGTGACTTCAGTAGTATTATGATAAACCTCAAATGTTCAGAATGATCTGACGATCATGACTCATTGATGGTGTAAAAAATCTTTATACTGACAGTTTATATGAATTGAATCCATATAAATGTATATTGTGACCTATCATGAAACCAAATAAATCATCTTAGAAGATACCTTTTGCCAGCGGGGAGCAAGAAATTCATTGAGTGTTATTCCTATTTCCCCGTATGACATGGGAGAAAGCCAAAAACCCCATCTCAACCACTTTGGCAATGATGCTGCAGAGAATAAACTTCATGATGAGTTACTTAGTAATTAGTACTACATGCTTAGGATTATATATTATACAAAGTAGCTTACGTCGAGGAAGAATAAAGCCTCCAAACAAGAACATGAGTACTAAGACCAAGGAACCAACAGTTGTAGCCGCAACATCAGTTTTAAAAACGGCGGCAAGTGAACGACACATGGAGGTGGATGACATATGCAGAAAGATAAGCAAAAGAAACTGGCGGAGGAACCTGATCCGATATATAAAAAAAATGCATAAGAAAAAACTTGCAAAAAGAAAAGAAAAAAGTTTGGCTATATTGACATACACACAACACAAGTTACATGCCTTGTTATTTCTGGGCTGTAGCCTATAACATAATATGTCATTGATGTCCAAACAAGAGAATCAAGAACGGAAAATGGAATCTTTAGAATTGCAGCTGGAAGACAGTAAGCCCAAGCTGGATACAGATAGAATGCTTTCTGCTTATAAACAACTGGGAGTCTAGTAATCGTCATGATCAACTCGGCAACTCCATTTGTCATGAGACGTACAAGTGTATAGTACAATGAACCTAATAAATAGTTTGATCCTAACAAGTCCACATCGAGCTGTGTGCGCAAGAAAACCGTCATTGTTATGATTGCAGTGATTGTAAGCTGCAAAATAAAGAATAGAAAGAAAAAAAGTTAGATTGAAAGTGTTCAGGTACTGCTACTTAGCTGAGTTGAACTTGAACTAGATGTGGATAGTAACCTGCACAGTTTTGAATATATAGATAAACGAGTTTCGTTTCATCAGAAGAATCTCCCTCTTCATACAAGCTTTAAACAAATCCATTTTTCCCAGTGAGTACTTGCTATATGATAAAGAACTTTTATGAGATTGAGATTTATCATATGGTTTTGAAAGCTCATCATCTAACATTCTTCCCCAGTAACTTGCTTTGAAGATCTCAGAGAAGTCATCCACTGAAACGTAACTGTAAGGAATATCTGTGCGGTACCAGTATTGCCTTTGATCCTTCTTAGAGGTTACCTACACATGCATGAAATTAGTGACTTGTCAGGCTATGACGAAAAAGAAATGATATTTTGACACACAAAACTTACAACAAAAACTGATGGTTAGCCTGAAAATCGTGGTTAATGACATGCAAAATCATGGTTAATGAATTGTGAGGCTATGAGGAAAATCGTTTGAGCATTGGCTCAATGATATCCTTCCTGAGGAGTAGTACTCAAGAAAGGTAAGGGACACAGTTTCCATTCCTACCTCTTGAAGAAAGTCTGCCACTCCTTTTCTTTCAGGGCACCAGAAACCGCAATCCCTAAAGAATTGGATTGCTTGACTGCAGGGACCATGGTATACTATCTTTCCCTCTGCCATCAATATAAGATCATCAAATAACTCGAAGGTTTCCGGTGCTGGTTGGAGGAGTGAAAGCACTGCTGTTGCATCTGTGATGTGCACCAATTGCTGGAGGCATGTAACTATTTGAAAAGTAGTGGAGCTGTCTAAGCCAGTTGATATTTCATCCATAAAAAGTGCTTTGATGGGACCTACAATCATCTCTCCTGCAACATGATTTGGAAACAAAAATTAAATGTGTTTATTAAAAAGGAAATGTCTACGACGGATATTTGTATTGGTAACAAAATGACAAGAAAAGAGAACCACCAAGTGGTTGGACTTAGTGGTTAATAGTTTCAGTTAAGGTTGAATCATTCGGGAGAACCCGAGTTCGAATCCTGACTGGAAAAATCCCTTGGGAACCGGAGAGTTAAGATAAAAGATAACAAAAAACATTACATGAATTTCAAGATACCTGTAGTTAGCCTTTTCTTCTGTCCACCAGAAATGCCTCTATCTAGTGCATCTCCAATAAGTGTGTCCGCACAAATATCCAATCCGAGTATCTAAGATATCAAAAGTTTGAATACACGTGTTAAAAGAATATAAATATCGCAAATGAGCCACTCAGTAACTTTGTGTTCTAACTCAACCCTGCTTGAAGCATTAGTACCTTTAAAACATATTCTGTCTGAAGATTTTCGCTTTGTCCTTCAACTGAAATAGCCTGCAAAAGTCTGTGTTATTTCTTTGTCAACTGGATTCTTTTCTTTTCTAATTATGACATAATTTTTCCTTACTACAATTACCTTCATATAGGTATCAATATCCGGGTCAGGGAATATTCCTTGTTCTTTTTCTTTCCTGGTGATTTCAGTCATAATATCTGAGATACAAAGCGTATGTATGAGTGCCTACTGGTATTGTCTTAGTTGCAATTCTGTCGATAATCTAGGATTGAATAAGCAAGAAAACTTACCAGCTCTACTTCCAACCCCCTGACAGCGTGCAGAGAAGTCAATTGTTTCCCTCACTGTCATCTCAGGAATGTGCAGGTCATACTGGCTTATGTATGCTGATGTTTTTTGAGGAACAAATTCATCTAGCCTGTGACCATTGTAACTGATTTCTCCAGAAACCTAAAGATAAATAAAAAAGGTAGGATGAGTATGATGTCACGGCGTTCGTAGTATAGAGAAATTCATCTTGCTCAATGCCTTGCATTAATTGGCCTAATCTTGATTGATTTTTGAGTTATACTAAAAAAATCACTTGAACTCGATAAATTTGTCCATTAATTTATAATACTGTGTTTAAAATACTGACCGTGAGAGATTGCTCTAATTTTCCAGCCAGTGCCATTAGCAAGGTAGTTTTCCCACAACTAGGTGGACCAAGAAGAAGAGTAAGCCTGCATTAAGAACCATATTTAATGACTTAACGTTTACCAATTCTATCTGTATTTTTATTGTAAGCTTCATCATTTTGTTTCTTGGTCGAATTACCATATCCGCACTAGTATATCTTAATGGAACTTTTGATAGCTGCGAACTTTAAGGAACCAAGAGCTAAAGTGACATACACTTGTAACATATTCGCTTACCTTGATGGTTTTATGATGCCACTGACATCTTTCAGAATGCTCATCTTGGTGTCTTGAGAATTGCAATATATAGTCTTCACTAAACCCTGTTCAAGCCACAAAATTAAACCATCATTGTTTTATAAGGTTAGTACCTAACTTTAGTTAAGTTAGTTAGGATAACTTAAGATGAGGCAGTAACAAAGGTAGGTTAATGGCAGAAGCATACTTACCGAAAATAAGCTAGAAAAAGAGTTCCATAGAGTAGGGAGTGGCTTCCCTTGAACAACCTCACATTCTGCTTCTACATTCAGATTCTTGTACCTCACTTCCACACTAGGTAACTTCACATCTACTCTGAAAACAAACCAATATGTCAATTCTTCAAAATAATAATGTACTAATATCAACTTATAAAGCTTCTTTTAGCTCATTGACATAAATAAAATGACTCTTCAAAACATAAGTGTTTATCATATAAGCACTTACATATAAGATATTTCTGTAACAAAGATAAAATAAAGTCAAACAGTTTCATATAATCTATAAGTTGTTTTCATAAGCTATCCAAGAGAAATTATGGAATTAGACTAAAAACAGCTTATGGCTAGGTCATAAGTTGTTTCCATAAGCTCCCAAACAGTCTCACAAGTGCTTTTATCAGTACATAAGCTCAAATAAGTCAATCCAAACAGAAAAACACAAACAACTTATTTTGCAGCTTGATCTAGTCCAGTGTAAATAAATTACCTTTCCATCCTTTCTCTAAGTTTCTGAAGTAAGTTGAGATTATCATTCTCAATATGCTTTATAAGCTTATCAATAAACAAACGCTTATCCACAGCTCCAAGTTTAGTAACATCAACAACCCTTTTACTACTACTTCTTTGCCATCTACTACCATTTTCCTCCTGAGTAATTTCATCAACAAAAGAAGTTTTAATCCTTTTGAAAGTCGGTAATTTCTCTATAGCAGCCCATTTAGATTGAAGCTCTTTATCTTCCTCAACAAATGAATCTGCATCTCTATCAAAAGTCACAACATGACCTTGATTTCTTCCTCTTGGAGTTAAATTATTTCTTCCTCTTGGAGTTAACTCCATCACTACTAATTTTTTCTTGAAGCAGTTACAAAAGTGAAGCTTTTTTAAGCTCCTAAAAATGATTGTTACAGATTTTGAAGGGATGCATGAAGCATAGAATTTGAGTGTTTTTGAAAGTGGTTATGAAGCATCAAAAGCAGCCACCTTTTGAGAGTGACCCTTGATTATGAAACAAACCAATTTAACCATATGATTGTCAAAGGTTCAAATGAAGAGAGAGTTGTTTTGTTACATTTACAAGACAACAAAGGTTGTTTGTTAGATTGGTGTTTATTTAGTTTGGTTCTTCTTCTTTTCTATGCAATTATTATTTTAGAATTTCTTCATTCCTATTCCTTTCATTGACTCTCCACAACACAACAAAGTCCTTATGGTGATTGTTTTCTCACATGAAAGATTTATTTTATCTTTTTATAATGAGGTTAGCAATTACTAATCTACATGAGAACATTTTTTTATGAAATTTTTTAATCTGAAAATATGTACGGCTACATTATTAAGGTGGATAATTCTGATAAGTTTACAAATATTGTTTATGAATTTTTGAATTTATCATAATTATTCACCTCAGTGGTATATATTCAAATAAAATATGTATTAGAATATTTAACTTTTTGAATACATAAAGATAGATTTTTCCTCTTTCAACTAGGTTTTCTTAGTGCGCATGTGTTAGTTTGTAAACATTTACTTAAAATGTCGAAGTGTTAAATATGCAACGTGGATCTTCCTTATTTCAATTAAGTTTTCTCCTTATATATGAGTTATTTCATGACCACTTATTTAAGGTATTCCGGTGACTTACTTACTGCACTCATATCAACAATTGGTTGGTAAAACCTTTATTTTATTTATTTATTATTTATTTTTGGTTATTTACTATTATTATTTTTAATTGATGAACAAGTCATTATCTTTGAAACAATTGTTGTATTAGAAAAGTGGCTACCGTTAATATATTTTTATATCTATCACTTTTCTTTGAGTTTTTAAACATATAAGTGCTTTATTTTTCACAAGTGATAGACCCAGATTTGTCTCCAAAAGCACTTTGTCTTAGCTTAAATCTTTAATTTAATAATTAACTTTTTTTTTTCAAACTTTTTGCCTATTATGAAATATATGATGCCAGCTATAAGACTTAGTTTTGGATGACACCAAAGATGCTTAGGAAAGAGAAAGGAATCAAATAAATCATTATTTGCTATTCAAATAAGGATTACCCTTGAAATAATATCGTTTATTTATTTCACACACAAAATAACAATAATAACATTTATGTACCCAAAAAGATGTGATGTGTTTTAATATAATTGTTAGATATTTTCGTCAAAAAAAAATAAAATAATTGTTAGATGTATTTGTTCAACAAAGATCAAATTCAATTAAAAAATGGTTTCATACTTATCTTTGCATAATTACCTTGCCTACCCTTCCTTCTTAAGTAACGCCAAAGTTTCATATGCAATTCATTTAAAATTCTAGCATGCATTTGTTGAATGTTTTAATTATTATTATGCTTATGCAAGTATTTTACATGTGGACTTTCGAGGTTCAATGGCGGCTAGTTGAATAAAAATGTAATGAAATACGTAATTTGTAACATGTATTTTGTTTTCAAAGCTATGACACATGAGCTAGGTATGAGGTCCAAGAATATGCTATAATACTTATACATCCTTATTATAGTGCTACGTGTTCAAAAGCACGTGAGCTCCTGAATCTCTAAATTCTCTAGTTTTTAAAGTATCACGGCGTCTCAATGTGTTTCTGTCACACCTACTGTAATACGAAACATATTATATCTTCGAATATATAAATTTATTTTATGTAGTTTGTGTTATGTTTAGAATGTCAATTCCTTGTTTATTCATCAACTAACACAGTCTTTATATAGGTTTGATACAAGTACACAAAACCAGCTAACCTTGTGACACAAGGCAAACACACGCACGCACGGCTTAGGCGCCAAATGCGCCACACAATGCTACACACATTATACAACACACACAAGAATACTATTTACACAATAGTTTGTCAAATAAAATGTTGCACTAAAATAATTAAATTTAAACCATATTTTATAATAAGAAATCAATATAAATATTAAAAATTTATAACATTAAGTGCATTATTTTTATTTTTTTGAAGTTTAATTGTTAATTAATTTTGTTAAAGAAAAAATTGTTAATTATTTACTATCCGTTGGTTAAAATGTTTTGCTTCACCTGGGATTATCATTATACTATATCATAAGGATATTTTATTTATGTATCTATGGGGTACCACCCCTTAACTAACTATGACTTTTCTTTCAGAATTTCTTCCCTTAGATGAGATCTGTCTTTTTCTTTTAGCCTCCAGCAATCACTGTCTGGGCCATGCTGTTCTGTCTTGTTTTCCATATTTTTGTTGTTTAATTTTACAACTTGTTCCTTGTTACACAGTTTTTCTATTTTTTTATGAAACGACTTGTTACATACACACACATATAATATTTGAACAATAAATTACATTTTATAAATCCCATAAAAAAATTTCAATGCATAACCTTATCATCAGATATACATTTTTTGTCCTTCATTAAGGTAGCACACTAAATGTAAAGTGATAATAATTGAAGACTAAATCGTCACATGCATTCCTTGTAAAACCAGCTCATTACTTCACGAAAGAATATGCGGACACAGCTAAAGGAGAATTATTTTTTTAGAATCAAAAGGAAAATAATTTTACCATTTTTTTTTTGTAGTTCTCTCAATTGTGATATATCCTCTGAACAATCCAGATGTTAATTATTCGGACTCATACTTACCACATTTTTATCTTCTATTCATCATTCACACTTCAGTGATTCGAACCTTTTAAGTAAGTGATTATGAATTCGATCCGTAAACAATTTAGTTGAGTAAAGAGAATTTATTTTGTGTGTGCCACAAGATTGCGGTGAAAATTAATGAGTAAACCGTAAATTAATCTCTGACTTTGTAAAACACTCTCAAATAAGTTCTTGACTTTATGAATATTTCAAAAGATTCATGACTCTGTTAAATTTTATTCAAAATAGTCCTTATGAATGTAGGCTAAGAACTAATTTGATAGTAATTGAATAAAGTTAAGGATCAATATGATAGTAATTATTAAAATACAGGGATTATCCGATAGTAAATGGCTAAATACATGAACTAACTTGGCAGATTAATAAAGTCAATGATCTTTTTGAGATATTCAATAAGCAAAGGACATATTTGAGACTGTCTTACAAAGTCATAAACCAAATTGATAGTTTACTCAGAATTTAATCACCGCTAAACAGTGACGAAAACATCGTATGAAAAAATAAATTATCTTATTTATATTTTTTTGTCATCCACAACTTATATAGCGAACTCGGTTGACTAGTTAACTAGCGAACAAAGGTATTTTTAGAATTTAGCGTGGTGTGCGAAAAGACTTATCGGGTGCCAAAAGATTTTTTTTAAAAGTAGCCCAGGTAAAGCCTGTTAAAAATCCGAACCAAAAAAAAAAAACCTTTAGCCCACAAATATATTTTTTTGTCAGAAGATGTTACTCCCACCTTTCAATCACACCCTCACATTTCGTCATAAATGGACAAAAAATTCATCCTCAAATTTTCTCCTCCCACACCCTCTTTGTGTGTGATGTATATACTAGTAAATGATTTGTCTATATTTTACAGTGCACGTTTTTTTACCAGTACGTAATTTATTTTTAAAATGTAATTAAATTATTAACAGTATAGTTATTTACTGTAAAAAAAACAGTAATGTTTTTCACTGTGCAAACATTTTTAAAAAATATCTACAACCAAACACAAAAGGGGATATTTTTAGTTCATAATTAATAATGCAGGGAATCGACTCGTGAGTTTAGCTTAGTTGGTAGGACATTGCATTATCTTTGGTCATTCCACTTATCTACCTTAAAGGTAAAATTTCTATTTACTAAGCTACTTGACCAATAAATGAATAATGCAAAGAATCATTGAATATTGTTGGGGTGTATATATGGTGAAAAACCCGACAAAAAAGGGGTATTTTTATGAAAAGAATGAACATACAAGGCGGGAGTGGAAAACATGCATTGACTCCTTGAAATTGAATCATTCATTTGAATTAATTTATGGAAAATGCTAACGAGTATCGCAACACTAGTTAAAGAAGTAAATATCGTAAAAATAATTGAAACAATTGAAACTTGGGTAGTCGACCTCTGTAAAATGTAAAAAGTGTTGTTTTCCATGTAGAATTTTCTTCTTTCAATATTTTTAACCGGTGCTCCGAGGACTAGCAACGAGTATTTGTAATTTATACCTATTTTTTTGTGATTTAGGTTTGTTTTTTATTCTAACCCCAATACTGTATAACATGAATTCAAATTTTACATTTTTGTACTTCTAATACAAGCATTCACAAACAAATTGTGCGAAAATGTACTTATAGTACTGAAGTGATTTTCCTATTATTTGACTAAGATTTTATCTCACAAAACCCAAACCACTCTGCACTATGATTTCGCATAACTACAATTCATCTATAAATTTCACATGATCGATTAGTCTCTTAGTTTGTCTATTTTCTTTCTCTTAGGGAGTGTTTGTTTCACGGATGATAAATTTATGCCTCGGAATAATATTCCTAGGAATTAATAATTGGAATCTTGATTCAGGGTATTTTTTTAAAAATGTGTTTGGTTAATATTTACCATATTTCTGGGATTATTTGCAAACATGGGGTATATGGGTAGTTACTAGGTGGTTACTTCATTTTTATTCACACCTACATGAGAATATTTTATTCCCACCCATTTATTTGGGAATAAAAACATGGGAAATGGGAAGTTATTTTATTCCATGGAATCTTTTACACCTAGGAAATAATTTTCTAACTCTATAACAAACAAACCTGGGAATCCATTTTTGTAACTTCCATATTCCTGGGAATCATTTTTATAATCATGAAACAAACACCCCCTTAATACACAAAAAAGTCACTTATGAAATTGTTTATAAACGGACCATACGAAATTTCAACCGAGTACCTATTCTTCGTACAAATTTTTTGGGGTGAATTGCATGAGAGTTCATAGACAGAAGTATCATATATTGTCGCTCAAAAAAAAAAAAAAAAAGAAGTATCATATATTGGACAGAATACTTTCTCTTGATATAATATATTGCGACATGTATTGAACAACATAGAAACTGAGAGCACTTTTTATATTGCTGATGTAAAAAAAATCCCAAAATACAAAAAACAGAAGAAAAAAAATAACAGAGACACGGGGTTAAAAGCTTTGAAGTTTAGTAAGATAATATGGAAATAAATGTTCAAAACTCCCAGCACAGAGGGCACTTAGGCTTTCTCCCATTTAAGAGGCTTCACCACTTCCCATGTGAAGTCAGAATCATCCCTTCCAAAATGTCCATAAGCAGCAGTCTTCAAGAACCTGCCATTGCCACCCCTCAAGAGATCAAGGTTGATAGAGATCATGCCAGGCCTGAAATCAAAGTTGTTCTTCACAATAGTCAGGATCTCCTTGTCAGGAATCTTCCCTGTTCCATATGTGTCAACAAAGACAGACAAAGGCTCAGGAACACCAATAGCATAGGAGACTTGCACAATGCACCTTCTTGCAAGTCCACTTGCAACAATGCTCTTAGCAGCTTGCCTCACAATGTAAGCTCCACTCCTATCAACCTTAGTTGGGTCTTTTCCAGAGAAGGCACCACCACCGTGTGCACCCCAACCACCATAAGTGTCAATGATGATCTTCCTACCAGTGAGACCAGCATCACCATGAGGACCTCCAATGACAAAACGACCAGAAGGGTTCAAGTGGAAAATGGTCTTGGAATCAAGGTACTTCTCAGGAATCACAGGCTTGATGACATGCTCTTTGAGATCAGCAGCAATTTCATCATTGGTAACAGTCTCATCATGCTGAGTAGAGATGAGTACAGTGTGCACACGAACAGGAACCATGGCACCGTTGTCATTGTAATACTCAACAGTGACTTGAGTCTTACCATCAGGCCTCAACCAAGGGCAAGTACCATTCTTGCGAACCTCAGTGAGACGAGCACCAAGCTTGGTTGCGAGAACATGACTCAAAGGCATCAACTCAGGAGTCTCATCAGTGGCATAGCCAAACATGTGACCCTGGTCACCAGCACCAATTTCCTCAGGTCTTTTGGTGAGATGACCATGTACACCCTGAGCAATATCAGGACTCTGCTGCTCAATGTTAACAAGAACCTTGCAGTTGTCAGCATCAAGACCCACATCATCAGAAACAAACCCAATTTTCCTGCAGGTATCACGTACAATTTTCTCATAGTCAACTTTAGCCTTTGTTGTGATCTCACCAAAAACCATAACCAAGTTGGTCTTGGTGCAAGTTTCACACGCAACCTTGCTGTCTACATCCTGTTCAAGGCATGCATCTAGCACAGCATCAGAGATTTGATCACAAAGCTTGTCAGGGTGTCCCTCATTCACTGACTCGGATGTAAACAGGAAGGTCTCTACTGGCGCTGCCATCTTTACTAGCTGCACAACAATTCACACAAAAATGAACAACAAATTCACACAAATGTGCTCATTTTCTAACCATACACAAACCAATTAAAAATACAAATAACTCCAAAAAAATTCCTAAAACCCTCTTAACATCATGATGACCACATTTCACGCCAAAATCATAGTCAAACCATTTGCAACATGTAGTTCACAGAATAAAATATTCAAAGTGCATGTTTGGAATCTTGGCGTGGATTCGGTGAGATTACGTTGAACTACCATGATTTTTTCACCATAATTTCAACAAATACATCCACGTGATACCAATCATATACCTCGCTTTTGCAAAATCACCGCAATTCTAACAAACATGCACTAAAATCTACTAGATCTAAAATTCTAAATCGAATTCCACATATAATAGCATAGATTAACGATAAACAGTGCATTTCAAATTAGGTTATTCCTACCAAAATTATAAGCATAATCAACCTAACAATAATTTCAAAAAGAATCAAACTAATCGTAAACTGCAAACAAATACTGAAATTGAACAGCTATATACAAAATCTATACAATGATAAGAACACAAAAGCAAAATTGAAGATGAAATGTAACAAACTAACTAACTATTAGCAACAAACAATGGAAGAAGAAGAAGTGAAGTACCTTGAGAGAGAGAAGGTACCGTAGAAGAGTAGAGAGAAACGGTTACTTTGCTTCGAGGAGTGGGGTGTGAAGCTGTACGAGTGTAAACGTGAGAAATGAGTATCGAATTTATAGGCAAAAATCAAGAACAGGAAGAAAATGGTTGGCAGGTTTGGAGGCAGCGTGAACATGGTGGGAATCTGGGTTAGGTTCATCCATTTGCATTTTCACCGAATCTGCCAAATGGACGGTTATGATTCTTATTCAATTAATCTCAACCGTCGCTCGATTTGGAAAGAGGTTGGTGAATTCAAAGTCCAAGTAAAGGTGGATTCCATTCCACGCACAAATAGTAATCTTACTTCTTCAATTATCATATCCTAATTAATAATTATTAATTACTACTAATTATTAATTATACTAGTAATATATAATATCTCTTTTTGTTTGTTTTTAAGGAAAAATACAAGACTCTTCTTAGATATTACTCCTTCTATCAATTATAAACAAAAGTTATTTATTTATTTATTTTTTTTGTAAAAAAAAAAAAACAAAAGTTTAATTTTTAATTTATTGAATAATTAATGTAATTAGACTGTACTATGGACCAGATACATCAGTCATTCAATGAATCTAAAAAGTTGACTTATGGTTATAATGAAGGATAGAGGGACTCCATCTAAATATTCACTTTTTAAATACATTGAAAGTTTAATGTATCTAGTCAATATTATAGTCTAAATACATCAACGATTAAATGTATCTAAAAAGTAAAAAAAAAATTATAATTAGAACCGGATGGAGTAATTCATATACTCCATCCGTCCCTAATTATAAGACGCTGCACCTACGTCAATGCTCAATTTTAATCGTTAATATCTTTAATTATCTATTAGTAAAAATTATAAAAACTTAATATTTTGAAAATACTCATCAAAATAAATTGAACATAATGTTATGTGTTAATATTTACATTTATATATTATTAAAAAATATGATCAAAATAAGATAAATGAATAGTACATTTTTTGTCAAACATAGTCTTATAATTAGGGACGGAGGAAATATATATAAAAAAAATTATTAATTTGGTTGGTAGTAAAAAAACTTTATCAAAAATGGTTATAAATAAATTTTAGCGAATATTATTTTTTTGCAAATTTTTTAAAAAGAATTTAATTTTTTTGTATGCACTGATAATATAAAATTATCCAACTGAGTCATGTCAATTTTTTTAAATTATTTCTTATAATACATCTATAAATATATCTATTTGGTGAGTAATATGTTCAACTCTAATACTCTGATGTATTCCTTTAAAAAAAGAGAAAATGGGACATGCACCGACTGTGTATTATATTTTTATAGAATCATCTAATACCAATTATTTGTTCCGCCAAATCACCCCATTATATCATACTTTTATGGTATAATGTGGATGAATAATTAATTCCTATTAGATGTTCGTGTAAAAATATTTTACACCGAGGTAGTATGTCCTTTAAACTCTTAAAAAAATAGATATTTTGTGTAGTTTGATTACATATACATATACAAAATATGTTTTGTAAAGTAAGTGCATGGAAATTAATCTGTTTTTGATATGTGGATGTGGAGGTCTTTTAGCTTATCCACCAAATACCAAATTTGAATCCTTGTAAGTCTTATGCGTGCAGCATGTATCACTCTGTTTTTTTATGCAGCATGCAGCATGCAAGTATCCCTCTTTAGTAAAACAAAAAGACGAGAGTAACTAACAAAAAAAAACAGAGAGAAGATGAAAGGAATTAAGAAGGTATTATGATGAAAATATTAAGTAAGAGATATAAAAAGAAATGAAAAATTTAAAAGATACAATGAAGTACTTAAGAGCATTTGAATGAGATGGTGGTAAGAATTTTTCTTCCATTTAATCAAATGTCCTCAATTTAAATTTAGTCTTAAAATTATAGCAAAGCAATTTTTTTTAGAATTTTTCAATCATGAGCAAATTTGCACATGTTAAAAAATTCAAAATAGTAAATTTGTATTAGAACTTGAATCAACTTTGACACTTGAGAAAGGAGGAATAATTCATCCAATGGTCAATCTACGAAAAGAAAAAACAGTACATTTTATCTTAAATGTATAATTTTTTAATAAATAATTGTTGTTTTTCATTAAATAATTACTGCTTTTAGTTACTTTAATATGTGCAATATTACACCGTTAGAGTTAGACAAACCCTTTTTTTATTGGCAGCAGCAAAACAATGTTAAGTCTAAAGTTTGTCATTCTACTCAACTTAAGAAATTAATTTATACAATTGTATTAGAAGATATTCAATTAAAAAAAAAATAATGCAAAGAATGAATGATATTTCGTGGCACATCATCTAAATCCAGTTTTTGAGCACTAAAAAGTTAGTTACATAACCAAATATTCATGCTTAGGTGGAGTATTTCGTCACTTAACAAAGCCTACCATTTTTTTGGGTATAATAATAAAGCATATGTTGATACGCTAGAGATTCACAGCCCGGTTTTAAACACAAAATTCAAAATGAATGATGCATGCTTCAATCAAATTTTGACAAAGAACTAATGTATATATATTCAAATTTGGACTAAATATATTTTAATTTTGGTTTAAATAATATTTACTCATGTATGGTTACGAATTTACCTTTTTGTATTTTTTTTTCTTTCGATTTTAACTATGTAATGTAAACATTTTATCATTTTTTGTTTTTACTCAAAAAGAGCTGGGAAGTTTAGTGTCACCAAATTGGGGTGGACATAATTTCTCGAACCGACCCGAGTCCGATAAAACCAATAAAAAATTTGAATGTTGGGTGGTAATGGGTCGGGTTACGAGTTAAACGGTGAATAAAATTGGGTTTGAATTGAGACGGATGGGCTCGGATTGAATTTTCAAACTCAACAAAATCCGAATCCGACCGAGTCCATAACCCAATAATACCCACTATTATTATTTTCTACTACATGCATGTATATTTTCTCTCACGAGTTAAGACTTTTGTATGTTACTGTTAGTGATTTATTGGACTTAATGCTTGGCTCAAAGTTAAAACTCAATTCATAACATTACAATTTCATTTGTCATTACTTTAATTCCTCCGCCGCCGTTGTTGCTATTGCTCTCCATCGACCACCTTATCTCTCTCGTTCTCTTTCATTTTGAACAGGGGCGTCTCCAACTTTTTGGAGACTCTGTGCATTATTAAAAATATGCCCTAATAAAAGAAAAAAATGCAAAAAAGAAAAACAAAAAATTATCATTGATTTAAATTACAAATAATATAACATCAATAACACTAAAAAATAATCATTTTTTCACTAATATTTTTTTTTTTGATAAATAGGACAATATCTATTACACGCTTATCCATTTAATAAAATTATAGTATAACAATTGGCTATAAAACGTCTAAAAAATTTATTCACGACAGAAAAATCTCTTTTAGAATATCTTGTAACTAATAAATAGTTCATTTTAGAATAAAGAGAATCTCAAATATCTGAACTACACAATCTCTCATTTTGAAGCCTACAATCCTTAATTTTATACCCCACATTTACTAATACTACTACCCAGTATTTTTTTTAGAGGCCCCTATTTTTATGAGGCCTTAGGCCATATCACATGTGACACATGTGGTGTAGACGCCACTGATTTTGAAATCCAGAAAAGAATGATTTTCTCCAAATTGTCTAAGCCTTTTCCATTCGTTTTCTTCACATTGTCTTGTTTGAAATCTTTTCTCATTTTTGCCGATTAATCCAATTTTGTCGGAAACCTTATCTTGTATGTTTTGGCAGAATATATGCATAATTTGTTTATTTTATTATTAACTACAATCTTATGCCCATTTTTGTTTTTCTATATTTAAAATTTTCAAAATAATTGTTTGGATAAAAAATTTCGCGTTGGCTCATTGATAGCCCAAACCGATGAACATTATTTTATCCGTTTAAACTATTTAACTGAAATCCGACCAAATCGTTAGCATAATTGAGTGAAATTGAGCCTTAAATTTTCACCCATAAATTGAAATAGATTCGATATTTTGAGCCCAAACCCACCCATAATCGACCGATATCCACCCCTATCACTAAACACAAGAGATAAGGTAAGTAAAGTAAAGAGTAGTTATGAAAATCTCGTACTATAACTTAGAATTCACATCAAATTTGACTATTGGTTAGATTTATAAAATGAGTAGGTGGGGTATGGTGCCACATCTTCCTCAAACCAACAACACCAAGTGAAAATGACAAATTCTTCGTTACTTTTGGGAAGAGATGATTTGTAAAAAAATTTAGGTTTGTCAACTATTGACTATTTTAATGACGTGTGTATTTCTGTTTTGTCATGATAATCCGATGCCACCCCTATCCTGGGAAGGGAAATAGTCTTTTTTTGAAAGAGGAGACCCAAAAGGAGAGAACACGTGCTATTTTTGTTTGTTTGACAGGAACACGTGCTTATTTCGAAGCAGCCGATTTGATTTTGTCTATAGCATAGTTCTATGTTTATTTATTTGAGGAAGAATGATAATTAGTACTCACTAATACTTAGTAGTAATAGATGTACCAAAAAAACTTAGTAATATAAAAGAATAAGACAAAAACATTTAAAAAATGCAAAAACAATTATTCTGTACATATTCTCACGCTAATTAGCCAATTATCTAAGTGCATACTACCAACTTTGGTTGATCAAGTGGTTAGGACTCACACATCCTTTGTGGTCCATGTGGTTTATATGGCATACCAAACAATGTGTTAGCTTTTTTGTCATGGTTAACAAAAAAAAAATGATATTATATTGATGTTTTCACACAACATGCATAATATTTTTTCAAATATAATGTCTTCAATTACCCTAAACCATTTTGACTTTAGTCAACACAATCAATATGACCCTTTCATCATCAATTGTTGTTATCTAACCATTGTATACAAAAATCTTGATACAAACACAAAAGTGTAGAATTTGTAGTAATTAGGAGGGTGCACAAAGTAACATTATACAATAAGGCCCAAATAAAGCCCATAATGAAAAAACCCATATAAAGTATTCTGTCTGGTACTTAACGTGTTTCTGTTGTTGATTGACATTGACTTACACGTTAACGCCAATAAAATTGACGGTGGACGCAACGGAATATTATAGAACAATTTCTTCTTATTCCATTTTTTCATTCAAAATCAAATTACACACTCTTTCTCACCACGTTATTTTCTTCCTTCTTAGCTATCTTTCTCTCTTCAATCTCTGCTATCATCATATCTCATCTCATCTAATCATGGGAAAGATTAAATCGTTCAAACAAGAATTCACAATCGGTATATTTCAATTTTTAATTTCATCTCAAATTTTCTCACATTTCAATATAAATAACATAAATACCTAAATTACTATTAATTTCTGATCATATTATTAAATTGCATTGATGTAATGATGTGTGTGGATTTTAATTTTTAACAGATGAACGACGCAAGGAATCACAAAGCATCCTTGTTAAATATCCTGATCGAGTTCCGGTATCACTTTTTTTTTTACTCATTTTTTAAATTTTTATTATTTTATGTTAATTTATGTTTTTGTTCTTGTTATTGCATTGTGTATTATTGCAGGTTATTATTGAGAAATATTCTAGAACGGACCTACCAGAAATGGATAAGAAGAAGTATGTTTTGATTCTATTTCTCTTTGGAATTTTTCCTAAATTAGGTTATATATTATTAGTAAGTATATACTAGTTTGCATTATTTTGGGGATTTTCCAATTATGCATTTCAAAAATAGTCAATATCATCATTATAATTTATAATGCTTTTAGTTACGTAAATGAAATTGCTAGCTTTTGTGTTATACTTTTAACAAGTCAACAATAAAATTTGTCAATTTTGTATGTGTTTGTTTAGTTGAGATCCATGTTATTCCATCTGTATTTTCCACGCTTCAGATGTCTAGTCCTGAGCGTGAGAGAAGTGTTGAGAGTCTTACATCGGACTAGAGATTTGACCGTGTTTTATAAAATTTGGGAAATGCTTTTCTGGCTGTTGTTGAGTTAGACTTAATCCTAATTCTAAGGATATATTGTAGAGTTCTTTTCAATGATGAGTATAGGATTGCTTTTGTTATGTTTTTTGATGTTTTTTCACTTATTTTGTAACAATAAGATTGAACAATAATGCATTCTTCCTGGAATACCAATTTTGATTTGAAGGGTCTAATCTCTTATTTTGTTTGATCTTTTTTTAGATATTTGGTTCCTCGAGATATGTCTGTTGGGCAATTTATTCACATTTTAAGTAATAGGCTACGTTTGACTCCTGGGAAAGCTCTGTTTATTTTTGTCAAAAACACGCTGCCTCAGACTGGTAAATGCATTTTATTTTATCACTATAATCTTGTTAGATGAATTGGGATGACTTCTCTAAAGTGAATAATATCAAATGTTGACGAATAAATCAATGTTTAATATCAATCATAAATGCATAGCAAATAATGGATGATTGAAATATCAACTATTGATTTTCTGGTTTTACTACTACTCACTTTAGATGAGTCAAATCATGTCTTTTTATATGGAACCTAATATATGTCTTATCTGTGTCTTTGTTGTTCCATCTACAGCTAGTCTTATGAACTCCATCTACCAAACTTACAAGGATGATGATGGGTTTCTGTATATGTGTTACAGCAGTGAGAAAACATTTGGTTAACTTGGTTGAATAAATTGAATTTGATGATTAATTCCTTCAAGTATTTCCCAATTGTGTATTGTTATTTGTAAATAAATTCAGTACATAATGTACTTGTATGTATAACATGACAATACCTGATTCTCTTGTGTAAACAATGATTTGTTGCACTTTCAATAAAGTTCATATTGTAAATATTTAGACAGCCATTTTTCTTCTTCATGTTATGTATACCCAATTAGAATATATACATATGTACATAAATTGAAGCTTGTTACACTCATAGAAAGCAGGATTAAGAATGTGTAATGGATTTGTAGAATTTACAGGAGCACTACTGCTAATTTTCTTTAATTCTTTGATTTATCATAGGCTCCACTGCAACTGCATTCTTTAATAACACACATATATGCCTTAAAACAATCTCAAGACAATGCATCAACCACCCCAAGAACTGTAACCTCAACATCTACCAAGCAAGTGTCCTTCACTAGATACCCCAAGTATTGACTGTTGAAACTACTGAGCAAAAGAAATCTGGAAAAGCCATGTTCATGGCTTGAGGCACTAAACCAGTAATTAGCTGCAAGTGGTGGACATAAAAAAAATAGAACTATTGATTAGCAAATCGAGCCTATGCTTTTGTTTGCTTAGACACGCTAAAAATGTTGCCCGAAAAGTTAATTATTGATTCAACTATCATTATGTGTAGCTAGCATTTTTCTTGAACAATTGCACTTCAAAGTTCAAAGTGAAACAAATTTTACCTTTCCCAAACTGATGCTTGACTTGCTTTTGATCAAGTATGCGTAATGTTGTCTGTGCATATATTTTGGAACCTGGAGAAACGGATGCTGGGTCAGCTAAAGCTAGGTACAGAGCAAGATATCTACCCAATTCAAGGCCTTTTCCTTTGGGATATAGTTTTATCTTCCTGCGTAAGTAAATCATTAAGTTGTCAAATTTCAGGTTGAGTTTAAACAATACTATTCGAATGGAGTTCATTCATTTAGTAAAGCATTTGTACCACTTGTAGTTTCCAGAGTTGAATGGTTTAGAGTCACAACATTCATAATCCAACTTAGAGAAGTCCTTAATCTCCCAGGCGTGCTTGTAGGGGAGGGCATCCTTTATCATGTTCAAAGATTCTCCTTTACCTGTGTTTCTTTCCCTGCAAACAAAGACTTCTGCTCCAAATGCACATATATCATCTACCAGATAACCTTTAGAGCCAAGATTGAAATCCTTGAGAGGAATAAATTGATCAAATCCCCATTCAACTTTCATTCTGTGAAATCTTCTTTCCCTTTTCGCAGCATCTATGAAATGCAGTAGTACAAAATTGTAAGAGATCATAGCTTTGTTTTGTTTGTTGTAGTTTATACAACTCAGGGTAGATAGACTGATATTTTTTCATGGAGGGAAAAGTAATTATCAAGAGAATATACTAAAAAAGGTGAATACCTTGAACAACTAGGTAGTTGTCATTGTTGTGATCAAACAAAAACAATCTAAAATTTACATAGATTTCCCAACCAGGATGAAGTAAGCTTGATTCATCCAATGCCAAGTATAGTGAAATATGGTCCTTTACATTCTTGCTCTTGTTTCCACTTGGGTACAGAACTAACTTCCTGTGAGACATAAGCACATTTTTAACATAGTCTTTCACTCAAAATTAGAGAACAAAATTATCATTTATGAGATCGTGAATAAATACTTAAGAGTCAGTAGCTGAAAGTAGTAGTATAAAGTAGTATACCATTTGTGGCCTCCAGCTTCAAATTTTCCTGATTCATATCTCTCTATAGAATTATTAGTGAGGAGTGAAAATGACTGTATTTTCATTATGTAATGAGCTGGTGAAGCTTCTACTACAGATCTAGAAATACCTGCAATTATGTTTTTACAATAGGTAAAACACATTGAATAGGCATAAAAAATTCAAATTCTGCCATGTGTTAAATTTTCTTAAGATATTAAATATATTTTTTCTTGCTATCTCAACAACTATTAATTAATGATAAAAAAAAACTAATGATTGGTGATTCCCAGTTCCCACCACTAACAAAATGTATTTTTTGTTCAATGAAATATATTATGTGCATTTCATGTTGCATAGATGCAAACATGCCAGTTTTTTTGTATGAAATTTTCTAAAGATGCTACCCAATAAAAGGAGAGAATGAAAACAAACCATCATCTTTGGTGTCCATGGCTAGCTGCATATGTATGGTAATGAGTTCAGAAATGTTGGCTATATTTTCAGTTTTTTTATGCTGTTATTTATAGGGGTAGAGGTGGTTTTAATTCCTTATCTTTTCTATGAAGACATTGTAATACGTTCAACGAAGTAGGCATATATTCTCCTCCTTTTGCATGACTAAAAGCAAAAAGATTATACAAGTTTGTTTTTTTGTACATGCTATATAAGAATTATTTAATATATATTTGTTTAAAGTGTATTCATTTCTGGCTTAGGGATATACGTTGCTTCAAATTGTAATAGGAAGAAAATAAATACTACCTTGCAAAACTTGCACATATGGCTTCTTCTTAATCTTATACAAAAGAGTAAATACTAGGACATGACTTCTCATGTATGTAGTACAATTTACAAACTAGGTCATCGAACACTATAAATATAGCGTGCAGATCGGTTCCTTGCAATATTTTATTAGCAGTCTCTCAACATTGTATTTATATATACACACTTAAGATAATTGGTCGGGTGATACAATCAATTAAAGTTAAGACGTGTATTCTGAAATTAATGATATCAATCAACCCCAAAATTTTGTATGTAAATTTGCGATTTTTTTTATGATACATCATTTACAAAGGGATTGCAGAAAATTAGCTATTTAATTGTATCATAATAATTTTTCATAAAATATTTTAAAAAATTAGTCCTTTAATTCATAACAAAATAATTTTAAGTTAAATTAATAGATTAAATAATTTAAAGGATTGCAAAATTAATTTTGCTAAAATTAAATGAGAAAAAGTCTACAAGTCCTAACTCAACAGACACCTTCATCCGAGTTCAAACTCTACACCTCGCATTTGTGTGTGTGTTTCAGTGATGTTTGTCACTTCGTCTAAAATAACAACAAAAAAATGAAGGAGGGTGTATAAGTAAAAAGTGAAGTGAAATAAAGTAATAATTACCAAATATATTCGTCTCACTAAAATGGGCCTGAAATAGGTTGTGTTTGGCCTATAGGCCCAATACATTACTGAAACCAACACCTTCTTCCTCATTCATCACCACCTAGGAGTAAATATTTTTCTTCAAATTTCGATCATCGTTATCACAGAGTCATAGATCTCGTCTCAAATTGGTTTGATTTCAAATTCACAGCAACATGGAAACTGAATTACCAAACATAAAGAAGTGGATTGTATTGTATCCTGTTTACATCAATTCCAAAAAAACTGTAGCTGAAGGAAGACGAATTGGCATCGCAAAAGCATGTGAAAACCCTACTTGTGCTGAAATTGGGGATTGTTGCAATTATCTTAAACTTCCCTATGCAATCGAGGTTTTTTTCTCGATTTTTCATATTTGAATCCATCACATTGCTATGTGGAATTGTTTATTGGAAAATGTATTGATTTATTGATTATTGATGATCACAGATTGACAAGGCTTACCCTCGTGATTTCATGCAAAGAGGAAGAGTTAGGGTTTTGCTGAAAAAGGAGGATGGGACTCTTATTAATCCATCCATCTCTTCCAGTAAGTTTCAGTTATTATAACAATCTTGGTATTAATTTATATATCATATGGTTCTTAGCGATTTAGCCATTTTGTATTATTTGAATATAAACTAGTATTAGTGAAGATCCCATCCAATTGCGTGCAATGTCGAGCTATTCTGTGAAACGGAAGACTTGTCTTAGATTAGATAGAGATAGAATATAAAGATCTTGGTCTAGAGCATAGAATGGCAGAAAACAATGGTATAAAATTTGGCATTGTGTCATTAGCTATGAAACACGGTCACCGGACACAGACACGTCGACACCGATAATAATTTGGGAAAATGATATAATTAAGTGTAATCATACGTGTCGGTTTCGTGTCGGTGTCAGTGTCCCACACCGACACGTGTCTGACACAGGACACAACTAATCTAAGGAGTGTCCGTGCTTCATAGGTCATTAGGCAAAAGACTTTCCTTAGGGTAGATTGATAGATCGATCGATCTACGTAACTGCTCCAATACTCAGAATATAATATTCATTTATGACTAATGGTAATACCTTAATGGCTGAACCTTATGGTATTTAGATAGGATATGAACATTTCAATCAAATGCTTGCTATAGCCTGAGGAGGACACCCTATTATCAGTGTCACAGTGATTACTTTGATATCTTTTTCCATCTCTGATGTTGCCATCAGTCACCATTTTGATTGGCACTGAGTAACTAACAACTAAATTGTTTATTTATATTTTATTTTTAAAAATTTTATGTGACAAAGAGATACTGGCTTTAAGTTAGGATACTTTGTCAACTACATTAAGCCTATCTACATTGATGACACTTTCTGCCAGTATACCTTATAATATTTCACTTTTATGGCCATGTACTTTGGGCAGTATTGGAAATTAGGAGTTAGACTGGTGTTGATAGTATGCCATTTAATTTAAGATAAGCAGTATAACGATACAAGTAAATGACGTGCTCACAGTCACATAGGTGAAGCTTAAAAGCAAGGGAACACGGATGAAACTTTCTCTTTTTCCTTTTTCTTAGAAATGAAATTGAATCCCAAAGCAAGGAATGGAAAAGAGTAGCCATGGATTATGCATGTAATGGATTAACCTTACTGCTTGGGTAATGGGTATAGCACATTTGGTCTAATGAGATTATATTGGTTCTGCTTGGATGTATTGCATTTGAAATGTAGAAAAAAAAACCAACAGCCTAAAACTTTATTCTTATTGGAATGTGAGTGTAAAAATTAGTTTACACACAGTGCATATCCTTCTTTCTCTAATAATTAATTATAAGATCTAAAGTGGCCATATCAAACTCTAAAGTAGTTAGTCAGAAATTGTGAGTCCATGATAATATAACATTGGTCACAAGATTAAGCTATTCTTTAAGCCTACAAAATTTAGGATTTAAGCAGAGAAAGAAGGAAAAGAGAAAATAGAGACAATATTTTCAAATTGATATTTGGTTTCATGTGATACCCCTTATTTATAACAATATTTAAACACCAAATTCTATTTAAATAGGGAAATAAATCATAAGAGTCAATGAAACATAAAACCCACTCCAGGGAGATCATCTAAGATACTCTTAAATACATACATATAATAATGATATTATTAATGATGATAGCTTATTTTTTAAGGTCTTTGTCAATGTAAAGTCGGGAATCGCAACTCTTTTGCAAGCATCACATATCAAAAGGAAAATTATTTTCTTCGAGAAGCATAGATTTAATGAATGTGAAATATACCAGTGGCTCATGTTATCATTTTTATATCTTTGCAGGAAAGCAACTAATGTTACGCGTTGCAGAGATGGTCCCTAAACATCATGGAAGGACCAAGAAGCAGGAGACTGCATCAACATCAACCACAACTGCTGGATCTTCCAGCAAATCTGGGAAAGGTGGAAAAAAGAGAAGATAATTATGTGTTTGTAACATTGTCTTAACATTTTGATACTAGTGTCTTTCCGGGTATATTGTTCATTACAGTTGAAAATATTTATCCTAACTTAATTAAGTTTTTTACCACTCGGAAATGTGTTTGTTGGAAATGATCTTGTGCTTAGGATGTATGTTGTAACATCATGCTTAGAGGACTTCTTTTTTCATAGAAAATAGTTCTGTTTTTCTGTTATTTTTTCGAAGTTACAGGAAGAAAAACATCACGTTTTGGTGGCTTTTCGACAAGAGAGGCAAAGCTAGTGAAACTTTCAACCGTGCGGAAGAAAAAATGACTTGTAATAATGGTAAGAGCTAGTCTCTCTTATCAGATGAGTAAATACAGACAGGAGGGTTCTTAAGAACAAGGAGGATGGAAAAAAAGCTCTCAATAATGATAGATAAGTTATGTCTTTTCGGTGGTTTGGAATTCGACGTGATCTACCAATTTTAATTAATGAATTTTTTTTTTAGTAAAAAAGAAACAAAGATGTCTTTGTTGCCACATTTGAAGTTTTGTGCTCCAAACCAAACCATTTTTTTAAACATAGAGGAACTAAAGCCTAAAAAAGAAAATCTGCATGGAAATAACATAATGGTAGGAGTGGAGACTCCTACACTATCAAACATCCCCTATTTCACACAATCATACGGACGCACAACATTTCTATCATTGGTCATCCCTTTCTGATCAAGTAAGATTAGATATTTATGAAGATATCTCTTATTATTGTTTTGAGCGTATAAATATGCATTTTTTAGAAAATATTTTTGAAAGGAGGGTGATGAAATTATGAGTGGTACTCTTTTTATTTTGATGAAACTAGGAAGAATAGTAATAGATTTGAAGATTTGTTTAAATCTTCCTTAGGTCTCTGAATGAATTTCTTGAGTTTCTCCCAGTCCAATGGAAAAAAAATCTCATGCAAAGAGGGGTGACTAGTCACCTTTTCCTTTCACTTTACTCATGCAAAAAAGCGACTAAAATCTGTAGAATGTATTTTTTTTTTTTTTGACTAAAATCTGTAGAATGTATTATAAAGCTTAATTTATTTATTTTTTTGGACCGACGAAATGACAAAGTTGTTGAAAACTCACACATAAAGTGGAGGGGATTGAGGTTCGAACTCCAATCATAGTGTCCGACACTAGTGATTTCGATATTTCTGTCAGTTGAGCTACGATTTGCGGATAGATTAAACTTAATGTAACTATACAAAATCAACTTAAAGTATCCTCCCCACTAATAAATACAAGAAAGATAATTGAACATATGAAACATTGGAACAAAATTACATCTTTAAATTAACTAGAAATTCCGTTCTTCTTTCCTCTTTTTCATTTTTTTTATAAAATAATTTATTTGACGTTATTAGATTTGATTTCTACTTTTATGTGTAGATTTTTTCTGCAATGAATTATGTAAAATTACATTTAAGAATAGAAAATTGAAATGTTATTAAAATTGATGAGTACAAATTGGGTACTTTGTACTAATTACTTTTAAAAAATTGTTAGTAGATTCCTATTTTTTTTGTTCCGCATATTAATTTTTCTTTTTTATTAATCTTTTGTTGTTGGCATAAATTTTATAATTTTTTTATATTAGATTGAATTTTTATTTTAATGCATATAACAGATTTGAATTATTATTATTAAAATTGATATAAATAATAGAATTATTTTTAACATAATGTTATTATTATTATTTTGGGAGAATATATTATTATTATTATTATTATTATTATTATTATTATTACTAGTAGTAGTGGTAGATTAGTAGAAGACTAGATTATAAAAAATAAAAAGATTAGTAGAAGGTAGATTTGAAATTGATGGATAAATTGGTGCTAATCAATCAAGGAAAAGAAGTGGATTTTCGAGTTGATGAGAATGAGATCATGAGATTTTGAGATAGAGTTTGTATACTGGATTTGCCCGAGCTTATGAGAAGAATTCTTGAAGGTCACATAAGTAAATTGAGTATCCATCTGGGAGCGACTAAATATATCAAGATCTTAAGAAGTTATTTTGGTGGCCGGGAATGAAGAAAAATGTCACAAAATTTGTGTATGCTTGTTTTACATGCCAAAAGTCAAAGATTGAGCATCAAAAGCTGTATGGAATGGTGAAACTGCTGTTTATTTCGGAGTGAAAATTAGATAGCATTTCTATGGATTATTGATATTTTGAAAACATTCATTGAAATAAATCAATGCTAATATTTGTAAGATTTAAAATGCACAATTTCAGCCCCATATTTTGTTTTACGCAATTTTAGTCCCTTTATTTTACAAAATGCACATTTTTGGTTCCTTATTTTGCGCAATTTTGATCTCCTATTTTAAAATTTTAGGCATTTGGTCTCCTCTTCGTTTGACCTTCAATCTTGATGATTTAATATATTCTTTAAATGAGGCTCAGCAAACTCCGTACATCAGCTGTTGGACAAGATCAAGTTATTTTCTTATAGGTGGTTGAAGGCGACGAGTAATACTTTAGCTTTAAACTACCATAGTTGGTGGTCTAGTCCTTTGGTTTATTTGGGCCTTGTATGATTTTCTTGAAATTTTAACTTTTGATTCTTTTGTAACTCTCCATAATCTCCTTTGGCACGCCTTGTGCTGAGGGGGTTCCCTGGACCATGTTATTATATATATATATATACGTCTCATTTTGGCTTGTTCAAAAAAAAAATATTCTTTAAATGACATAACACATGATACATATTTATGAGAAGAACACGATGAAGAAGTAACACACACTCTTAAATTTAATTTCTTACTTTATGTTTTTTAATTTAAGAAATAATAAAATAGGATTTATATAACAAATAAAAATAAATAATTTTAATGTAGCAACTCAATATACATGTATCACGTCATTTCATATAATTATAAAGAATGCGACGTGTTAGCAAAATTGAAGGATAACTTAAAAAGGGGATCAAATGTCTCAATATTTAAAAATACGAGGGACCAAAATTGCACAAAAAAAAAAGGCACAAGATTGCTCATTTTTTAAAATAGGAGATCAAAGATGTATTTAAACATAATTATATACAACTGAAAAAATATAATTATTAATATAAATAGTCAAACTCAAATACTCCCTTCATTTCTTAATAAAAAAAATTATTGACTAAATAAATTAAATTTTTAATCAAAAGTAAAATTTCTTTTATAAAAGACCGCAATATTTATTTATTTTGACATAATTGGCGGGACTTACTTTTAATAGATCCTACTAATCTTCACTTGTTTTCATCTGTCTCATAAATGGACAATAAATAGATGAGTAGTAAATGGAGCTAGCGGTGCTCGCGGTTTGGTTTGGATCGATTTTTTTTTTTTTTGAAATCTTATAATAAAAAGTTATCTTAGTATATTTTATACGATCGATTTTGGATCGATTTTTTGAAATCTTATAATAAAAAGTTTTTATCGATTTTGGGACAAAAATTCATCTGATCCAAAAATAAATTTATTCGTGGTTCGGATGATAAATAAATAAAAATTCAATCCGATTCGATCCAAATTTATGCGGTTTAATTTAGATCGGTTTTTGATATCCAAATTATAAATTGTAATTTTTTTTATTAAATATTAATATCATAAAAAACACTATAAAATAATAGTTTGACTTTTTTTACGAAATAGTAAATACTAAATAGTAAGTTTGATGTAAAATATAAAATATAATATATTAAAAATTAACATTTTGAAATGACAATTATTATCGATAATATTTGAAAACATATAAAAAATAATAAAATAGATTAAATAAAATATTAACAAAACTTAAAATGAACCAAAAAAAAAAAAAATAGGTTAATAGCCATTAGCCAAGAATAGGATGCTATGCAAAGCACGTTATTATGGCAGACAGACAGACACAGGCTGGTGTTACTTCCGAAGCAAGTAACCAACAAATGCCACATCGGACTAATCTGAACGCAACGCGGCAATCTCAGATATCAACTCTCTCTATTTAAGTGCTTTTCACGCGCCACCACTTTCCCTCTTTCTTTCTTGCTTAACGCGTCTTCATTTTTTTGAAACCCCCTTCACCACATTTTACCAATTAGGGTTTTCTCTTTTACGATTTCAATTATCCGCAATCAATTTTTCTCTCTTTTCAATTCAATGTTTCAGATTATTGTTCGATCATGATGGCTCAAACCAGAAATCACATTCAGAATCGGAACCAACAATTAGGTTGCATTTCCCCCCTTTTTTCCGTTTTACTGTATTTTCGTCAATGTCATATTTTGATGCTATTATCATCAACCTTGTGTTCTGCATTTGGTTTTCTAGTTTTGATTTTCAGTGGTTTCAATGCTTTTTATTATTGCCTAAACAAATTTATACCATAATATATATGCATGCATGCATTTCTGTTCAATTCTTTTCAATCATGTGTGTGTGCTTCACTTAGATTGGATCAGTGATCATTATTGTAGGTTAGGAATTTAATTCACGTTCATACATTTAAACTTTGATGTGATTAGTACTCCCTCCGTCCCGAAACTTTAGTCCTTTTAGAGTTTTGCACGGAGATTAAGAAACGATAAAGATTGATAAGTTAAGTCATTTTTACCCTTACTTTATTAAGAAAGAGAAAATGTATTTAATTAATGTTTTAGCTTTAGTAAGGGTACAAATGGTAAAACATTACTAATTGTGCATTGGTTTCTTAAAAGGACTAAAGATTTGGGACAAAACTAAAAAGGTAAAAGGACCAAAGATTTGGGACGGAGGGAGTATCATTTAGTGACTGAATCAATGCATTGTCTGTATGATTTTAAAATAGGGGGACCAATTTCGTGAATGAGTTAAAATAGGGGACCAAAACTATAATTAAGCCTAAAGTTTATTTTATTATTGTAATAGAGTAATTTATTTGTATTTGTATTGGAATTTGGTTTTGGTTTTGTTTCTCTGTCTTATGTATATGCTTTGAATGTTGCATGGAATTTTATAGAGCTTGATGAGATACAACGTGAAGCACAGCATCGCTGGCTTCGACCTACTGAAATATGCGAGATACTTCGCAATTACCGGAAGTTTGAGTTAACACCGAATCCACCTGTTAGGCCTCCTGGTATGGCTTATATTTTTCCCTCGTCTAAGGGCATCTCATTAATTATTGCTATTGTGATAGTACAAAATATTGGAATGCTTCATAGTTTGGAGTTTACTTGTTCTATTGTTCATTCATGTATAATGGAGACAGTGAGAGAGTGATAGATAGATCTCAAGTAGAAAGGTTTTATGTTAGCTACAATACATGTGTTTGGTGTGAAGATGGAGTATTATTATGACATGTTCATTTTTTCTCAGCTGGGTCACTATTCTTGTTTGATCGAAAAGTACTCCGTTACTTTCGCAAGGATGGACACAGGTGGAAGAAGAAAAAAGATGGCAAGACTATAAGAGAAGCTCATGAAAAGTTGAAGGTGTGCTGTTCATTTTATTAGTTGTAAGTTTCACTTTTTTAATTGAACCTGATATATTATATGGGTCAAATTGTTGTGTTGGAATAACCTCATGTAACTGATATACTTAAAATACCTGTTACTTTCAACACAATACCAATGTAATATAGTACGTAGCATCTCTGGTTGCATAAGCGTGTAGCTTCAATGTTGGTCCTAAGATTTGAGGCATGTTTTTGTAACTATTGTACAAATGTTGTACATTAACATAAGTATAGTAGCCTTCATATCTAATCTGGACAACGTTTTCAAAGTGTTCGATTATTAAACCTAATTTAAATCCATGGCTTTATGATCTCATATATTTTATTATTATTGATGAAGTCAATGGAATAACAGAAAATTGTCATGCCATATTTAAATCCATGGCTTTATGATCTCATATATTTTATTATTATTGATGAAGTCAATGGAATAACAGAAAATTGTCATGCCATAACCCCCCCCTCCCCCCCCCCCCCTCTCTCTCTCTCTCATTTAATGTTTTTCGGTGAGGCCGTTCTATGATTATTTTCCTTGGCACAACATATGTAATTCGTGATTAAGCAATCTCCTTGGACTATATTAAAGATGATGTGTTTTTTCCTTCTAATTTCACAGTCTATCGGCGCTTGATTTTTTATTTCCTTGTGTTAGAGTAGTATACTAAGTCAGTTTAGTCTCTATGTAACTAAACGACTTTAGGGAAGTTTCTAGAACTATTAGGAAGTTAGAAGTTTCAAGAACTAACTCAGCTTCTATAAATAGTAGAAGCTTCTCTTGTACAATTCAATGAAATGAGTTTCTTTCAATTCTTTGCAACTCTATACTTCTAACATGTCACATTCCAATCAAATTCCACTGTGGATGATACAGGCACAATAGAGAACAAACTCGGAAAATGTTTGTAAAAGCAAGATTGATATTGTTGAGATAACACAGACATATTTAGAAGTGGTTCCCCGTTGTTTTGCCTTCTCTTACGAGAGTTATAATTTGATAGTTGTATCAAAAGAACTTATCTGAAAGTGGTTCTCCAAGTGTTTATCAAATGAATATCTTTATGCAACTCTGCACAATTATAGTTTCTAGTTTCCTGGTTTTAATATTTATTGTGCCATTTTTCTCCCTTAGTTTGTATTTTATTTTTTTGGTCTCATGAGCTGCCTAATTAATTGTTCCTATTGCTGAGTGTAGGCTGGTAGCGTTGAGGTCTTGCATTGTTACTATGCTCGTGGCGAGGATAATGAAAACTTTCAAAGGAGAATTTATTGGATGCTTGATGAGTGAGTTTTTGTTATCCTGTTTTTAAGGATAAAAAATTCCTATCTTTGACTTTTTGTGTTTTTAGAAATTCAAAGAAATAATAGACTGGGTCTTAATTTTCTATTTCTACAAATTACTGAAAATAATGTTTTTCTGCTACTATTACATTTTGTTCTTGACGGGTCAAGGTTAACAAATCGAAGCCTTAAAACTTATGGCTAGCAGGCTAAACGGGCCAGCTTCAAGGTTGGGCAAAATCGTCAATAAAAAATTATTATACCAACTTAATTCACTGGCCTGCATCTCACCCTTTATGATCTGCAAGCAAAATTGACTATTCCATATTGGCCCTCATTTTAATGGGCTTATCATTTGAAAGTTCTGGCCTTCATAAACTGGCAGGATTGCTCCATGAGTTCAGGCCCTTTTTACATGGCTACCAGTGATAAAAAGAAAATTAAACTTGAACATTATTTTGGATTGCAGGAAGTTAGAGCACATTGTCCTCGTGCATTATCGAGAAATTGAAGAGGTATGCATTTGTTTTCTTCTATAGCATTTTTGTAAATGACAATGTTATATTGGAATCAGAATGTTGGTTAATCTTAGTAAACATTAAGCACAACTATGTTGATTTTCATGATTATCTTTCTTTTAACATTTTTATTATAAGCTGCAGTAATGGATTGCGAGTAGTGGCTAATGCTTGACCAATAGATGGATCTCCCAACCATATTGTGGTTATTCAAATATGTTTTGTTTTGCATGTTATTCAAATATGGATTGTGAACATTCTCCCATCTTTACAGGGCTGCAAGTCTGGCATCTCAAATTTGCCTGTAGTTCCAGTAACCCCGGTTGGTAGCTCTCAGAGTAGTTCAGTGCTTTCCTCTGCCAAAATAAGCTCACCAGTATCTGTTGTTCAAGTATCTTTGACATCAAGTGCAAATGAAATTGATCAGCACATAGCTTCTGAGTATGAGGATTACAAGTTACAGAATTGTCCTCAAGTCTCCTCTCATGTTCAATCTACCAGCAATTCCATGCATCATTGTGCACCTCGGCTCTCACTTGAAGCTACTGGTTAGTTGTGTATAATTATACGTATGAGACTTATTTGAGTTATGGGGAAAATGCTAACTGTAATTGTTTGTTGGAAAATGCTAACTAGTGCCCCCGGGGCACTAGTTAAGGAAATCAAATATTGTAAAACTACATTGGAACTTGTGTAGCAGGACCCTTGTTTATTTCGCCCGTAAATATTTTGGCTGTTACGTCTTTCTATAATGCCAGTTTTGTTTAGATGTTTTAATATGCAATTTTTTATTTATTTAGGGTTTTCTGAGTTATTGAGGAACCCCTTTATTTCATCACGGACATCTCTTCGTTGCTTTTCTCCTGGTAATGACGTGCCTCCCTGGGCATTCATTCAGAACTCTAGCAGAAATGGAATTAATATATATGATAGAGAATTTCATGTTCAAGGATCAAGTGACGGCCCTGAAGCTTATTTCACTGTTGCACAAAGTAATGCAATGTTAGATGCTGTTTGCAGGACCCAGGATGGTGAAATTTTAAGAGATAGGCCCATCACTGACGTGTATATGCACCCTATTATTACAGGAGCTTCACAGACTGTTAATCAGGTGTGGTAATTGCATTATCAATTGTACTTTTAAACTTTGATACCCTGCCTTGATTTCCTTTACGTTTCCTTGTTAAATTTTACGGCTTCCAAATTTTGGGAGTCCTATGAGGTGTGACTATGAAGTAGAAAGCTTTAACAGTATTAAGAAATCACTAGTTTGTCTTGTTGAGATATTCGAAATTATGTGTATATTCTGTTACAAATGGTATAGATTTAAATCTGATTTGGTTATGGTCTTATTTCTATTCAAGGGATTTGGTTGCACACATTGATGAGTATAAATAATTCTGTCAAGTAACTAAGATCAATTCTTTCTCTACCTTCACAAACTGGTATAAGAGCCAAATTTTGAAAAGGACTTCCCCTTATCCGGCAAAAGCATGTTAAAAATATAATAATATATTTTAAGAGTTAAGATAACTAACGGAATCCTTTGATCTTCTGAATTTTTTGCAATGCAATTATGCTGTGTTCTTAGTATAGTCTTAATAGTCACAATGTTCCCCCATGTGACTTCTTTTTTTTCATGGTAGCAAGTGAAAAAGGAGCATGATCTAGGCTCATTTAATACCCCATTCAGTGATCATGTTGATCATCCAGTTGTTGCTCCTAAAGACGTTGATGCATACAAAGATGAGTCAGAATATGTTGAGTTTGGGGAATTTAAGAAGCTTGATAGTTTTGGACAGTGGATGGATAAGGAGATTGGTGGAGACTGTGATAATTCCTTGATGGCTTCAGATTCTGGCAATTTTTGGAATACACTTGTTGCTGATAATAAGGATAAGGAGGTGTCTAGTTTACACCAGATTCAGCTGGATGTGAATTCATTAGGCCCTTCTCTTTCCCTAGAACAGCTATTTAGTATCCACGACTTTTCTCCAGATTGGGCATATGCTGGGGCTAGAACAAAGGTGTGTGTGTACCTTTTTTCATTTTACATAAATTCTCTCTCTCTCTCTCTCTCTCTCTCTCTCTCTCGCACACACACACACACCTGAAATTCTCAATCACAATATTAAATTTGATTTTGATTTATTTCTTCCTTGTATGAAAGGTTTTAATAGTTGGCACATTTCTGGGGAATAAAAAGCTTTCTGGTGCGACCAAATGGGGCTGTATGTTCGGCGAAATTGAGGTTTCTGCTGAAGTTTTGGCAGAGAATGTCATACGCTGTCAGACTCCTTTGCATTCACCTGGTCGTGTTCCATTCTATGTTACATGCAGTAATCGGTTAGCCTGTAGTGAGGTCAGAGAATTTGAATATCATGAAAATCCATCAAAATTTATAGGTCCCAACGGTGTTAAAATCTTACCAGAAGATGAGGTACAACTTCAAATTCAACTTCTTAGACTAGTAGAACTGGAACCTGACAACAAGTGGTTCAAGTGCTCTGTTCCTGAATGTGAAAAATGTAAACTTATGGAAACAATGTATTCCGTGAGAGATGATAGTGGAGTATTTGGAGAAACATTCAAGATTGATGGAAGTGATCATAATAACACTAGAGATGTATTGTTTCAGAGATTAATGAGAGACAAGCTTTATGACTGGTTGGGATTTAAGGTTCATGAAGGAGGAAAAGGACAACATATATTGGATAATGAAGGCCAAGGAGTCATACATTTGGCAGCTGCACTTGGTTATGTATGGGCTCTGGGACCATTAGTTGCCGCTGGTATCAGTCCTAACTATAGGGATGCTCATGGAAAAACAGGACTTCACTGGGCTTCATATTTTGGGAGGTCAGGTTGCTAGATTCTTTACTTCAAGAACTTTATATGTTTTTGCTCAGTATTACTATATGATTTATTATCTTGACTTAAAGCGTATATTATTTAGTTTATTTCATTCCTGCATTATTCCATCTCTATTTGCTTTGTTTGGATGAATGAAATTTCTATTCTCAACTTATTTTAAGAATTTTGCTTTGGAAATTTAAAATTTCTCTTTCATCTACACTGCAACTACAGATTCCTTGTTTCACGTCGTTCTCGTTATAATTTTTTTTGGGCACTTAGAATATAATTTTATCTTCTCTAGTTTTTAATTTTTGACATAGTATTTTATGAACTATATATATTAACTTTATATGATGAATGTGCATTTGTGCTCTGTTTTCTGTTTCCTTTTCAGAGAAGAAACGGTAATTGCGTTAGTCAAATTAGGAGCATCCCCAGGGGCCATTGAGGATCCAACATCAGCATTTCCTCGAGGACAAAAAGCAGCCGATTTAGCTTCAAGTAGAGGACATAAAGGAATTGCTGGGTATTTGGCTGAAGCAGATCTAACAAGTCAATTGTCTATGTTGACTGTCAATGAAAATGATATGTACAACATTGCCACAACTACAGCAGCTGACAGTACTTTTGAGTCTGCTGACGTTGACTCGTCTTATCTGACTATGGATGAGCAACACGGTCTGAAAGAGTCACTTGCTGCTTTCCGAAAATCAGCCCATGCAGCTGCTTTGATCCAAGAAGCCTTTAGGGCAAAATCATCCTGTCAAAGACAATTAACCAAGAGTAGTGATGATATTTCTGAAGAAGTACTTAATGTAGTTGCTGATTCTTTGAACAAGGCTCAGAAGATAGGCCACTTCGAGGATTATTTACATTTTGCAGCTTTAAGGATTCAAAAGAAATATCGTGGGTGGAAAGGAAGAAAAGATTTTTTGAAAACACGCAACCGCATAATAAAAATTCAGGTATTATTGCTCGCTCATTATATATATCACTAGGATAGCCTTATTGATGCCTTTCATGATTATTTTTAGCATCTGATTTTACCGCTGTGGTCATTTATTTTAACTCTTTTGGGGTGCAAACTTTTAAATTGTTATACGATGACTAGAGCTTTTCTTTGAGCACAGCAGATATGATTTCAATTAATTTGGAAGTTGCCATTTGTTGGAATGTCCATTTTTAGAGTCTGTGTGCTTCCTTTCAGATTGCCAACTTCTTAATTATTATATATTAGATAGGCATTATATTTCTCAATTTATTTTACCCGCCTCAAATGCATTTTAAAGGAGATGATTTTACATCCTCTTTTAGCCGTTTCTTTTATATAGGCTCATTTTAGAGGACACCAAGTTCGTAAGCAGTACAAAAAAGTTATTTGGTCTGTTAGCATCGTAGAAAAGGCAATACTGCGTTGGAGGCGGAAAGGAGCTGGTCTGCGAGGGTTCCGGGTTGGGCAGCCAGTTGGTATCATGGCAAAAGATGCTGAGAATAGTGACGATGAGTATGACTTTCTTAGCATTGGACGGAAACAGAAATCAGATGATGTAAGGAAAGCTCTTGATAGAGTTAAGTCCATGGTTCGTAATCCAGAGGCAAGGGATCAATATATGAGGCTAATCATGCAATATCAGAATTTTAAGGTAGTCATTAATTGTGTTCTTTTGTCTGACCATACTTCACATACGATTGAGCTTTCAAGCTTTGTCAACCCCATTATTTTTATATGTCAATTCAGAAAGTAGATATCATCAGTTTCTATTGATTAAAACCAAATCTTATTCGTTAATTCTGTTTTGTTTTGCTATCATTGAACAGATTGATTATGGCGGAACCAGTCAATCACAGCATGTTGACTAGGCTCTGTAAGAAATGAGGAACAGTGGTGGCACTTTTAATACTTAATACTAATGTCTTACAGGCATAGCTTTTTATGTATCTAATATAGTTTCTAGTCTCTATGGACTTTGGAGAGTCTGTTGATTTGAAAGTAGAAAAAGGAAGAGGGAAATGTATATGCAATTTTATTCCCTTTTTCCAGTGAAATAGCAATTTTAGTTGGAAAACAGTTGAGATAGTGCATAGGATTTTGGAATATATGAATGTCAAAATTAGAACCTACACAAAATTATATTTGTGCAATGTGCATGTTATGTTATATTGCATGTTTACTGTTGGCATCCTTTAGGCCTTAGATTGAATAATTATATGGGAGATTCTTGCCCCGCCCCCATCAACCCAAAATTTATTCGGATTTATCTCGCATATGAGGTTGAGATTTGGTGCAATGGTGAGGGTTTTAATGGTTTACGAGGGAGATGGGTGGCAGTTAAAGAGGTAAACGGAAATTATAATTTTTTGGATTTATAAAGAATTTTATCTTTTGAATAGAGAAATAAATTGTGGATTTGTTTGGATTGGAACAAAGAGATGAAAAATCGTGGGTTTTTTTTGGTTTAACTGTTGAAGGTTTATGGGTTTATGATGAAAACGACATGATGATGAACACAATAAACAAGATGAATTGATCAAACGAAGAACACAATTTTGGCCTTTTGGGGTTTTTAAATTGTCTTTTGGGTTAAATACTTAGCAATTTTGGTTTGAGTTTAATTGTTGCCTTTTGGGTTTTTAAACTTTTTTAGGCATACATCCAATGATGTATTGCCACATCATTTGATGAATGTGACACATCATGTGTTTTTAAATACAATACATGATGTGTTGATATATTATTGAAAGCATGTGTAAAATAATTTTACACTGACCGTGCATATAAATTAAATTCTTTTGGTTTTTACTCTGTAATTTTTACCTCTTTGTATTGGGAAGATTAATTTTTTTATTTAGTTGGCCCCTCTTATAGAACAAATTTGATGACATGGTTTTTTTTTGGTAAAGGATGACATGACATCGTGAAGTCCAGATACTTCAAAAAATGGTGAAGTATCGTGTTCGATACGTGTCCGATATCGATACTCGTATCGAGAAGTATCAGACAATTAATATTATTTTTTAAAAAAATAATTATTGATATGTATCAGATACTTCTCCTATATGTGTATTATTCAGGAGAACCCAAGTTTGATTCCTGAGTAAAACAATTTTTTGGGCAGATGTTACTTATCTCCCGGCCGAACTCTGCCTAGGAACCAGAGGTTATAAAAAAAGGAATGAAGTAATACATGCAGTCTGAACAACTTCATTT
This sequence comes from Trifolium subterraneum, assembly GCA_951799995.1. NCBI lineage: Eukaryota > Viridiplantae > Streptophyta > Magnoliopsida > Fabales > Fabaceae > Trifolium > Trifolium subterraneum. Next base: position 4,554,820 of record OX637464.1, read on the forward strand.
TGTAGGAGGCCTTCGATTGGGTTTGAAGTTGTGCCATCCTAGGCCTATTCTTATTGACTTTCTCTTCTCATTGTATGCATTTTGTATTTTCTTACTGATGGTTCAGTTGATGATGTGCTGTGTGTTGACTGTGATGAGCAACACAAAAAGCTAGTGCCGCAAATACATGATACGGTGTTCTTTATGGGTTTATTGGGAAAAAATTAAATAAAAAATGAAGTGTATGACATTCTAAAAAATTCTAGGCCCTCTACAAAATATAAGTGATTGTCTTGGGGGAAAATATATGCATATTATGTTCTACACAAAATTAATAATTAGTATATAGTATTAGTGCTTCTATCTTTATTTAATAATATTTATATTTTTATTAGGGTGCTGTAATTTTATTTTATTTTTACGAAGTGTGCTGTAAATTATATGCGATAGTCTTGGAATGACACTATAAAATGAGGTGGTATAATTTTTCTAACAAAAAGTTTGTTCAATCTAAAATTGAGTTTTGTGGAGTGGGGGGATTAGGATTAGAAGTAGGAGTAGGAGTAAAAAGAAAGAACCATTTTTTTTCTTTTTCTTGACAGAAAGCTTGAAGGCGAAACTCCTTTTGTAGAGTAACTAATCTGGACAGAAATGATAGAGTGGGCAATTCTACACAAAAATACCACACTAGATTTTACATGATGAAACATAATATTTGTTTATACATTTTTTGAACTTGTCAAAGAATGAGGTATCAATTATACAGATGGAGGGTATCTGTACAGTTTAAATTAGAACATGTTGGATCAGCCACAAAACTATTGGTTGTTTAGCCATGCAAATTATCACCAGAAGATTTGCGGTACTGATTAAGCTCTTCATTAACACGAGCAAGAAGTCGTTCAGACTGTGACAACCTCTTGGTAAATCTGACGTTACTCAAATTTTGAGCTCCCTTATCCTGTAATCCACAAAATGGAATGCCCATAACTGATAAGGAAAGTTTCATTGTAAAATGATATAAGTAGACCCTACTAAAAATAGACAATGTAAGTAGACCTTAGTCTTTGAGGATTGTGGAACATGTTGAGAATTTCGTGTCCCGACTAGTGTTTTAACCATGTCATCCAATTCTGCAATCTTCCTCATGAGATTGGTCTTGTCCATCTACAACAATTCACAGAAAAAACCATAAACACTAATCAATTATTTTTTTTGGAATTCTTACATGGTAAATCAGATCACAATGGTGTGTTGCGCCCTACCTTCAACATTTCATTTTGTGCAGAAAGCAACTGATCTCGCTCTTGGAGTTGTTGCACTGCTATCTGAGTAGCAAGCATATCTGCCTCTTTACATTTCAGTTGTGATATGCAGCTGAACACAGATTTAATATGGTGAGAATAATAGAAATGAAAAATGTGTACAATCTCAGTATTGTGTCATTCTATTCTTAAAATAGCACGGATGCGGATTGCAGATTTCAGACATTAAAGGACGGAAGATTTGGAATGTTAGAACAACGTCCAACACTAAAGTAATTTGACACATAAGAGATTTCATTGTTGTTTAAATACATAATTTGAATTCGGAAACATCTCTTAATTTATCAATAACTCATAACTCCAAGCTACATTTTCTGGTAAAAAAGGGTTCTTTTAAGATAACTCAACCAGTTTAATATGAACTAGAATTAGAATCAAATATGATATATCATGTGCTCAACATTACTCCATGGTTAATTTAATTGGAGGAGTTAAAATATGTTAAAGAACTTATAAATCATGAGCTATTCCAAATTAAGAAAATTGATTAGAAAGTAAAACCGAGCATGGATAACAGAGTAATCAGACATGGTTTGTAAGATCACTTACCTCTTTCTTTCTTCAATGAGATCATTAATATGTTGTCTAAGGTCGAGATTCTCTTTTTCCTAATGAGAAAGAAATGTCAGATAAAGTAAACACATAATAAAATTTACAGCACACCATAATTTTAACATAGAGAACCTTTGCAAAGAACTCTTCTCTCTGTTGATGAGCTTCCTCCACTAATTGCACGATTTGGTTTTGGTCTATTAAATTCTGGAATTTACCAGAAGAAAAAATGCAAGGCAATGATGAGAAATCACAACCATGAAAGTTCAGAATATAAAAATAAATCTGAACTTACTGCATAGTTGGTAATGTCCAATTTGACCCCAAGAAGGTCCCGAATGACATCATGAGTCATGCTTTCAGTAGCAGCCAGCCTTGTTTGTAGCATGCAAACCTGATCCAATATAAATTTAGCCTTGTTTCTCAGCACTATTATAGATAGAACCTATATGAAAAGTAGTTATGTTATTCTAACACCTTAATTTTCAACCCTGACCTACACCTATATTACAGGCTAAATCCTCTCTTTGACCATGAGCCGCCACCATTAGTTTCAGAATGTTGCTTAGGAAAATCATGTTAGTTGCTTAGCATATAAAAAAAGGTTAAAACACTGCCAGATGTAAAATTAAGGTGTAGAAAAACGTTTCCTTTGAAAAGATATCCAACATAAAAAAATGGAGATTTTAGGTTTGGATGAATAACAGCTAAGCTAAACCAGATCAAAGAAGTAGATTCTTGAAGCCATCATTTTCATATTTTAATTATTTTTCATTTTCTATTGATTTATTAGCACTTCTAACCATCAATCATATACAAATGATATGAATGTATATATTCTCCTAACATATTCAGTCCTACTCTTGGGACAGACACTATAAAAGGATAAATACCTCTTTTTGCCGGCTAGCTGCAAGTGTTTCTAGTTCTTGCACACGGAGCCTTGCCACTGACAGTTCTTGATCCTTCTCCTGATTCATCTGCTGAACAAGATTTGAAATGCATCTGAACGGAGAGCCAGAACCTCTAGTCCTTGTTGAGGTTTTCTCAATTTTTTCTGATGTTGAATATGACACATCTGTTTTCACTTCGTGGAACATTGTCTCCAGGCACTTGTACTAAAAAGAAGGATAGGGAAGCAAAAGATGTGGGAAAGTAAGAATAACATGATACAAAATTATCTGAAAACTACTTGGTAAAGTCGGAACTTATATTGTTGTGTACCTTCTGTTGGTACTGCAATGATTGGGCTTCAGCATGCAATACAATTTCAGAGATATACTCTTTGCACTTTTTAATCTTCAAAAAAATAAAAAATATATGCAAAATGTTAGACTTCCAGAAAAAACAATAAGTGCAATTTAATTGATTTTTAAAGAAATTTCTTGGAATTTAAGAAGAATACCTCCTGATCTTTCTCTGCATTTTCCTTTTCAAGAAGCTTTATATGAATCAGTGCCTCATTTAGTTCCAGTACTTTACTAGGTAGTTTCCTACATCAGGGTTTTTTATGTGATGGACAGCAGAGAAGTCGAATCAGAAATAGATCAGAATAACAACAGTTGAAAACCCTTTTCCCAAATAAATAGAGTCTGTTATATGGAAAATAGAAAGCAGTAATACATAGAAAATAATTTTGACAAACTTGTAGTGTACAAATTATTAGCACTAATCTAATTTTGAATATCTACATCATTTGACTTGTCAACTTTTCAGAGTTAAAATTATTTCAATCTCAACACTTGCATTTGGTCAATATTAAACTATAATACAAATCAATGAAAGGGTAGAAGCTCCAACCTAGATAACTTCTCTCCAGTATGAACACTCGTGCTTTCTAAATCTGAATTTTGGGGTAAACTCTCAACTAACAGTATCCTCTCTTTCAAAGCTTGTAGTTCCACTTTTAGCGAATCACTAATTGAACGATGTCTTTCTACCTCCTCATCCATTTCATACACCTAAGAGCAATGCAATATAGTCAGGAAAAAGCAAATACATAACAGAATGTTTGATTAACCTTCGGAGCCCTTTCAAACAACAAGCCTGTATTGTACTGAAATTCACGTTGAACATTAACAATATTTCCCAGCTTCAACTAACCTTTTTCTCTAAAACATTTATGGTAGATTCAAGTTCCTCAACAGAATGTTCCAAAATCTTGACTTCCTCTTCCTTTTGCTCAGCAAAGAGCTTACTAGACTCCGACTCCTATTAATGAGATTTCAGTTGCATAAAAGACGGTTCCAACAACAACAATAATAATAATTTGAAACTAGAAGAAATAAACATAATAATCAGCATAAAGATACCTGACGAGCTTCCATGGCAATAGCTTCCTTTTCATCAACCAAGGAATAAACCATCTCAAGCTTGTCATTCAATGCATGAACTTTTTCATAAAGTTGGTCTCTCTCCATCATCACCTGATTTAGTTCATCCTCTATGCTTTGAAACAAGGAAAGTGATTGGTTTTCCAGTGAAGCTGTCAAATTAGTAATTTCATTTTCCAAGCCTTTAATCACCTCTTTGTGCTCATCCAATTGCTCTTCAGCTTCCTTTTTGTTGTCATATAATTCTCTTAAAAGATCCCTTAGCTCCTCATTTTGATCAGCATATTTCTCAATTGATTCTTTAGCAAGCTCAAGCTCATAATTTGATCTAGTTAAGGCCTTTTCAGTGTCAGTAAGAGAAGCTTCCAGTTTTTTGTTTTGAACCAGTATATCGTCAAGCTGACTTGATTTGATCTCTAGCTCATACCGAGCTTGGCTTAGAGAAAATATTAACTTCTCAGTCTGATCCCTAATTTCCTTACTGTTAGAAGTTGATTCCTGCAACAGCCTAAAGTCAAAAAGTAAACCTTCTAATAACTCTTGTTTCCTCTCTAACTCCTTTTTAAGAGTCGTGTTTTCATATAATACTCTAACATTGGGAAAGTCTGGTTCCCCTTGCACATTTTGGATTAACAGATGGTGATCTATTTTCTCTATACCTTCATTAACGGTACTAGGGATAGGTTCTGCAATACTTGAGCAAGTTTTTGGCAAATTATGCAATGCCCCTTGTCTGGCTGATTGAAACTCATGGTTTACACTAAAGTCAGCAAACTTACTGACAAGCTCTGTTAAACAGCAACTGTACAAAGCAAAAGATTCAAAACCTCCATCCATAATCCGTGAGCAAATATCTTCTACTGATGCCCTTAGGCTGTTCACAAAGTACAGTATCTCCTGCCCCATCAGATGAACATCAGAATATATTACCTCGAATTTCTTCTCCATATCGGTTTGCATTTGTAAAAAACACTCTTCTAGCGTAGAGATCGAATTTGTCATCTTACTCATCTCTATCGAGCTGAAATTGATGTGGTCCTTTAGTAATTGATTCTCTTCCTCTGCATGGTGTGTTGAAGATTTAAGCTTTTGAATCTCTTCTGACATGCTCGCTCTCTCGATCGTCAAGTTTTCACTAGCCTGCTTCCACAGAGCAGTTAACTGTTTTGAATCTTCAAATGCTTTCGTCAAAGCATGTAATGTGAGATCTGCTTCTTTCACCGCTGCATGAGCTTCCATAAATTTGGTTAAGAAGCGCTCATCAGGCTTAATATCCCTATAGTCAAACACCTGAATCATAGGCACATAATCAAAGAACATAAGAGACATGAATATATTCCTGTCCAGTAAAATTATGAGACTGTACATACCTCTTTGTCGCTCTCATAGCCAACATCATCTTTCTGCATCCTGAACCATGAAGATGGAGCCACCTTTTCCAGCTCTGTCATATATCATTACATCTTTTAGACTTTTGTATTACATTTCAGATGACTAAATACAAATGGAAGTGGCAAAATGGATGGAAACATGGAAGTAGTAGTAACAAAATGGTACCTTTAGGGCAAGAAAGGGATCCATCATCAAGTTTTTTGAGGAGTGCGGAAAAACAATTATAGAGTCTTTGGAAACCATCATATGTGGCATTTAATTCTCTCCTCAGACTGGACCTTGCTACTACATTATAGATTGGCCTTCTCATGAACTCTGCTGTATTTGATGAACTGCAAGCATCATCTGATTGAATTATAATGCCTCTTTCAAAATTTAGATGCTCCTTTTTTTCATTTATTTCTCCAGCTAACTTAAAGTCATAATTACTTGTGAATCCATCTGACTTTCTTCCAGAAGTGACACTCTCAGTTTCAGTTGAGAAATCAGAGAGTGAAGAACTATCAGTGCTCAATTCAACAGCATCTATGAAATCTTCATCTGCCAGTTGAAATCTTGACACATCTGCGTCTTTGCTAACACAATTATCTATGGTATTCAATCTTTCATTCATTAAAACAAGATGCTCTTTTATCTGATGCAGAGTGTGATGCTGGTTTGCAAGCACTTGACAATTACTTGTATTTGATGTCAAGGAGTCAACTGTATAACCGTCAGAACTTATATACTGCATCTTTAAATCCCTTATTTCTTTCCTCATATCCTTTGTTTCTTTGACTATGTCTTGAATCAAATCCCTATAAGCAGAAAAAAGACCCAGGACACCAGTTTGGAAACCTTCTGTCTGCATTCCTGTATCTTCAAAACTGGTTTTTACAGCATTATCCATCTCCATTATTTCTTGTTTTGTCAACTCAACTTGACTCATAAGATCATTTAGTACCAAACTATATCCAACATCTAGATTCTCAGAAGTAGTACAACCTCCGAAACTGCTTTGCATATCTAGATTAGGGATGGAAATGTCTTCAACATTATTATTCATGTGAGCTGCATTAAAACTATCAGAAAGCCATTTTGCAACAACGAATGCAGCATCAGCTTGCTTAGCTGCTTTACAAAGTTGATCGTTTTTATATTTTATTTCAGCTTCCAGAGTCTTTATCATATCGGTCTTCTCATTTAACAGGACTCTTAATTCAATTGCCTCTTCAGTGCCCTTTTCATTGTCTATATGTTCAAATGCACTTAAGGTTAAAGTTGCTTCCTTTAAGGAACATAATTTCACCTCCATGTCCAATATCAACTTTCGTGCATCCTCCAAGCTACTTTGTAGTTGATGAATTGTTTCCTCCTTCTCAATATACTTTTTGACAGCCATGCCAACATGTTCACTAATCCAAGCATTGACCTTTGGAAATGAAGAAGAGATATTTTGTACTTGGCCACAGGCATCTTTGAGAGATCTAGAACCTTCAACAAGGAATGTTGTCAGTTCCAAGATTGCCTTTTCCCAGTCCAAACAAAGTGACTTCATTTCCTCTTCTTTTGCTGCAACCACATTTCTTAGCTCTGTATTTTCTTGATCAATGGAGCATAACCTCCCTTCTAACTCTGATTGAAGACTGGCAACCTCTTCCTGCAAATGAAGAATTGTGCTGGTCGTCTCCATCTCAACTTCTTGACAAACTCTTTCCATCTGCTGTTTTTGAGATAACTGTAACGCCCATTTCTCTTGATATTGGTCATTAAGTAACCTCACTTCTTTAAGATCCTTGCTCATTCTTTCCAATTTGGCTTCCAACACTTTGTTGTTTTTGTATTCCCATGTAGAGGATGGCATTTCATCACTAAAATCACTTCTCACAGATACTGTATCAACCTGAAATGTTTAACTGATTATTTGATTATAAAACAAGGAACCACCTATAAAAAAATTAAAATAAAAGATTTGAAAACAAGGAAGCGCAAATACTTCACTTTCCCAAAATAATGACCACGAGTGCATGTTAATCCATTAAATATCTTTTGAAAATATATTCATAAATTGTTCAGGGGGTGGATATGTCTAATTATATTTGCCTACATTTTCAATAAACATCATTTTATTTGCTTCCGAACTTTTATTTCAAACGGCGAAATCATGAAATTGTGATAGCTTCCGGTCATATGTAAAACAGGCAAACATGTGATAAGTTAAAAATTTGTTGGTATCTTTACTCACCAAGGAATGATTATCTGTTGTCAGAAGTTCATCAGGATGCTCGAATGAAGAACGCAGAATCTGAGTGGATGAAAAGTGATTAAACATGACAAAACAAAGGCTCAGCAAATGTGTTCATGAAGACTGCAGTATTTCATCATAAATACTTACAGAATTAGACTTCACTTGATTGTAGTTCAAATATTTTCCAAGTTCTGTCTGTAATTTATCTGCCTCCCTGTAACAACCAACCACAGGAAAAAGAAAGTAAGAAATTTGTCACCAGTCTACTGCATAGTTTTGAAAATGCTTTTTCAACCATGGTTTATACTTTTTTTAAGAGTCTCTAAATAATAATCTACAAATTATATATATCAAAATGATTTTTAGAGAATAAAAAATAAATGGGCCCAATATTATTAATAATAATGATATAAGCCGACTGTCTACCTAAGCAACTTAGAATTCATATTCTGGCAAACTTCTAACTCCTGTGTGGCATCAATGTCCTGAAAATTCAAAGAACATAATAAGTCAAAATAGGAAATCGTAGTAAGCAAAACCAATATTACACAAGTAATAAAAGTTGACCTGATTTTCATTTTTCATGGAGAAAGTAAATTTTTCTTGGAGATGGACCAAGAGCTGCACAAGATAAACAAAATGGCAAATATCCATAATCACACATTTGAGTTTCATCTATCAGAATAGGGTAGGACAAATTATGGAGTCTAGCGAACCTGATCGCGCAATTCAGAAAGTTCAGTCAGCAATCTTTCCCGCTCTCCATGCTCATAGAAGTTTTGGAATCTGGTAGTAAGTACTGAAGCAATATGAGTCATTGGCAACCAAAAGGTTATTAGAATTTAAGATATTATCAGACAATGCAACTTACATTTGCAGTTGCTGCAAAAGTTTATCATTCTCCAAAGCAAGTTTGGATGATTCTGAATTTTTATCAATCTTCATTTTAAGCAACTGAATCTCCTCTTTTAAAGCCCTATTTTCCTCCATAAGATACTTCTCAGTTGATAGTTGACCATCTACCAACAATTCAAGTTGTTTAGTTTTCTCCTCACAATGCCTCAGCATAATTGAATTATGTTGAGCATCTTCTTCCTTTTGTCGAGCCTAGAGAAATGTGATACAAGTTTTTTAGCTCATGATATTGAAAATATTGCAGCTTATTCACATGAATAACATAAATATTTATGCATAAGCTTCTGGAATAACAATCATGCATACCATGCATTTTGTGCGATTAATTTCGACCTTTAAACCCTGGATTGTAGTCTCGGCCATTTTTTCTCTCCTCAAGGCTCCAACCAAAGCAGCTTTCAAGCGTTTGACCTGCAGAAATCACAGCTCTAACAATTACTGAGGCTATTCATTGTGATCATTATTACTATTGGATAAAATCCCTTGACAATCTTATACAGTTCATTATTGGATAAAGTTCCCTGATAATATCACAACCCATAATACAAGACTGTCAGTTATTGACACATGACGTACCTCTTTGTTTGGAGTAAGCAGCTTGTGATCTGCTGTCGCTCTTTCTCCCATAGAGTCCTGTTCTTCTGACACTTCACTCAACCTACAGCTATCAGAATTTGACTCCAAATTTGACGCCAGTGGTGGAAAAAATTTATTCTTTGTCAGAAAGGATAGTTGACCCTGCTCCAGTTCAGTATATAAGTCAGCCCCATGATGTAGTATTGTAGAAAATATCAACAATTTTGAACTCTTGATTCAATACCTTCAACTGTTGGATTTGCCACTGCAGTGCACTTATGTCACCAGAAGCATCTTCATTCACTTTTGCCTTTAAAGAGTAAGGGGGCAAATCAGTTAAATCGTACCTTAAGTTAATTGAAAAAAGTACCATGTAGCAGCAGCATTGTAGTATGCAATTATTCCCCAACCCCCTACCCAAAAAAACAGGTATGCATGCATTTATATAGGCTAGTACATTGTTTTGAATGAGCTTGGCTCGCTGGGCAAACTTCAGGGTGCTTAGTGTTTCGTTGGCAGAGCTGCATGGGAAGAATAATCATAATCAATATTAATGATAGAAAAACAAAAAATGGTAAAGATCGTTTTATAATTTCAAGCAACCAATTGTACAAACCAAATGGATGGGCTGACATTTGCAATGATCATTGTTTTTGAATTTCCACCTAGAGAGTCCTGCACAAAAATTTGGGGTGAGTACAGTCATGTTACTGGAGAATAATGCACTATAGATGGTATGCAACATTCATCACATTTTTTAGAACTTTGTGTATCTTACCTGTAGAAGAAATGTAAGCCTTGAATCTCTGTAGGGGACATGCCTAGGCTTCCCCTGGGCTAAGTCGACCAATGTCATAATGACCAAGCTAGGCACGTATAAAAGAAAAATAACAAAGTCACTCAATTGAACATAAATATTTAACCACGTTATACTGACTGAAAGTAAATCAATCAATAAACAAGGTCCTTGATAGTTAGCTACCCAAGAGTTGACAATGATTTATTTATATTTGCAGCTTCTTTTAGACGTTCACTATCAGCTCCAGAGCTTTTCTGCCTAGATGAATGTGCAAGTTAACACATGTTAAGAAAAAGAAAAGCAACAATATATAAAGATTCTGATCATAAAATTTGTAGTTACCTTTCAGAACCTGCCAGATCTACCAAATTTAACCTTGCAAAACGAAAGTGGGTCATAGAATCTTTCTCCCATCGGCTTTCAATAATGCAAGTGAAAACACTGTGAGACCGACTGCTCTCACAGTTCATATGAGTTGCAGCCACCTTTCTATTTGCAGTGCCCTGTGATATTTTTTTTATAGGAGAATAACATCATGCCAAACATAAATGGTAAGTTCAAATTGCAAAAATAATTGATCACAAAACTCCACCTGTACCAAAAGCCTCATAACATCATCGACTGTGACCACACTATGTTCAGTAAGATTGTCAACATATACCCCCTTCTTCATATCTTCTCTGAGCTACATATAAAATTTAATTTTAAACTGTTACTCGCAGCATTAACAGCTATTAAAATCAAAATAGATACAGGGAATTGTGGATTACTTGAAGATTTGTTGATGAAGGTTCTAGAAGATCAGTTATTTGTTCATTGTATATCTCTAAAAAGGAACATTTGCAAGTGTATTTCAATTTACAATCCTTCCCGCTCTCTTCTTCCTAAAAAATAGCAATAATGGCGACTTAGAAGCCGCATTAAATAAAACTGAAAAGAACATTCTATTAACATGGAACCATTATTCTAAGTATCACACCGCTTTAATCCTCGTAAATAAATAGTCAAAAACTCTTGGTGTTATCCCACTATCTTCATCAAGGCATCCTTGTGTTTCTTTGATCTCACCCATCATGGTATATGTTTTTCCACTGCCCGTCTGCAGAAAATCAACCACGTCTTCAACAACAATACACAACAACTCATAGCAAAAGACCAAGGTAAAACATAAGAAATTCTCTACAGTGATATACCTGACCATAAGCAAACATACAACTATTGTATCCTGACAAGCAATTCTCCACCATGGGCACTCCGGCAACCCTGAACAGATTTTCCTACACCAGTTCACAACCAAATTAAGCATTTGAACGAAAACCTTATCTTCAACATGCCACGTTCACTGGTTGAAATTCTTAAAAATTGAGTTGGGCCTAATTCAACCCTACAAAACCGGCTTATAAGCTGAGAATTGTCCTCATTTATAAACAAATATTCAGGTCATCCCTCATCCAATGTGGAATTCTTAACAAAATTTCTATATTTTAAAATTGAAAACAATTAAACTCAAGAAACTTTGACTATATCCATTTGGCTAAAAATACCAACTCCAAAGAAAGAAACCAAAACATCACAGATTTGCATGCAACATTAAACACTGTAAAAAATTCAAAATGCACCTGTGATAAGGTTTCACAGCCTATATGATCAAATGTGAATCTGGTTTCAGGATGACCAAGCCAAATCAAAGTCTGTGCACTTTCCTGTTTCAAACATCTTCCATTTCCTTGTGAAAGCTTCTCCGTATTACTCAACGGTCGAATCCTTATCAACACCTGAACACAACAACACACAAAATTAAAACCTAATTTCACACAAACAAATCATGATAGAAGAATAAGAACACAATTACACGAATCGATCCTAAAACGTACCTGCACATTATGATCCGTCCAAAACGAAGGATCGTTTTTAAGTTCAAAATGCTGAACTTCGGTTAAAATTTCAGTTCCTTTCACAATTCCTTTACCTAAGCTAACTCTACTACTTCCTCCGCCGAGTGAAACTCTGGAAGAATTTCTAGCTGGTGTACTCTGCGCCGAGTTAGGTTCGGAATGTAGCTTTCCAGTTCTAACTGAATTAGCATTCCCGAACCTATCTGAGGAAGAACGAGCATGTCGATGAGGTTCGGATTCGTGACACTGAGATGGATCGGGTATGGAATTGAGTGGAGTTCGTGGTGGTGGAAAGTTGATTGGGTTGTGAGATTCAAATTCGTTTTCGTTGGATTCGATTTGAGAGTTTCTTCGAGTCATGATGTTTCGAGTAGAAGTGGTTGTTGTTGTTGTAGTTTCATTTAAGAGTTTGTTATTAATGCGGTTGGAGCTTTGATTTGGAATCATTGTTAATGCTTCTTTGAGTTCGTAGATTTGAAGAGAACTGAGTTCTGTTCTGGTGATGAAGGATGAGATTTAGGACCCGCTTCAATTCAAATTCCACTTTCATAAATTGTAATTGGGTCCCTCAACTATTTGTTTATTTATGTTAATAACGTTAACCCTCAAACTTAGATTTTAAATTTCAAACATGTTAATGTTACGTTTTTATTTTGTTCTTTGTTGGAGGAATGATGGTCAATTTTTTTATTTTTGTTGTGGAGGAGCCTCTTCTCTATCTACTCTTTCCTAACACGCTACTACTATGTTGATTTTTTATTTTTATCAAATAATTAAAAATCGACTAATGCTACGGTGGACCACCTTCACAAGTGGTCCACCGTGGACCAAGTGATCTACCGAACATGAATTTTACAAAATTCACTGTTGGATTGAAAGTTTATATCGTATAGATCATCCATAAATTTTTTAAATTTTTTTGAAAATCATTTGATATTTTATTGAGACCCATCAAGATTTATGTTATTTAACGACCGTTAATTTTGATGTGTCTCAATAACATATCAAATGATTTTCAATTTTTCTAATTTTTTCTATGGGTGATCTATATGATATAAACTTTCAATCCAAAAGGTGGATTTTGTAAAATTCGTATTCGTTATAGTGTTATTTGTGACTGGTCCACCATGGACCACTTGATGAAGTGGTCCATATTAGAATTTACCTTAAAAATCACTATGAAATAAAATAAGGAATAACACAAGGGGAAGGAAATAAAATAAAGAATAATATGAAAAGTATGATTAAAAATCATAAAATTAGTTCATACTTCGCCTTGATCAAACTAAGGGCCTCGGACGGACTAAGTTTCGAAAAGTTTGTCATTCTTAATACTATCATCAAATAATAAAATTATGAAAAGGCTAACATGTGCCCTTAAGGCACTTGTTGGTATACAAAGATACTCCCTCGTTCCACAATATATCTCACTTTAGCCAAATTACACAAATTAAGAAATATAATTAATGTTGTATGAAAAAAATAAATTATGAGTTAGTTTACAAAATTGTCCTTAAGGCTACTTATGTCATTACTATGAAATAGTAGACAGAGTTAACACAATTACTGTGTGATGCAGTAATTATTTCTGACCGTCCAATTAAAATGGATAGTTGTGATTAAACAAGATAAAATTTGACCACAATAGTCATCCGATTAAAAACTTGTGGCCAAGATTGTTTACTGCGTGAAGCAGTTACAACAATGGATTCAAGTCCGAGTTAGCATCCACATCAATAAACAAGAAAAAGACAAATTTTCTTAGATCTGTACCGTAAAATAGCAATACAGACTATAGATTTAGAGGTGTGGAAAATTTTCTCATTCGGAGTCATCTATAAGCCCCCACAAAGACAATACAGACTATAGTCATAGAGTGTGTTGTTACTTGTTAACTACCCACAATGGTTTAAACACCATCAACACATTCAACACTCACTTTTTCACTCCACATCATTCTCTCTTTCTTCCACTTAATCATTCAACACTCATTCAACTTTTACCATCTCCAATGGTTTTTTTTCATTCAACACCCTACCCCACCACTTTCTCTACCCCACCACTTTATATTTCATATTCTTATTTAAATTTAAATTTAATTTTTTGTTTTTATGATTAAATAAAATTATAATTATCGATTAAAATTAAAATAAAATAATAAACTTAACAAAATTTATTTAAATAATTTTTTTTATTTTCTTAATTTAAAATGCAATACATCACACAAATAACGTAATTAGTACGATACAAATTAACTTAAAATGCAATACAACACACAAGTTACGTAATTAATACGATGCAAATTAACTTAAAATACGAAACAAATCATCTTCAATCCTGAAACATTCCAAATTTTGTCCATATGTACTTCACTAGATCTGCTTGCAATTCGTGATGAGCTTTTTGATCACGGAGCTCGGATCTAGCACGCACATGATTTGCAAAAGCGGGTAATACCTCGGATGAAAATGGTTGCAGTGCACTAGATCCACTTTCCTCAGACTGCTCAAAATCGGTCCAACGTTGAGCATATGAATCTCGTTGGTGCTCTGAGATACACTTGCTCATACAATTGTATGATTCCTTTACAAAATCTACGTAAGCACTCTAATGCAGTAGTACCTCCTATTTTGATGTACTCATCGACCGCATCTACTGCCATACCGTAGGCTAACATTCGCATTGCTGTGGTACATTTTGCTAAAGGTGATATACCTTCTTTCTTGGCAGCATCAGCTCGCTGGGTGAAGTAGTTATCACTACTTGAAAGGTCCCCAACGATTCGAAGGAAAACATGTTTTTGCATGCGGTATCGACGACGGAACATAGCATCGTCATATGTAGGCTCATTGGCAAAGTAGTCGTCATTTAGTCTTTGGTTTGCAGTTGTATGATCTCTATTGACATATTTTCTACTACGAGATGCACCATCTTCCAATATTTTTTTTCGACGCTCTCTAAATCGTTTGAGTACATAAGTTTCTTCAACTTCATGATTTTGCAAGTACTTAACGAGATCAAAATCACCGGTTGATGGATCCATTGTGATATTGGAAGTATATTGGATGAGATTTTGGATATTGGTACATAAATGGATGAGTCCATATATATAGATTCAATTTGATCCAATAACGGATTTCAAATAATTATTGTATAGAGTTAATTATCATATAAGGCTTGGGTGGGTGACGGATTTCAAATAATTATTGTATAGAGTTCATTTGGACACAATAATTAAAGCACGTTGGGTGGTGGACACAATAATGAAAGCAAAGACATTACACTGACATATCACAATAATTGAAGCAAACACTAAATTGATTAAAATTAATTATGGAAACAGTTCTTTGGCCAACGTCTCCATCATGGCTTTCTTCACGTCATCGAGATTCTCATCAGAACTTAACTTCAGATACATTTCCATTTTCTTAAGTTTGTTTATCTCTTGTTGATTGGAAAGTAACATTGTCAATTGTTCCATCTCTTTCTCCTTCATTTTGATGTAATTATCCCATTCTTTGTCCACCACCTCTGTGGGTGTGGAAGCTTTCTTTTTTCCCTTCTTTTTGGCTGCATCCCTACCTATAGGGCGAGAACTGGAACCTACAGAGTCCTTGTGAGATCTCTTAGATTCACTACTTCCTGAGTCAATATCTCCTCCAACTAAACTTCTAAACCGTGGTTGATCACGGACAGCGTTCCATTCTTCCATTAAAGTGAACTTAGCATTCTTCCCACATGCGTATATTTCCTGTGCTTTTGACAAAATGTCATTCTCCGACCAGCCGCTTCCTTGCAAACGCTTAGCGCCATCATAAGCGCCAATCCATTTATCCAGTAATTTGTTCATATAATTAAAGCGGTTTCGGCATGCAACATCATCACGCGGAGGATCGAATTTGCAATGCTCATTACAATACTCAGCAATATTACCCCAATACATTTCACGTTTTTGGTTTCTCCCAACAACACTGCTAGTTGAAAATTTAATCCGCCCACTAAGTAACACCAAATTTTGTTCAGTGTTCCATGTTGGTTGCGGGTGTTTCTTGCTCTTAGGAGTTGAGTCCTCTAAATATTGAGTGACTTCATTAACAATTGTTAGTTGTGTTGAAAATTCCGGAAATTCAGGTGCACCAAAATTAGGTATGTTTTGAGGAAATTGGTTATAAAATGGATTTTGATAATTGTTGAAATTTGGATGCAAGTTTGGAACTGATGACTGGTTGAAATTTGGTGCAAGACCAAAATTAGGTATGTTTTGAGGAAATTGGTTGTAAAATGGATTTGGATTTTGATAATTGTTGAGATTTTAATAATTGTTGGGATTTTGATAATTGTTGGGATTATTAGAAGAATTATTGGGATCCATTTCACTAAAAAAAGATTAAAACTTGAAAAGAAAGACTAATTAGAAAGATAATAATAGATTAAGATAGTGAAAAACTTGTTTTTTTTTCTGTGTCCAAATGAAATGAACCAAGTCTCTATTTATAGAGGAAAAAAAATCACGAATTTTGGTAAAAAAATAATTTTCAATGAGATAATTGAGTTTAAAGGATAAAAATAAAAAAAATCCACCGACCCAATCAGAGTCTTCCACGTGGCTATCCTTTATCTAAACAAACACTCTCTCTCCGCGTCAGGCAGCTCCACACGTCTGGAAGAGCAAATCCGGATGCAACACGTGTCCCCCCGTGTCAGTGTTCAATGCAGTTGAAGATGTTCATCTTCTCTCTCCGCTGGCAAAGATTCAACAAGTATAATGCAATGGTTTCAACTCTTTAAGCCAACATTCAACACCCTCAAATCATACCATTGCATATAGTCTAACTTACTATATAATTCTTGAATTAAAGTATAAAAATAAAAATAAAAAGAGTTTCTTTGGTCCTTTTTTTCTTTTGCATTTACTCTTGTAAAACAGAATGAAGAAATGTCAAATGGAGCCAGTGGGTGTGGGTGGGTCTGTTCCTCCCAAATTCAGTACTACTGTAGATAGTACTCCTATCATCAGTAGTAATAATAATGTTTTTTCAATTTTTCTGAGTGGCTAGTGGAGCTAGCTCCTGCAATACATTACAGATTTCGAGTGGCATTCCAATAAAACCTCGATAACTGATCACAACTTTTGTTCAAATTTTCAACATGTGGATCCCACACAACAAGTGCACCCCAACCTGTGTCCAACGTTCAAAAAGCCATTCCCCCCATGCTCGAGTAATTTACGGCCATTTCTATCTACACACTTTTTCAAGTAAAACATCATCTCAAAGTTACTCACATTTTTACCTTGTGAATCATGCATCTTCCACTACCATTCACAATCTTCAAACTAGCTACTACACTAACATTCCTTCTAACACTACAACCCATTCCCACTCACACACTCCCACCCTGCAAAACCTCATGTGGCATTATTCCCATTAACTACCCATTTGCCTTAGAAGATGGCTGTGGAGCACCACAGTTCAGAAACATGTTCAACTGCACTTTCACTGAGTTATTTTTTCAAACACCTTCTGGTCCTTACAAAGTTCAATCCATTGACTACAACAAAAAAACCATGGTACTTTACGACCCATCAATGTCAACATGCTCCATTCTTCAACCACATCATGAATTCCTCATGACAGATATTCAATCTGCTATTATCCCTCCATCACAAGACACAGTTTTTGTTCTGTTAAATTGTTCTATAGATTCACCTGTTCTTAATCATTACAAGTATCTTTGTTTCAACTTGGAAGGACACACTTGTGATGAACTTTACAGTGGTTGTAATGCTTTTAGAGTCTTTCATTTGATGACAAATAGTTCTCCACCATGTTGTTTTACAAGTTATAATACTTTGAAGTATATGAGTATGAATATTTTGGATTGTACACATTATACAAGTGTGTTTAATAGTGATAAGTTGAAGGGTGTTGGTCCTTTGGATTGGGTTTATGGGATTAAACTTTCTTTTAGTGTGCCTGATATTGGATGTGATAGTTGTAGACGATCTGGTGGGACTTGTGGATTTGATACCGATACCGAAGGTCTTCTTTGTCTTTGCTCAGGTTTAAACAATTCAACAAGGGAATGTGGTGGTAAGCTACTTGGTTTATGTTTTGGATTTTGAATGATATTGTGTTAGTTAATGTCAATAGGGTTGTATTATAGTACACACTAATTGATTTTGTCAGAATTGATTATGTAAAAATGATACTGATAAAAATTAATTTGAAGATAAAGTGATTTATGTTTAGATATATTTATGTAAAAGCGAGTTGAACAAAAAAATTGAGTGTAAAAATCAATTCTAGAATCATAAGCTACAATTTCTAGCTTCAAGTAAAATTGATTCTGGAGGCATAATCAATTATACTTTTGAGAAACCAAACAAGTCGGAATCAATTGAGTCAGTCTATAAAGAGCAAAACTTTGACTTCAATTGGGCCCCATTTGTGGACGATGGGATTTGGTTCCCTGGATTAGTCGGTCATTGAGCCAGTTTTCAAAAATTAAACTAAATTAAGGTGATTGACGCTAGTGAGCATTTTAGTCTAGGAGTATTTAAACTCTGACATTTGAAATTACGACGTCGAGCTCTTATCAATGATTGAACTTACACTTCATTGACAAAACACACGATTCTTTTGAATTTTTTGTTTAAGTTAATCAAGCAAATTTTTTGCTTTTCAGTTTCTTAGAAATTTTAAACAGTTTTTAGAAAGGGATATCAAACGGTCCTAACTGTTACTTTATGTTTGTCTATTTTGTTTTGAATCTCAGCTGCTGGATTTGAAGGCATGATATCAGAAGGATTGAACAATGCTCCTTGGACAAGGCACCAACTTGTTTTGCTTCTTGTAGTTTTCCTTCACACTGTGATGGGGCTACTTTGAGTTTAGTCGTGTTCTACTCCTTCTCTTGGTGGCCAGAGAGCTTGTGTAGTTGTGTGTTTTGTGATAATATTTGCTTCTTTGAGAATTAAGACTCAAAATTATCACTTTAGTAGTGCAAAGTAGCTAGCTTTCCAAAACATAAAAGGCACATCTTTCTGGTTTTACATGTTCACGATGAGCATGACAAATGGACGAATGTAGTAGTACTTTTCTTATTGCTTCAACTATTAGTACTTACTTTAGCTTAGCATAACATGGAATGATGACCATTATTATGTTGATATATTGCCTAATTGTTAAGTTACAGTCTTAAGTGGTACAATTAGTAGATTGCATTTTGGTTGATATTTATGCTTCCATTTATCTTCTTGATTGTGTTTGGTTTGTTTTGTAAGTTTTTGAAATCATTGTTGTTGGGATGCTTGTAATTGATACTATTGTGTAGTTCTACGAGCACTTAAGCATTGTAAAAAATGAGTATATTAGTCCATCGTTGTTGTTGGTATGCTTGTAATCGATATTATTGCGAAATTCTGCAAGAACTTAAGCATCAATAAGCTTATAATAGGACCATGAAAAGATCAAAACACAACATCTCTACCGAAAATCGGAAGACATTGATTGAGTTGAACATATGAATTATTTATATACCAAAAGTGTCACTAATATGAGGCTATTATAAGCTTCTTGTGAAGATAATGACAATGTGAATTATGAGGCTTCTTGTGAAGATCGTGACAAATATGAGAAAATGTTTATCTGAGTGGGATATGTTAGTGATAACTATTTAAGAAACTATGAACCATATAAACGATTAACGAATGAGAGTTACATAGTTATGCAGTTATCACATTTCACTTCAGTTAGCTTGAACTACATTAACAACTTACAGTCAAATACTTTGTTTAAAACCCAAATCTTTGTTCATGTTAGCAGATTTGGTACAGTAGCAAAAAGTGCTGAAAGAAAAGAAGAAAAAAATAAATCAAGTACGAGGGTGAAACACCTTTAGAGCATCAGACCGAAGGATGCTCTGTATCTCCGTAGGTGGGAATTCTCAAAAGGTCAAATTGTCATCATTAGCCGATTCTAACTTCGCCAAAAAATCAGCACTAGCATTACCTTCCCTAAGAGAATGAGAAAGGTGGATTTCCTAATCTAATCGAAGAAGGTCCTCGATGCTTGCTAATACTGCCGCATAACAGTGGAAAGAGTTTAAATCCATTGAAATCACATCAACCACAGTTTGAGAATCGGAGTAACAATGAATACGCATGTATCCTAGTTCCCTTGCAATCTTAAGACCGTCGAAAACTGCCATAAGCTCAGCAAAAATATTATTAGAAATACCCAAAAAACCACTAAAGCCAATAATCCACATGCCGTCTCCTTCCCTTATCAAACCGCTAAAACCAGCCCTACCAGAATCCCCAAGGCACACATGCATCTCATGTTCTATTTTTTTATATATAACTATGCCTTCCAAGAGGATTGAAAAGGGACCATATTAGCTTCTTTTCTTCAAGATTATCACAAATGGCAATGGTATATATTGAGTAAAATGTCAAATACCTCCCTGAAATTTCAAAATTCGTCAAATATCCCCTTGAAATTTGAAAATAGGCAAATACCTCCTGAAATTGTAAAAATTCAACTAAATTGCCCCCTGCTCGTTTACCTCGTCTATTTTGAGCTTTCAAAAGCGCATTGTTTGAGTCTTCAACTTCCTTTCAACCAAGTGAACAACAAGGAACCAAAACAACAAAATGATCATCACCAAAATCATCCTCATCATTATTATCATTGCTTTCAAAATCATAACCAAGAGGTTCTAACCACCTAATAGACCAATCTGAGTCACCAGATTCAAAATCAGACAAGAAACAATTATCACCAACATCATACTCTTTATCAATTCTTGTCTCATCCATCTTTTTCTCTCTTTTCCTCATTAAAATAGACGGAGTAAACGGAGCATGGGGCAATTTAATTGACATTTTACAATTTCAGGGGGTATTTGCCTATTTTCAAATTTCAGGGGAGTATTTGACGAATTTTGAAATTTCTGGGAGACATTTGGCATTTCACTCGGTATATATTAGAGGACGGACACTACAAGAAATGATTTAATCCCAGAATGGTACATTGACTTCCGAAATAAAACGAATGCGCGTGATACGCAATGCTATTAATATACTACATGAAAATATATTTTCAACATGGGGATGTAGCTCAAATGGTAGAGCGCTCGCTTTGCATGCGAGAGGCACGGGGTTCGATCCCCCGCATCTCCATCTTTATAGTTTTTTACAATTTAATTTTTTTTTTTTTTTTGTAATCATCTTTTTCATGATATATAGCGAAATGTTCCCTTCCCGCCAAGACGTTTGTCTGAAACTAGGGTTTGCAAATTGTGAGAACTGAGAAGCTACTGCGTGCGATTGACATGGCGGAGGTTACTCTCATCGCTCACTTTCTCAACCAAACACTCAGCCCAGACGCCACCGCCGTCCGTTCTGCCACCGATGAGCTCGATCGTCTTTCTCTCACTCCTCACTTCCCTTTCCATCTCCTCTTCATTTCCACTGGTAATTCCCAATTCTTCATTTTCCATTTCCAACTCGATTTTCTCTAACAATTATCAATCGATTTAATTCTCAACAGGAGGAGAAAATCAAGGTCAGAAAATTGCTGCTGCTACATATCTGAAAAACCACACGCGCCGGAATGTTGATAGCAGCGGCGCCACACCTTCCAATGTGAGCAAGGAGTTCAAGGATCAGCTGATGCAAGCTCTGCTTCAAGTTGAATTTCCCATTCTCAAGATTTTAGTTGAAGTGGTTCGTGTTTATTTTATCATTTCTAATTTTATGTTTGTCATTGACTATGAAACAAGAACTCTGAAGCATGGACTCTCGCATATTTGACACAACACGGACACGTCGACACAAAAAATTTGGACACCGACACCACTGCATATATATTAATTAATTTATTACAGATCTAAATTGAGAATCAAAGTGTATCTAAATTGAGCATTTTATTAGAAACATTTTTTTGGGACATGTGTCAGACACCACGACACACCTAATCCTAGATGTGTTTGTGCTTCGTTACTGATCCTTGGTTTGCTATGATTTGATTTTATATATCTGAGATGTTTCGATGTGACAGTTCCGAATTGTTGCTGCTGCGGATTTTGTGAGACAGAGTTTGTGGCCGGAACTTGTGCCAAATCTGCAGTCTGCTATTCAAAATAGCCATCTTATCAACGGTTCAAACTCCACATGGAATACCATCAATGCACTTGTGGTTCTTCATGCGCTTCTCAGACCCTTTCAGGTATTCGAAATTCACTGTTGGTAGTTTTGATAATTTATAAATTTTTGTTATTTAATGCAATTTGTCATTATATGCTTTTTATGTGAAATAAATGTTTGTTGTATACAATTAAACTAATTGTATACTGATTGAGCTGCATATAACTCCGTTTATGAAAATTCATTTTGTTGTATTATTAGTAGAGATGACAATGTTGTCGCTTTGCCTTATATCTAAAATGCAATCCTTTTTGCAGTATTTTTTGAATCCCAAAGTTGCCAAGGAGCCAGTACCGCCGCAGTTGGAGCTCATAGCAAAAGAAATTCTTGTGCCTTTGCTCACTGTTTTTCATCAGTTTGTTGGAAAGGTATTGTGTTTTATTTTTGGATATACTCACTGTTTATCTTGAACTTCACTTCTGATTGATTTTATGATGCATGGGTCAGGCCGTAGCAAACCATGACAGTGCAGACATACAAACTGAGAAAGCCATCCTCACTATATGCAAATGCCTGCATTTTGCAGTAAGTAATGGTTTGACATGTCTGTAGTTGATATGCATTAATCTATATTTAGTAGTTATTTTAGCGTATAAGTTATAGCATCTCATCCAAACAACATTATTCAGTTATCTTTTCTTTTTTTGTGATCTTTATCCACTTGTAGTACAGTTTTTATTATTAATGTCTAAAATTCAGGATTGTTAGTTTTTTTATCATTCAATTGGCATTTTCTGTCCCAATGCAAATTCTTCCCAACGTTTTTGAATTTTTGCACACATGCCCAATATTGCAGAGTTGCTTTTGAACTTTGAAAACAGAATTACTATTGTGGGAATGTCAGCTATTGTAACCTTTTATTTCTCTTTTGGTATTTGGTTCAAGAATGTATGTGGATTTTTTCTCCTCCCTCTGAATTTATGGTCTTTATATGGTAATTTTTGTTGTTGCTATTAATCTGACATTTTTAATTCATTTTTAATCTGACATTCCTACTTATAGGTAAAGTCCTACATGCCATCTACTCTAGTTCCTCTACTGACTTCGCTTAGTCGGGACCTAATGAGCATTTTGAGTTCTCTGAGCTTTGATTCTACAGTCACTCAAGAAGATGTATATTTGACAAGATGGAAGTCTGGAAAAAGAAGTCTGCTAATTTTCTCTTCCCTCGTTACCCGGCACAGGAAACATTCCGACAAGTAATATAGTTTCTAAGTATTTTAATTTTTGGTTATATGCATATTTGGTATTGTATAATAAAATATATATCCTCCATTTTCAGGTTGATGCCAGATATTATCAATTGTGCTCTAAACATAGTCAAATTTAGCAAAAATACCAGTGTAAGATGATATTCTTAAATTTTGTTCTTAATAACTGATTAGTTGTTGGCTTGAATAATGGTTATGCTTGTTATTTCCAGTACTTTGACAGCAAAACTCTTATGAAGATATTTCCTTAAATTGGTGTCAGTCCTCCATTTTTATTTACAACACCTATATTCATTTCCCACACGGCTTCCAAATCTTCTATTATCTATAACTTGATTCTAGACTTGTGTAACCTCTTTGTTTTAACCTGTGTAACCTTAAATTTTTTAATTATATTTCTTATTTTCTGACATTTCAAAATCTGAACAGTGTAATTCCTTTTGCAGAGACTTCCTTTCCTTTTAGAGAGGATTCTCTCCCTAGGTTTTGATGTAATTTCAAATGTGCTGGAGACTGGCCCTGTAGGTTATTTCAATTTTATTCACTTGCAATTTATTTTTAATTTCAGTTTCATTTGTTAGGATGTTTTGAATTTTGTAATTGGCATATTCTTCAAAATATGTCTTTAAAGACGTTATATTTCAATTATAACGCAGGGGTGGCGGTTAGTTTCTCCACATTTTACAGCTTTATTGGAATCTGCAATCTTCCCAGCGTTGGTAATGAATGAAAAGGTCAGAATTTATTTCAAAAAAGTAACAGGGATGGACTTTTTTCTCAAGAGACCCTTTCTCATTGATGTCTTATGGTAATGCAATTTGCAGGACATATCAGAGTGGGAAGAAGATGCTGATGAGTATATTCGGAAGAATCTTCCTTCAGATATAGTACGAAAACTTATTTTTTTTTGTTATTGTTTTAGATAATTTGTAGTCATTTCCTGACCAAAATTTTATATTCAGGACGAAGTTAGTGGATGGAGGGAGGATTTATTCACTGCCAGAAAAAGTGCTGTAAACTTACTCGGTGTTATTTCAATGTCAAAGGTTCCTTCTTGATAAAAATTCACCGAGCTATATGCCCCTTGGTTATTACTGTAGTTCATGTGGTCATTAATTTTTTGCAGGGGCCACCAATGGAGACTTCCATTGACAGTTTATCAGCCAAGCGTAAAAAAGGTCAAAAGAACAAAAGAAGCAATCAACGCCGTTCTATGGGGGAGTTACTGGTGCTTCCATTTTTGTCTAAGTTTCCCATTCCTTCTGTTTCCAACGTGTCTCAAAAAAAAGTCCTGAATGAGTGAGTTTTTATGTATGCTTCCCGTGTGTATGCCTGCCTGATCAATTAACTGCACACTTTATGAACTTATTTTTAAGATCTATTGCACATCTTATATCGACAATCACTTTGTTCATTTGTTAACATGTTCCTTACTTCCTTGCAGCCTATTTGTTAAGCAGCAATGCAAAATACTAAATAAGTGCCCCTATATATTTTTGAATAATCTTGTAAGGGATTTTTTTTAGCCGGATTTAGTCAATTGAATTTATACACTTTTGATGCCTATACATATCTGCGGAGATCATGTATTTAGTTTGTGTTTTTAAAAATGATCCTGATTGAAGAGGACACGTTTTTATTGTGTATGTTTCATTTACTCTTTGTAGAGCTTATTTCCTTTTCATTTTTTGCTTCTCTTTAATGGTTCCTCCTGTACTCAATGTCAGTATCATATTATAAGCAGTGTCTTATTTCTGTATGTTTAGTTGATATTATTATTAATAATTTTCTTGCACCTTATTCTTGCTACATCATCTATGGCAGTTACTTTGGTGTACTGATGGCATATGGCGGTCTGCAAGATGTGAGGACATTCACCTTTTGTTGAAAAAGCCATAAGTTTTTCGAACTTAAATTTTCAAAAAAGAAAATTTTAACAACTCATTTCTTTTAACAGTTTTTGAGAGATCAAGAATCTGGATTTGTGACAATTCTCGTTCGTACACGGATTCTGCCACTGTATGCCATAGCTGTTTCTGTACCACACCTCATTGCAAGTGCAAACTGGGTACTTGGAGAACTAGGCTCCTGTCTACCAGAGGTACAGTCAATCTAGCTGTCAGAACTCAAGCAAATTCTGTTTCAAATGGAGTTTCAATATGGTTTCATGCATCTGTTGTAATATATCAGGGAGCACATTCTGAGGTGATTCAAACTCGGTTTCTAACCTTGTGTGTCATTTCAGGAGATGAGTGCTGATGTATATTCTCAATTGCTTATGGCATTGGTTATGCCGGACAAGCAGGATATTTCTTGCTATCCTGTGCGGGTTTCTGCTGCTGGGGCAATAACTACACTACTTGATGTGAGGTTTTAGTTCCCTATTTTTTGTCAATAGGACACTGATATTTCTTTTATTTTTTTCACTGACCTGATTCTGCTTCTCTTTTCAGAATGACTATATGCCCCCTGATTTTCTGCCCCTTCTCCAAGTAATAGTTAGCAACATTGGAAATGATGAGAATGATAGCTCCATCTTATTTCAACTTCTCAGTTCTATCATGGAAACTGGAGAGGAGAAAGTTACAGTCCATATCCCACATATCATCCCATCTCTAGTGGGTTCAGTGTCAAAATGGTTAACTTCCAATCTGGAGCCTTGGCCTCAAGTATGTATTGATCTTTCATGTTTTTATTAATTAATAATAATTTGTATCGGATGTTTCATAAATTTTTTAACATAATAACATATAAAAATGATTATGTTGAATTGTATGAATGTCTTGTCGAAATATGTTATAAACACTCAAAACACATGGGAAACCCTCCTTTAAAAGTTAGCTGTCAAAGGAAAACAACTAACTCACGTAAATACTCCACCAAATATCTCTTACTACATGACGTGGGACTTAGACACTCCGTAAGTTCCTATTTTAGCCCCACCCCCCTGAGAGCCAACGTCACACAACTGCACTCTACACCGCTTCACTAAACTTTTTTCGAGTCCAACCCTCTACAATGCTTCACTAGACACTGACAAGTGACAATCAGCTCTAGTAATATTTGATAAGCATCCAAGCACTTGGGGATCCATCCATTATAAACTAGCTATCAAAGTATAAGAGCCAAGCCATTTAACTACTCCATTGAACATCTCATACTACTCGTTGTGGGACTTGAGCACCCCATAATAACCAAGTCCATGTCATATATCTATCTGAATCTAAGTGATTTTCAATATTGGAAGTTTTAACAATTTGAATGACACTAAAATTTCCTCAATGTGCCTCAATCTGTATCCAATTCCAATATAGTGTAGGTTTCCTCTACTGGCCTTGAGCAATTTTGATCAGTTACTTTGTTTGATGATTGCATATATCTTACCTGTTTTTATCACGCTGAAATTGTCACTAGCTCATTATGTTTTTGATCTGAATATGTATCTGCAATAGGTGGTTGAGCATGGAATCTCTGCTCTGGCAGTTATGGGTCAGACATGGGAAGACTCCAGGCCTGAAGTATCTGATTCTGAATCAAATGATTTTCAAGAAAAATGGGCTGCGGATCAGGCAGCAATTGGCAGAGCTTTTGCTGCACTGTTGCAGCAGATTTGGCTTACACCTTTATCCACACAGGTTAGTTTGAGCGACTTGCTAAATTGAAATTTGATTTTCTTAAGAGTTTTATTCCGGAGGGAATGCCGAGAAGAGAATTTGAACGGGTTTCTTGAAACAATGATTGTTACATCATATGAAATATATTTAATGTTAATTTTTTTTATTTTTTTTCCTGAATTTAATAAGGATCAACAAGACCAAAATTTTCCAACTTCATCATGCATTGAAGATTTGTCAACTTTGCTACGATCTGTCATGTTGTCTATTGATGGAAATCAATTGATTCAAGAGTTTAAATTGCCAGAGCTGCTTTCAGTTTGGGCTGACATGATTGCAGAGTGGCATGCATGGGAAGAATCAGAAGATTTGTCAATTTTTGACGTGATTAAGGAAATTGTGAATTTAGATCGTTCATTCAGGTTGAAAAACTTTCTTGTAAAAGAAGTTCCACCCCCTCCAGCTCCACCTGTGCCTGAACGTTCAATTGTAGAAGGAACTGCCTCTTTTGTTAGTGAGGCCATTAAGCAATATCCTTCTGCCACATATAGAGCTTGCTCCTGTGTCCATACGTTACTGCATTGTCCAACCTACTCAATTGAAACTGAAGGTGTAAAGCAGTCATTGGTTATTGTTTTTAGTCGAGCAGCCTTCTCTCGCTTTATTGAAGTTCGAAGCACACCCAATTCACTTTGGAAGCCTCTATTGCTTGCTATATCTTCATGCTACTTGTGTTATCCTGAAATTGTAGAAGGTATTATGGAAAAAAGTGAACAGGGAGGTGTCACAATGTGGGCATCTGCATTGTGTCATGTATCCAGTAGCTCCTTTGAGGCTGCCAGTCTGACAACAGAGTCCGAGACAAAGTTAATTGGTAAGTAATTATAGTTTCTGAATAATGGCTTGCTTTATTATTAAATATATTGATTATATTCTTCCTTTGATTTCCCTTCTGCCTGCTTGAATTTATCCTCCAAATTCTCTTGTTAAACAATTTAAATAAACCTCTGCTATTCTTGCTATAGTTGTTTGTGCTGAAACTAAATGTTGATGTGCAAACTTATCTAATCACAATACGCCTTGATTGGACACTATTTTCCATTGAATTAATGTTCGTTGAACATAATTGAGTTTTTAACTGTAAATTGTTTGAAGGGTGTTTCACCTGATGTTCTAAAAGTTTGGTGGTACTGCTGTGGTAGTATACTGTGTTTTTATATTCTTTATTAATAAACACAGTCAAACTGTTGAAACTATTTTTTAACAAACCATTTTTTTATTGGGCGAATTTTAGTGATGACACTGGCGCAATTGATTGAGCAACTTCTGAAACAAGGGAAGTCGTGTGGTGATTCAATTCAAAACTGCTTTACTTCACTAATGGAGGTATCCGTTCAGTTGAAAGAATTACAAGATGAGAAAGGAGATGAAGAAGAAGCTGAAGAGGCAGAAGATGACGAGGATGAGGATAGTGAGGATGATGACTCTGAAGATTACGATGAGGTTGATCTTTTGCAGTTTCATGTATATCATTTTTTAGTGTTTTCATAAGTTTACATCTCCTTTTGTCTACAATGTGTGGTGATTAACATGTTCTCTTGCTTGCTCAATTTATTAGTATTTAGCTGTTCTCAATCTTGTGGGTTTGTTTATTAGGACTCTGAGGTTGAAGAATATGAAGAAACGGAAGAAGAATTTCTTGATAGGTATGCTAAAGCTGCCGGGGCATTGGAAGATGGTTCAGCTATTATTGAAGAGGGGGATGTTGAAGATCAAGAACTGGATATGGAATTAGGTAAGCCTTCTCCTATTTTGCTATTCGGTACTTGCATCATCTCTATTAGTTGTACCTTGCATAGTTGTAATTAATCTCAAGTCAAGGTTGTTGAATCTCAGCAGTCAGACAGAATAGTTTATTTTTTCATATCATTTTCAGAAATTAATGATGTTGACAAAATGATTTCTTGTGTTTGAATTTTCGAGTCCAGCTTTACTTGCTATCAGTGTCTCGCAGGGTTTAGTTTAGGATTGCATATTGACACCTTGACCCTAGAGGGAAAAGTGTGCACCATTTAATCCCTCTGTTGTTGTCATGATATGCATACAGGTCAATTACTTGCCGTTGATGAGCAAAAAGTTGTATTGTCCTTGATAGAGAAATACCATCATGTGCTTATACAAGGACAAGGTTTGCCCTCGCAGCTCATCACGAGTTTTTTGAATGCCTTCCCCGGCTGTGGTTTGTATTTCCAGCAATATTGAAGTTTGTTTTATGCTCTGTATTTTAGTGTTGTGTGTAAATTAGATTATTCACCTGAAAAATCTGGGTTTTGAAAAGTTTGTACAAAGCATGATGTATTGTTAATTTTCTTGAGTTATTGGGGGGAGTTTTGTATTGGTTGTTGCGATTCTCATTGATTTGTGCATTGATTTATTTATTTATGGAAAATGTTAAATAGTGTCCCCAGGGCACTAGTTAAGGATACTAAATATAGTATAATAACCTTGGCATTTGTGTAGTCAGTATATTTATAATATGAATAATGTTATTTTCAATGTTGAGATTTTATTTGGGGAGCAGAGAAGGGTGTTATGTACCATGTTGAGATTTTAGCTTTTGAGAGTTGAGGCATAATGTAACGAGCTAAAATGTACTCACTCACTTTGTAAGCAAATTTCACCTTTTAAGCTCCATTGCATAATTAGTGTATTTGGACTATATTATATATCATAGTTGAGATACATTAATTATTCAATAAACCTAGAAACCTAGAAAGGTGAAATTTGTTTATAAAGTCTTGGGTGAGATAGATAGCTCAACTTATTGAGTTAAGGGTTAAATGAGTTGGAGGTCCAGAGTTCCGGCAAGATGTAAATAACTAACATAATAATTAACATACTAACATTTTGCTATTAAAAAAAACAGGAAAAAAAAGGGGGAAAGCCTCCTACTCCTCACCACCTCCACTAGTTTCAGGAGAGCATGTAAATGGTCTAAACAAGAGAGTGTGTCTATATATATTATATAACCTTTAAATTGAATTGTTTGAGTTTTGAAACTTTATTTGTCATGATTATGAATTTGGTTATGATTTTAGAATTTATGATCCTTTTCCGAGTTATAATCCTCCTCTGTTTTGGTAGGATTTTACGTTTCGTGTTACAATTCTTCGAGTTACTATCTATTACCCTCCTCCTAAGCTGATCCTCCTTGTTGGGAAATTCTTCGAAGACCTATTTTTCATCTGGTAACTGTCGGCGGCAAGTTGCTGCTATCAGCTGCCATTGAAAAAGTTCTCCAACAAGTTTTCATACTTTTCCGCAAGTTTTCATACTATTCCAGCACTTCTGCATCTCTTTTTCGACAACCATTTTCAGAAATTTGTTTTCCAACGACACCTCTTTTCCGGCGTGTTTCATCAGTCACCGCCAGGACCACTCTGATCATATTGTTGTCGCCAGTCCAACCACCAGAACGACGCCATCATCTAAGCGGCCATATGCCACCGCTCGTCAGGAAATTCTCCGGTGATCAGTTTTATGGCTATTCTCCACCGATGTGTCGTCCTTTCACCATGTCTTCAAATTCTCCACTATATCATCCTTCCGGTGTTCTCAGAATTTCTTCTCCCATCATTCATTTACAGTTGGTTGATATTTCCATTAATCTTCAATCATGTTGTGCACATCAATTGTGCTTCATCCACCAGTGTTTCTCTTTACCATTGGTGTGTTTATCTCTGTGTGCAGTTGAGATTCAACCGACTGCGCATTCTCCATAACCACCTTTGGAATCCTTCGTGGAGTACAATTGTCCTTGCTACAATCAACTCTGGTCGCATTGCAACTTTCGAGCTACAGTCCTGTTGTTTATATTTTCTCTACATTACATCCATCCTTTATAATAATAAGCTGAAAGCTTACTAAGCTATCGCTTGGCAGGGAGGGTTAGAATCAAATCCTAATATTATTTTTTTGAAGCAAGAATCAAATCCCAATATTAATTATTATGATTTGAATTTATCATTAGGATTAGAATTAGCACGCCTAAGATGACTGAGAAGTGGAAAAAACTACCTCTTTGTGAGAAGAAAAGTAAAAACTGTATGTATGGAAATACATGTAAGTTTTGTCCTTTAATGACAAATTGTTAGTATATTACATTATAGGTTAGTTTTTCTCCTTGTCAAGACTTAAGCCTTAGACCTCCAACTCATTTAACCCTTAGCACAACTAGTACAACCAACTGTGATACCCCTCCCACCCGAGGTGAATGCAGTTTGATTTAGATAGACATAATCACAAATTCAATAATGTTAATTTTTAAAAGATTTAAAAAAATATCTACATAATTAGGTGTGGTTAAATGCATATGTAAAACAAAGTTCTACACAAATTCAAGCAGTGACAACAACACACATTTAGAAGTCAATCAAATACATTCAAACACATATATTATGACATATATTAGATAAGCTCGTATGGCATACTAGCTCAAGTTACAAATACATTCAAACACATATTTTTGTAAAAATGCAGCTATCAAGTGTTGTACATAATAAAATATAATTATAAATATCAAGAAAATGGTAAAGGAGAATATTTCAAAATCCCATTCTTCTTTTGTATGTCGTCTTCTTAAACTTCCTTACTATCGCTAGGGAGCGAGAGTAGAGACTCTGTATACATGATCACTTGGGATCCACGTGAATCGTTGCAGTAGGAGCAATGTCTTAACAACTGTCCTTTACCATTATACTTCACCAATCCAGTACCTCTAATTGTTCCAATAATATCACCATTGTTTGTAGAGTATATAGCGGAAAAATAAGGAATTCCATCAATAGGAAAAACAAGTGTCTTGGTCCAAGACAAATGCACTTTGTATTCTCTCATCACCCATATTTCAACTATACCATTCCTCATAGCACATAGACAGAGATTTTCTCCAAATACACACAAACACATATCTTCACTATAATGGAAAAAACCATCTGGAAAAGGTATCTCTAACAGTTTCCTTTCCATTAAATCAAAAGCAAGAATAACCATCCCCGATAAACGACGTCGAGAAACGAACCAATGAATAGCCCCATTGAAGAGAAACCCTAGTGTGGCTGTGGGATATTCAAAGCCACTCGCAGTATAAGTATAAGGTAAGTGGCGAGTATCCTCGATTTCTTTCCAAGTATTATCTCTTAGCGAGAAAATCTCCGAACTTGACGAAGTATCATTAGCTAAGTCTGGACCACATGGCAAGGAAACCAGCAAGTAATCATCTCTTGAATGGTCATAACCAAAACCATGTAAAAAATGATATGGATCAGATTGTTCACAACTAGGAGACAAAGGTATTGTCTTGTGAAATCCAGTGGATGGATTCCAAAGCAAATTGTATACACAACAGTTCAAAAAAATAAAGCCTCTGCATGAACCTCTAATTTGAAGAAGAAGATATGATGGGGGAAGTGATAAATTAGGGTTTGGTGAAGCAGAATGATTATCGTTAAGCAATGCTTGGAAATCTATGGATCGAACTTGAAGAGGAAAACCTGACATGGAGAGAATTCTACTACGAGTTTGTTGTGTTGCGGCAATTTGAAAGTGCGAATTTGCAAAATTGGGATTGGAGATGAGAGTAAACCATGACTTGCAAACAGACTTGAAACATATTAGAGACTTCACCGGTAACCTCAGAAGGATTTCATTGATCAATTCAGATGGAAGATACAGCGTCGTTGCCTTCTTCTTCTTCTCCATGGCTGCTATTTTCGTGACTCTGCTATGAGTAAACCTAATTTTACCAGATATAGGTAAATAATGTTTTTTTTTTTAAGTGTATGTATTTGTTGGTTCAATATATATATATAGATGACTGATTTGAAAAATCCCTAATTTAAGGGTTTGCTTGACGCACAAGATAAAAATATAGATCTTGTATGTAACCAAAAAAATATATAGATCTTGTCAAAAAAAGATAAAATAGTGATGAGATTTGATCCCAAATAAAATATATACAGTATTAAAATTTAAAAGTTGGATAAAATATGATTGTGACACATATTTAATCTTAATATATTAAAATTGATTACCTCCAAATTTTATTAATTTGTCCTTATCAAGTTTAATAATATTCTATGTTTTGTATTTTTCATTGTAACTTTACAAAATAAATTATATATGAATTTATGCTTAAATAGAAAAAAATAAATAGAAAAAAATTATATATGAATTTATGCATAAATAGTATCGAACGAGTATCGGTATCGGACATGATACTTCGTCATTTTTAAAGTATCGGAGCTTGGTTGATGCAGTGGTGATTGATGTTGGACTTTACAAAAATGACCACGCTTTGATGATCCCCACGGCCGCAACCACGGTTAGGAGGGGCTTGAACCACTTGTTCCGGTATAGGAACCAGATTTGACGGTTCAGTGCGCCGAATACCGACAGTAAAAATAATAAAATTAAATATAAATTTCCTCCAACAATCGTATCTCTCTCTCTCTGAAATTAGGGTTTCACATATGAATTCCCAAATCATCGTTTTCACCTTCGATCGGTGCTTCGTAGCCCTATCGTAAAAGGTTGCGTGAAGAGAAAAAGCTAACCATGACTCTGTTGCAATGGTTGTGGGGGTATGGTCGGATGATAATGAGCCCCTTGGTTTTGGATTTTTTTGAAAATAGGTTTTGTAGTGTTAGAATTTTTTGTATAAAAAAAATTAGCATTGCTATTTAGTAAGAAAAAATTGCACAAGAAAGAGAAGAATCCACAAAATTAGGGAATTTGACCAATCAAAAATTGGTTAACCATACATGGGAGAGAGAGTGATTAGAATTTGACCAATCAAAAGTTGCCACATAAAATTCTTCTCTTTCTTGCATAAAACAATTCTTACTAAATAGCATTTTCCAAAAAAAATTTACAAAGTAATTTTTAATAAAAGTTTCAAATGAAAATTTTGTTTGAAATATCAACCAACTTGAATAGTTATTCTTAAAATGCATAAATGTTGAAAATTTGATTGAAAAAAAAAAATTTGAATATGAAAATTTCAAAAAACAAATACAACAAAACTTATAATATTTTAAAAAACGGTTTACAAAATATATTTTAAAAAATAGAAAGAAAAAATCTATTTTTATAAATCGAAACACACCATCCAACAATTGGAAGCAATTATTCAATTTCGGAAGCATATTCTTGTGATTGGTAACTGTATTGATTTTATTTGATGTTTTTAATTTAATGAACTACGCTTTGATTCTACGTGTTTGTTGTGTAGAACGCAGCCCTCTGAAACTGATTGATTCTAAGTGTTAAAGTTGCTCCTCTCGTTTTGTTAGTTAGGGAGGATTCTAAGTCTTTTATTTTTGGAAATAAATAAACCAATCAACTAAACAAACAAAGTAACAAATAACCAACCAAAACGTTATTTGTTTGTTATTAAAACAAAGTAACAACAAACAAATAATCTCCTCGGTTGATTCAGTAATTTAATTCCTTTTCATATTAAAAAAACAAACAAATAACCTACCTACTTGTTACTTTGTTTGTTTAGTTGAATTTTGTCGTTTTGAACTGTCTGGAGGTTGAAAAAAGCACAATCCCAATTCTCACATGAATGAAGAATCAAAGAAAAAAAAGCACAATCACAATCGACATAGCAAAACAAGTATTTTGAACAGTCTATTACATAAACCAGTGTAGATAGTAAGCAAAATTCATAAGTATTTTGAACAACCTATACTTAAACCATACAGATATCAAATCAAAAAGGTATTTTGAACAGTCTATTCACAAGTATAACCACCTATCACCAGCAGCAGCTATAGCAGAAATGTTACCCTCACCAATGTGTCTTGACAGAAATTCAAGTGCTTTTGGGTATCCATTGAAGCCTCTTGCACTGCACATTGAAAGTTCGAAATACGGTGATATTTCGTAACGGTTGATTCCATATAAACCCAGGTTTCGGTACAGTTCGAGGCGCGAAACCGCCCTTTGTTTATCACATTTGCTCCCTATGATCAAGATAGGACCGTGCATTGAATCGTCCAATAGGAGATCTCTCAACATGCTCCGGGATTCACTTATGGCTCTTCTATCAGATGAATCCACCATGAATATAATGCCATCGGTCTGTGATTAATAAATTAAGAAAAGTTATTTTTGCAAAATGAAATGAGGCAATTAAAAGAAAAATTAAAACACTATAAAATAAAAACATACCATATTATAGTATCTTGCCATGCCATCGCTTCCAACATCATCATTCAAATCCAAATCAAACGATTTCAAAGTAATACTCCTAATTTCCAGTATATCCGTAAATGGGTACCAGGGTTGGAATTGATACAGCATCTAAGATATTTCAACAGTTTGATTATGTTAACGATTAAAAGAAACAAAGAAACCAAGAAACAAAGTTTAAAGAATATATATCAAATTAACTATCAAGAAAAACCAAGATTAAAAGAAACAAGTTTTAAATGATTTTATATCAAATGGTTCAAAACTTTACATGGTTCAGCATGCGAAGGAAGGTAGATTTTCCTGCCCCTTTTCGACCCAAAACCATAAAGGATGCACTCTTCTTCCATAAACTAACTCTAGTCAAAGGGTTGTCAAACAAATTCCCCTGCATTAATGTGAAAAGAAGTTTATTAAAGGGTAATGATTACAAATTAGTACAAATGAACGAAAAATTGGATACATTTGCAAGCCTTAATGCATCAAGATTCTCTTGACTCTCTTGTATTTCTTCATCCACTTCTTCAGGAGTTTGTAATCGCATTCGTTTAAGCGGTCTAGGATTCATGTCCGTTGGATCCATGGTGGGTTTTCTTGGAGTGGAAACGTGAATTATGAATAGAATATGAGATGAATGAATTATGAATAGAGTAGTAGAGGATGTTGTTTCTTTTATATATAGAGAGAGTTTAAAAGTTTGAATTTAACGGATATGCACTTACACTAGTGTAAGATAGTTTTATAAGACATCTACTAAAAATAAATCGGGTAATGTGGCGGAAACTATAGTTGTTAATGGTTGACGGTGTAAAAAAAATTATTTTATAGGTTAATCAGTGCATATTATTTTTTCTCTTAAAAGATATGTATCGTCGGTGTAAATTAATTTACAGTTGTTAATGCATATTCTTTTTTCTCTTAGAATTTTAAAGGATATGCTGCGTCAGTGAAACAAATAAGAATGATTTAGGCTTTGTTCGGGCAACATCATACTTTGTGCTTATAGCTTATAAGCTCGTATGATAAATAATCACCCGTTTAGTAAAGTTTTTCTCTTACGACCTTTTAGCTAATTTTTACTAGCTTATAGTCTCTCATGACCTTTTAGCTTGTTTTTACTAGCTTACATCTTATTTTGATTAGCTAATTCAATTAAATTATAGCTTATCATTTTTCTTCCAGTTTTACCCATATCATCTTACTTGCAAAAAATTAAATATTAACCAAACATTTTTTTATGTCATTTCGTATTTATAAACTAGTCTCACCGATAACTTTACCAAACACTACAAATTCAACCAGCTAGCTTATTCTCTGTAAGTTATAAGCTAGCTTATAAGCTATTCGCTATAAACTACCTTGTTAGCTATATATCCGCTAATTTTTATCAACCAGAGCTTTAATCTTCCATATCATATATTAAAAATTGAGAGACTTGGCGAAATACACAACTGTTATTGGTTGATAGGATAAAGTTATTTTATTGTCATCGGTTGATAAGATAAAGTTATTTTATATTGTCAATACATTTTTTTTCTCTTTTGAATTTAAACGAGATGCACTGTCCGTATAAAAATTAAGTTTAAAATAATCAGCGCTAAGAATTATTGTATCTTTCATGTTATAATAAATAAGTGGAATGCCAAAAAGAATTACCGGTTAATAGTGTAAAATTATTTTACACTATCATTGCATATTTCTTTTTCGGTGCATGTTTCTTTTTTGATTTTATATAAGTGAAAATTATTGTAGAGATAGAACAATTATTTTGTAGATATATTAAACATAAAAGAATTATAATTTAGTCCTTTGGTAAAAATTACGCTAGCTCCATCAATAAATAAATAACAATAAAAATGTTTCATTGATATTTTAAAAAAACATATAAATTAATTAAGACAATAATTTTCTGGGACGAAGTAAATTATGAGTGACACATAATATTGATTATAATGTATAAGAAATAAGAAAATCAAAAATAGAAATCCCACTACTCCCCCGTTGTAATTTATATTTTTTAAGAGAAAAAAGAATATGAACCGACGGTGTAAAATAATTTTACATTGTCAATCAATCATAGCCATGTTTTTTGCCATATTACCCCATTTCACTCCACTTTTTTAACGTGACATAGAAAATTAAACTATTCCTATTGGTTGTCAGTGTAAAATTAATTTATACTGACAGTGCATGTCCACTAAACTCATTTTTTAATGTATGTTGATATTTTTTCCCATATACCCTCAAGTGATTATTGTGTACACCGCTTCTAAAACACTATATTTCACTTTGAGCACAGTTGGTAAAGACATCGTATTATATATATACAACAATTTGGAAATGACTTAAGTTTGGGTTTGGGTTTTTCTGCCAACCCTAAGGAACGACATTTACAACAGCTGGAAAAATGGCAGAAACCGAGGGTAGGAAGACTCAAGTGTAACGTCGATGTGGGTTTCCATAGCAATACGGGGCAGTTTGTGATAGCTGGAACATATTGGGTTCAAGGGAAATTCTCTACCATCGAACATGAAGCTATTGCATTACTTGAAGCTATAAAGGAGTTGGGGCAAAGAGGCTTCACAGATATTACATTTGAAACCGACTCGAAGGCACCCTGCCTTTCCCGCGTAAAAGTTTTTCTAATAACCAGTATTGTTTCTTCAGCGCCCCTCAACTCACCAATTAGGTACAATGTGTGCTCAGTTGAGCCATGCACATGCAACCGACAACTTGGATTTAGAGCTATATGTGACTTTTAGATGTTTTAGGGTATAGGTCATGTTTCAGTGTTTAAATCTCACTTTTAGAAGGTTTTTCTGATGGCTTTTGTTATATGTTTTTTCCGCTCTAATTTTGGTGTTTTAGATCTCACTTTTAATTGACTTTCTTTCATTTTATTTTTTATTTTTGTCTTAATGGCACTTTTAATCCCCTTATTTTATAAGATTTACAATTTTGGTCCTCCTATTTTAAAATCAAATATTTTTCCCCTCTTATTTTGATTTTTTTTGCACTTTTCACCCCTATGTCATTGTTTAACCACGTGGCAAACAACATGTACACATTAACTAATGTATTTTTTTTAAATAACAAATAAAATTCAAAAATAATTAAAAAACACAAATAAAATAAACTCAGCTTTTCTAAAAACATAAAATTAAAAATTCTTCATCTTCTAACCCACTTGGGTTGGTCCAGTGGTGTTGGCTTGGGTCCTTGGAATATGCTCCTCTCAAGATCTCAAGTTCAATTCTCTCTTGTGTCAATTTGAGTGGGCTAATTTAGCTTCTTCAAAAAAAAAATCCTTCATCTTCTTTAAACTCATCCTCATCCTTCATCTTCATCATATTGTTCAAACTTATTTTCTTCTCTCAAATCAAGAACAACCACAACAACACTACAAGATGATGATGGGTATGTTGGATTCGATTCAGAGAAACTTCAATTTTTAAGTGGTAGTGCAGTGTACCCAGTTTTAAAGTAGAGAAACTTCATTGGGTATGTTGGATTCTATTTAATTCTATCTCTAATCTCTTTTCTCTTCAACATATCCGAAAAAATACATGTAAACCAAAAATTAATGTCAAACAAAATAAAAGTCAAATGGACATTAAAAAAATAAGTAAATTATTAAAGAATTGGCTTAATTGCAATTTTAATCCCCTATTTTAACAAATTTTAGATTTGTCCCCCTATTTTAACATAAACAATTTGGGTCCTCCTATTTTATCAAATTTTGAAATTCGATTCATCATTTTTCTCTTAAAATGATGAGGCACAATTTTAATATGATGTGGCATTTATAAATTTTTAAAAAAAAATTATAAAAATAATAATACTTATTTTATTACATTATTTTTATATGTCATGCATTAATTTTTCACATTGATGAATGCTACAACATATTAAAATGCGAAAAATCACCTTAAGAGTAAACAGAGGAGCTTGATTTCAAAAATTTATAAAATAAGGGGATCAAAATTGCTTATTTAGAAATAGGGGGACCAAAATTTGTTAAAATAGAGGGATCAAAATTACTTATTTAAAAATAAAGGGACCAAAATCCAAATTTTGTTAAAGATAACAAACCTCTTAATTATTTTTTTAGTGTAATTCTAATCTTTTTGGTATCTAACAAGTGCTCTTGAGTGTTTTAATCAAGCTAGGAACAATTGAGCTATTTAGATCAAATATCATGTTTTTATTGTGATAAAAACAAAAGCTTGGAGAACGGTCTCTGATTGATCTCTGAGACCTGCGCAAACATCATTTTCACACAATCAATGCAAAAGGACTTATGGATAAGTCAACTATGTACAAGACAAATGATCACTTTTCTCTTGGGCCTTTCTCACGAATTATCTACACATCCAAGAGATCATTTAAGGCAAAGGTTTCTCTCATGAATAGAGAACTTACTTCTTTTATCAAGTTCTATGATTTAAACATGTGAAGATTGAGCATATGACACAGGGATATTTTTATACTCAAATAATGGAACTGATCTTATATGGACCATGGAGAATTAGACAACACAACCTGATCTTGGAAATTGACTTGTACTTTAAAGAATAAAGAAGGAACATTCTCCAATGTTGTTTCTCTTTCTATATGACAATTGTACTTGCAACAAGGACACTATGGAACATCAAGTACAACATCCAGCTGCTGTTTTTATCCATAACAGCTGGACTTTTCGTGCTCTAGCTTCTTTGCTCAAAAAAGAAGAATGTCATTCACGCCAGAATTGGGAGATCGATCTCAGATCAATGCTGGAAAGAGAAAATCATCACTTGGAGTGACACCAGCTTGCTACAGCTGTTCAAAGGTTATCCAAAAGCTGCACAACGGCTATACTTGTTTGTTAAGCAACATACAACAACATTACAGCTCAACAACAGCTAGTCATACGCTCCTCTCTTAAAAGTCAGAAGAAGAAACTTTGGAGATCAATCTCAGACTGATCTGTTTTCTTCAAAATACATGAGCTGTCATTATGCAGAGCTACTAGCCGTTATTTTCAAGCTTCCAACGGATATACTTCGTGGCCAAGACTCCCTGATCATCACTCATCTATATATAGAGGTGTTTGGCAACTATGAAGAGCAAGAGTCTCCACTACAACTTCAACACTTGTTTTTGTAATACAAGTTTTTATCACGAGCTCTTCTTTTCTCTCTCACTCAGATCTGTAATTCATATATATCTAGGATCAGAATATCCAGTGAGTGTTTTGAGAGTTTATCCATCCATTTTCAAAGCTTCTGTATTGAGTGAATAGGCTTTGATTCCAAAATCCTTCATCATTGTAACCATTGGCTCAAGTTAGTACGTAACTACTAATTGAGTGACACATTCATAGTCAGTGTGACTGAGGTAGATTAAGTTTGTAGGGCTTAGAAGATTATTTGGTCTTGGATCTAGATCAAAGGAAGTGTAACTTGAGATCATTAGCATCTCCTAGTGGACAATCTCACAAGGAGTGTGGGGACTGGACTAGCCCAAGCATTTTGGGTGAACCAGGATAAATTATTGTGTGCATTCTCTTCCCTTACTCTGATTTAATTCTTGCAATCACTAATCACACATATCACAATTTAATAGTTATATATATATACTGTCAGAGAGTGATTGGGAGAACGTTCTCCAGACTGCAACACTTTTGGTTATTTGGTTTAACTAACAATCTAATTATTTTCTTCAAGTATATTGTGTTTGACAATTTTTATAGGAAATATTTTAAAGGTTCACAATTCAAACCCCCCCTTTCTTGTGAAAACTTTGCTACTTCAATTGGCATCAGAGCATTGGCTCTAAGGAAGCATCTAACAAGTGCTAGAGGAAAAGATTCAGGAAGGAAGTAATGGCTAAGAATGCAAAGTTTATATCTGAAGGAGGATCATCAAACAGACCACCTCTATTTGATGGTGATAACTACTACTACTGGAAGGACAAAATGGAGCTCTTTCTTAGATCACAAGATAACAACATGTGGCATGTACTTGAAGTTGGAGAATATGTTCCATTAGCTAAAGATTCAACAAATCCTAAACCTCAAGCTGAATGGACAACAACAGAAGCTGATAGAGTACTCCTTAATACTAAAGCTAAATTGTTTATTAAAAGTGCTTTGTGCAGGGAAGAATATGACAGAATAATGGAGTGTAAAACAGCAAAACAAATATGGGAAACTCTGCAAACTCATCATGAAGGAACCAACAGTGTCAAAGAAACAAGAATAGATATTGGTGTGAGAAAATTTGAATTGTTTGAAATGAAGGAAGAAGAAACCATAGATCAGATGTATGGTAGATTCACAAGCATTATAAATGAACTCAACTCTTTGGGAAAATCATATACTACACATGAAAGAATAAGAAAAATTCTTAGATGTTTACCAAAGACTTGGAGACCAATAGTCACAGCCATCATAGTGGCAAAACATCTCACTAAAGTTTCACTGGAAGATCTTATTGGATCATTAAAAGCTCATGAATTTGTTCTTCAAGAAGATAAACCAAAAAGGAAGATGATTGCTCTTGAAACTCAATCTGGAGAATGCTCTCAGAAATATGAAACACTTTGTGAAGACGAAGAATCACTTCAAGAAGATGATGAAGAAGAATTAGCATTCCTGTCAAGAAGAATTCAGAGACTGATGACAAGAAGAAATCAACTCAAGAAGAATTTTCAACCCAAAAGGAATGGAGCTAAACCAGAAGTGGATCTAAGCAAAATACAATGTTATAGATGCAATCAATTTGGTCATTACAAGAATGATTGTCCAAAGAACAAACAGAAGAAGCCCTTCTTCAAAAAGAAATCCATGATGGCTACTTGGGATGATCTGGAAGAAGCTCAATCAGAAGATGAAGAACAAGAAGCAAATGTATGTCTCATGACACACTCAAATGCAGAAGAGGTAACACTTGATCCTTGCTCATCTTGTCAAAAAACTGAACATCTCTTTGATAACTTACTATATGACTCTCAAATCTTAAATCAAAAAAATGTTAAACTAAGAGATGAGATTACTGTTTTAACAAAAGAAAGAGATGAAATTAAGAAAGAGAGCAGTCTTAAAAGTGAAGTTATCAAAGGCATGCAAACTGCTCACACAGAACTTTCTAAAAGATTTGAAATTCTGAGAAATGATCAAAAAGAATGTTCTGAGGTACTAAAGGAAAATAGTGTTTTGAAAAAGACTATTTCAAAATTGGAAAATGATTTAACAAAGTTTATTAATACTACTACAACTTTTGAAAACATTTTGGGAACACAAAATGCATTTTATGATAGATCTGGTTTAGGACATAATCCTTATCAGAACAGAAAGCTATATGAAAAATGTCTCATTCCAAATAAACAAAAGAATTTTCAAAAATACAAATGTGATTTCTGTCACAAGGATGGACATCTTGAAGCCTTTTGTTTCAAAAAGAAAGCAACAAAACCAGTTTTCTATAGAACACCAGAACATTCTCAGATCGGTCTCAGAAACAGAAATTTTAGAAAACCTGTACATAGACATTCTCTGAACACTCTCAGAAGAGATGTCTATAAGAGAACACCTTATAAGAGATCATCTTATTCTCAGAGGATCCCTTATAAGAAATTTGAGACTAACACTCAAGGACCCAAGAAATTGTGGGTACCTAAAAACTTATTAAACTCAAATGTAGGAATGTCTTCTAGCAGTCAAGAAAAGACCTTGGTACTTGGACAGTGGATGCTCAAGACATATGACAGGAGATAGGAACAACTTTCTGTCATTTGAAACAAGAGAAGGTGGATCAGTCACCTTTGGAAACAATGAGAAAGCAAGCATCAAAGGTATAGGTACAATTGGTAAGTTTGATTATGCTAAGATTGAAAATGTTCATTATGTGGATGGCTTAAAACATAACTTAATAAGCATAAGTCAATTGTGTGACAATGACTTTGAAGTTGGTTTTAAATCAAACTCATGTGAAATAAAACAATCTTCATCTAACAAAATCCTTTTTAATGGATCAAGGATAAAGAATGTTTATGTATTATACTTAGATGAACTACCTCCTGAGTCATGTTTTGTCTCTCTTGAAAAAGACAAATGGATTTGGCACAAGAGGGCTGGTCATGTAAGCATGAAGACTATGTCAAAACTTTCCAAACTTGATCTAGTTAGAGATTTGCCTAAGATTAGTTTTGATCTAGATAAAGTATGTGAATCTTGCACAAGAGGGAAACAAGTTAAAAGTAGTTTTAAACCAAAAGAATTTATTTCCACAAAGAGACCTCTTGAGTTACTTCACATAAACTTATTTGGACCTGTCAAAACTACAAGTCTTGGTGGCAAAAATTATGGCTTTGTCATAGTAGATGATTTTTCAAGATTCACTTGGGTGTTATTTTTAAAACATAAAGATGACTCTTTAGAAGCTTTTAAAACTTTTTGCTTGAGAGTTCAAAATGAGAAAGGTATCAATATTATCTCTATAAGAAGTGATCATGGTGGAGAATTTGAAAACTCTCTCTTTGAATCATTCCTTGATAATAATGGAATCTCTCATAATTTTTCTTGTCCAAGAACTCCACAACAAAATGGAGTTGTTGAAAGGAAAAATAGAACTTTGCAAGAAATGGCAAGAACAATGATTCATGAATCAAATGTGGAAAAGTATTTTTGGGCTGAGGCCATCAACACCTCTTGCTATATTTTAAACAGAGTCACCATTAGGAAAGTTTTAAACAAAACACCTTATGAACTTTGGAAAGGCAGAAAACCTAGTATTTCTTATTTTCATATATTTGGATGTTTTTGTTACATTTTGAATATCAAAGAC
The DNA here is from genome assembly GCA_951799995.1 of Trifolium subterraneum. Classification (NCBI taxonomy): domain Eukaryota; kingdom Viridiplantae; phylum Streptophyta; class Magnoliopsida; order Fabales; family Fabaceae; genus Trifolium; species Trifolium subterraneum. The sequence goes on from OX637464.1 coordinate 4,598,935, forward strand.
AACTTAGGTAAGTTTGATTCAAAGTCAGACAAGGGAATATTCTTAGGATACTCTCTGACCTCAAAAGCTTATAGAGTCTACAATTTGAGAACTCAAACATTAGAAGAAAGCATGCATGTGAAATTTGATGAATTTGAAGATCAACCAACTGTGCACACTGCTGATGATAAAGAAGAAGAACCTATCATTGTACAAAATCATGATTCAGATGAAAACCCTACACCTCAAGGACCACCAAAGACCTGGAGAATTGTTGGCTATCATCCTCCTGATCAAATTATAGGTAATACAGAAGATGGTGTTAGAACCAGAAAAGCCTTGCAGGATGTAGAGACCAATCTGGGATTGATCTCCCAAATTGAACCAAGATCCATAAATAAAGCAATCATTGATGAATCCTGGATTGAGCCTATGAAAGAAGAACTACATCAATTTGAGAAGAATGAAGTTTGGAACCTGGTAACATCTCCAAAAGATAATTCAATCATTGGAACAAGATGGGTCTTTAGAAACAAACTTGATGAAAATGGTAAGGTTGTCAGAAATAAAGCAAGACTTGTAGCACAAGGTTATAATCAACAAGAAGGAATTGATTACGATGAAACTTTTGCTCCTGTAGCCAGGTTAGAAGCTATTAGAATACTGCTTGCATATGCATCACATAAATGTATCAAACTTTTTCAAATGGATGTAAAAAGTGCATTTTTAAATGGATTTTTAAATGAGGAAGTTTATGTACATCAACCTCCTGGTTTTGTTGATAAGCATAAACCAAATCATGTTTATAAACTTACCAAAACTCTTTATGGACTTAAACAAGCTCCAAGAGCCTGGTATGACAGATTAAGCACCTTTTTACTTGAAAATGGTTTTTCTAGAGGAAAAATTGATACTACACTTTTTACAAAAAATGAAAAGCATAATTTACTTATTGTACAAGTGTATGTTGATGATATTATCTTTGGTGCTACTAATGAAAAAATGTGTGAAGATTTTTCTAACCTTATGCAAAGTGAATTTGAGATGAGCATGATGGGAGAACTTGGTTTCTTTCTTGGCTTGCAAATCAAGCAACTAGAAGATGGAATTTTTATCAGTCAAGAAAAATATGTGAATGATCTTCTCAAGAAATACAAGATGAATGAAGCCAAGATCATGTCAACTCCAATGCATCCTTCTACAAGTTTGGACAAAGATGAAAAAGGAAAAGATGTTTCTGAAAAAGAGTATAGGGGAATGATTGGATCTCTCCTCTATCTAACAGCTAACAGACCTGACATAGTATTTGCAGTTGGTCTTTGTGCTAGATTTCAAACATCTCCAAAAGAATCACACTTGATTGCTGTCAAAATAATTTTTAGATACTTAGTAGGAACACCTTATGTAGGATTATGGTACAAAAAGGGATCACACTTTGATTTACAAGCATACTGTGATGCTGACTATGCTGGGGATAAAATTGAGAGAAAAAGCACAAGTGGAGCATGTCAATTCCTTGGAGAAGCACTGGTGAGCTGGTGTTGTAGAAAACAAAACACAATTGCTCTCTCAACCACTGAAGCAGAATATGTTGCTGCATCAAATTGTTGCTCTCAAGTCATTTGGATCAAAAATCAACTTGAGGACTTCTCACTAAGGTACACATGTATTAAAATTTTATGTGATAACACTAGTGCTATTAATTTGTCTAAAAACCCTATTCAGCATTCAAGATCAAAACATATTGAAATCAAGCATCATTTTATTAGAGATCATGTTAACAAAAAGGATGTGGAATTAGTTTTTGTTGATACTGAAAATCAGCTTGCTGACATTTTTACTTAACCATTAGTTGATGATCGTTTTAATTTTATCAAAGGAAAATTGAAAATCATCAAAAATCCCAATCCTACTTGATGTTTGTTTATCTGTGTGTCTGGGAGACCGTTCAGAGATCGATCTCTGGATACTGCGCTGAAGCATATCAATACATATAACGGTCATTTGATTTAAATGGGCTCATGAACATGGCTTTAAATGGCAAAATTGATTTGGGCTTCCCTCTCTCCTCACTCATTGGGTAACGGTTTTTTCCTTTCTTTCTCTTTCCCACGTTTTTGTCAAAACCTAAAGTACAGACCTACTATTCATCTTTCTCATCAAAGTACACCTAGCCTATATTCTTCCTCTTCCCAAGTTTCTGAGTTTTTCTTTTTATAATCTCTCAAACTCCTTCAACTTCCATTTAACACATTCAAGCTCAAATCTTCATCAATGGCTAGAACTAAAAACGCTGGTGGTAGAAAAGTCCCACGAACCAAAAACCCTTCAACTTCATCTTCACCACCAAGATCTCTTTCACCTCCAAAATCATCATCATCATCATCCTATGAAACTGCATCTGAGTCTTACAAATCCATCCAGGAACGTGAAACCACTCCTGAAATCCAATCAACTCCTGTCACCACTAACATGCAAACTACTGTTGAAAATCCCCCAAATTCTCAAAATTCTCCAAACACTGTTTTTCAACCCTCATCATCTAAATCTCCAGAAAGCTCACCCATCAATCTAACTCAAAATCAACCATCACCACCTGTTGATTCACCCAAACACTCACCAAATCCAGAAATTGAAGAAGATGTTTCTCCATCTCCTACTACTACAATACCAAGTCAAAAGGACTCTCCACCTGTTATTGTTAAAATGAAGAAATCCAAGTCTTTTGATTCCTCCAAAATTAGAAGATCATCAAGAATAATGTCTGGTGCTGGCAAGAAACCTGTGGTGGACACCACAGTGCATGTGTTAGATAAATCTGACTCTGAGATTGATCTTTTGGAAAAGGAGATTGATGAGTTTGAACTTGAGCCAGTTACATCTACTAAGTCTGAACCTGTCAAGACCAAGAAATCACCAACTCCAAAGAAGAAGGAAGTTAAGACTGCCGTCAAGGTACCAAGAACAAAGAAGAAGTTTGCTGTGAAAAAATCTAAAGAGAAATTGTTACCTGCTCCTCTCATTCAACCTAAAGATGAAGAGATTTTTCAAAAGTATTGGATGACCAAACCTGTAGTTGTGTCAAGATTATATAATTTTGCTGAGCTATCCAGTGTAGGTGTTGATCTAGAAAAATTTGTGGAACCATTTGAGTGGAAAAGTTTCTTTCAGATCAAAAAAACTGTTTATCCTTTATTGGTACAAGCATTCTACTACAATGCTCAAGTCTTCCCAGATAAAGATATGATTACTTCAAACATCAAGGATGTTGAATTAGTGGTAGATCCATATGTGATTGGAAGCTTAATTGGAATCAAGAGTGAAGGGCTGGAGGTTTATGGAAATGATTGGTATGACCAAGTCAAGATCAGCAAAGAAGAATTGAAGAGAAAAATGTTTACTGAAGAAGGAGCTAAGAAGAACTCTCCTCCATCCTCCATGCTCAAAACTGAGTACAAACTCCTCCACAACATGTGTCAACACTCATTTTTCCCTCGTACAGGGAGCAAGGATAAGGTAACTGATCTTGATCTTCTCATGATGTATCACATGACCAAAGGAGTTAAATTAAATCTTCCATACATTATCCTACACCATATGATTCATGTTGCCACATCTGGTTATAAGAAAATTGCACTACCATATGCCATGCTTTTGACTAGGGTGTTTAGGCTTTACTATGCTGATATGGAAAATACACTCTCTGAAGACCATTATTACACCTTTAGTTTGAAAAATGTTCATCATATGAAGAAAGATGTTGAAACCCCTGTTGTTGATGTTGGAAGTAAGAGAAAAAAAGATGTTTTCGAGAAAACCAGTTTGAATGTTCTTGCTGATGCTTCTGGAGACCAATTGGAGAATGATCTCCAGACTGGTGAACAAACTCAAATCAGTGGTGATGTTGATCCCACCACTGAGAGTGATAAACTTGTAACCACTGCTGCTACTACTCTTCAAGGTTTTAAACCTGTGTCTGCCCCACAAAATACCACCAAGTTTTCACCAATAATGACATCAAGCCAAGGAAGTTTGTCTTCTTTTTGCACTTCTGAATTCATAAGAAACATTTTGACATCTTACACCCCTGAAATTTCCACCATTCCTATTCCAAAACCTACTGATAGTACTTTGCCATCCATACCATCTTCATTTGCTACATTTGATTCTTTTTGCTCATCTGTTAATGCTACAAATGCTGGAACTCAACAATTAGTGTTTGAGGGAAATGTCAACTTTGACTTTCCTGCCCCTTCAAGGCCCACCAAACACTATAGGCTTGAAACTGATATGGAGCAAATGAGAAAAGACCTGGATAATGTGATTAAAGGCATGTCTGTTCAGCACTCTATGATGAATCATCTCATTTTGGAATCCAAAACATTGAGGGACTGGTTTACCAATGTTGTGTGTCCTCAACTCCACATTCCTCCACCTCCTGAAATTGAAACTCCACAGTTTGACTCATTTCCTGCTACAAATGATAAATCTGATGAGGATGATTGTCCTACCACTTCACCTGCTCCTGATGGAGCCACTGAATGACTGATAAACTTTGCTTGTGTTTGCTCCTGGTTACCCTTTTCAATGATGACAAAGGGGGAGAATGATTTGATAGATCAAGGGGGAGCTCAATGATGTTTTTGAAATACAAGCCTGTTTATTTGTTGCTCTGGATATTTGACATTTATGCTATGTTTTAATTATGTGTTTTTAAATCATCCTGTTTAGTGATAGATATTTTGGGAAGTTTTATTTTGTGACATTAAACTTCTCCTACTATGTACTAATGGTCTAAACTAGGATTTGATGCTCTTATTTTACTTTTGATGGATGTTTGAATCATTTTGATTAATCATGTACTATACACTGTGTTTGGATGCTCACATATGTGAGATTGATGATTAATGGTTTATGCTTGATTCAAATTTTATTTGTGTTACTCAATTCTTTTAAAGTCATAAGCATGATCATTTTGGAAATTGAATGCTTGAATTGAGGGGGAGCTTACAAATTAAAAACACTAGACATTTTATTTCAAGCACTTTAAATTTTGATAAAAATTAGAATTCCATCTTAAAACATAATTCAAGAAGTTTGTCATCATCAAAAAGGGGGAGATTGTTGAGGCAAAATCCCTAATTGATGTTTTAAAGATAACAAACCTCTTAATTATTTTTTTAGTGTAATTCTAATCTTTTTGGTATCTAACAAGTGCTCTTGAGTGTTTTAATCATGCTAGGAACAATTGAGCTATTTAGATCAAATATCATGTTTTTATTGTGATAAAAACAAAAGCTTGGAGAACGGTCTCTGATTGATCTCTGAGACCTGCGCAAACATCATTTTCACACAATCAATGCAAAAGGACTTATGGATAAGTCAACTATGTACAAGACAAATGATCACTTTTCTCTTGGGCCTCTCTCACGAATTATCTACACATCCAAGAGATCATTTAAGGCAAAGGTTTCTCTCATGAATAGAGAACTTACTTCTTTTATCAAGTTCTATGATTTAAACATGTGAAGATTGAGCATATGACACAAGGATATTTTTATACTCAAATAATGGAACTGATCTTATATGGACCATGGAGAATTAGACAGCACAACCTGATCTTGGAAATTGACTTGTACTTTAAAGAATAAAGAAGGAACATTCTCCAATGTTGTTTCTCTTTCTATATGACAATTGTACTTGCAACAAGGACACTATGGAACATCAAGTACAACATCCAGCTGCTGTTTTTATCCATAACAGCTGGACTTTTCGTGCTCTAGCTTCTTTGCTCAAAAAAGAAGAATGTCATTCACGCCAGAATTGGGAGATCGATCTCAGATCAATGCTGGAAAGAGAAAATCATCACTTGGAGTGACACCAGCTTGCTACAACTGTTCAAAGGTTATCCAAAAGCTGCACAACGGCTATACTTGTTTGTTAAGCAACATACAGCAAAATTACAGCTCAACAACAGCTAGTCATACGCTCCTCTCTTAAAAGTCAGAAGAAGAAACTTTGGAGATCAATCTCAGACTGATCTGTTTTCTTCAAAATACATGAGCTGTCATTATGCAGAGCTACTAGCCGTTATTTTCAAGCTTCCAACGGATATACTTCGTGGCCAAGACTCCCTGATCATCAATCATCTATATATAGAGGTCTTTGGCAACTATGAAGAGCAAGAGTCTCCACTACAACTTCAACACTTGTTTTTGCAATACAAGTTTTTATCACGAGCTCTTCTTTTCTCTCTCACTCAGATATGTAATTCATATATATCTAGGATCAGAATATCCAGTGAGTGTTTTGAGAGTTTATCCATCCATTTTCAAAGCTTCTCACAGTGTATTGAGTGAATAGGTTTTGATTCCAAAATCCTTCATCATTGTAACCATTGGCTCAAGTTAGTACGTAACTACTAATTGAGTGACACATTCATAGTCAGTGTGACTGAGGTAGATTAAGCTTGTAGGGCTTAGAAGATTATTTGGTCTTGGATCTAGATCAAAGGAAGTGTAACTTGAGATCATTAGCATCTCCTAGTGGACAATCTCACAAGGAGTGTGGGGACTGGACTAGCCCAAGCATTTTGGGTGAACCAGGATAAATTATCGTGTGCATTCTCTTCCCTTACTCTGATTTAATTCTTGCAATCACTAATCACATATATCACAATTTAATAGTTATATATATACTGTCAGAGAGTGATTGGGAGAACGTTCTCCAGACTGCAACACTTTTGGTTATTTGGTTTAACTAACAATCTAATTATTTTCTTCAAGTATATTGTGTTTGACAATTTTTATAGGAAATATTTTAAAGGTTCACAATTCAAACCCCCCCTTTCTTGTGAAAACTTTGCTACTTCAATGATGTGTCACATCCATTAAATGATGTGGCAACATATTATTGGATGCATGTGTAAAAAAGTTTTACATTGACAGTGCATAAAAATTAAACTCATTAATAAAATATTCCAATCATAATGCCACATCATCACATTTAACGGATATTTAACGTTTCGAACTTAACTTACTAACATTCAGAGTGTGAATTTTAGGTTTATTTAATTCAGGATTAAACTTTAATAGCGAGTGACACTGTCAAGGACCAAAATAATAATTTACTTGCTATCAATCCGGTAAGCATAAACAATGTTGGCTTAATTACACTATTGGTCCCTTATCATTATTTTAGGTTTCAAGTTAGTCTCTTATCTTTTTTTTAGGTTTCAAGTTGGTCCCTTCCGTCAATTTTTTTAGTGTTACCGTTAAATTTGGACACGTGTCATCTGTCCAAGTGTCACATGTCCAAATTTAACGAAAATAGTTAAAAAATTGACGGAAGAGACCAACTTAAAACCTAAAATAAAGATAAGGGACCAACTTAAAACTTTTAAAAAATAAGGGACCAACTTAAAACCTAAAATAAACATAAGAGATCGAAAGTGTAATTAAGCCAACAATATTTATGCACAGCTAACCAACCCGACACCGCACCACATCATACAGAATAACCCACATTCAAAAAATACAACAACTTTGAGTATTAAAATTAAGAATACACTATTTATGAAGATTAAAAATAAATAGTAAACAATTTTGTCAAAAAAATAAATAAATAGTAAACAATAGTATTATATTTATTAACTACAGTATTTTTTTTATAATAAATTTATTAATTTAAACACACGTGCATTCGATTTTTCAACTAAATTTTCTTTTTTGACAAAAATTAGTTTAAAGACCCATACCTTTGTTATCGTTTATGACTATAATCTTCTTATCGTTTATGACCATAATCTTTTGTTATTTTTGTTTTTCTTATAGTGGGTTATTGTTTTTTTTTGTATTTCTATGCATATATATATATATATATATATATATATATATATATATATATATATATATATATTTTATTTTATTTTTTGTAAAATTATAATAAAAGATACACGTATAAGACATGAAATATTACTAAATTTGATAAGGACAAATTAGTAAAATTTGGTTGTAATCAATTTTCTCCAATTTTTTTCTGATATCTCATTTTTTTTTATTTAAAAAATAATAGTAGTATCATATTTCCAACATGTGTGCATCAAATCAAATACTACTATATACCAGATAATACTGACATAATCATATTCATCTTTATCCAACTTCTTATTTTTTATTTTTATCTTAAGAAATCCAACTTCTTATGTTATCTCATATTCTCATCTATTTAGTGTGTGTATATATTTTTTGGGGTCAAATCTCATCTCTATTTAATCTTTTTTTGACAAGATCTATATTTTATCTTGTGCATCAAGCAAACCCTTAAATTAGGGATTTTTCAAATCAGTCATCTATATATATATATTGAACCAACAAATACACACACTTAAAATAAAAAACCATTATTTACCTATATCTGGTAAAATTAGGTTTACTCATAGCAGAGTCACGAAGGTAGCAGCCATGGAGAAGAAGAAGAAGACGATGACGCTGTATCTTCCATCTAAATTGATCACTGAAATCCTTCTGAGGTTACCAGTCAAATCTCTTATATGTTTCAAGTCTGTTTGCAAGACATGGTTTACTCTCATCTCCAATCCCAATTTTGCAAATTCGCACTTTCAAATTGCCGCAACACAACAAACTCGTAGTAGAATTCTCTCCATGTCAGGTTTTCCTCTTCAAGTTCGATCCATAGATTTCCAAGCATTGCTTAACGATAATCATTCTGCTTCACCAAACCCTAATTTATCACTTCCCCCATCATATCTTCTTCTTCAAATTAGAGGTTCATGCAGAGGCTTTATTTTTTTGAACTGTTCTGTATACAATTTGCTTTGGAATCCATCCACTGGATTTCACAAGACAATACCTTTGTCTCCTAGTTGTGAACAATTTGATCCATATCATTTTTTACATGGTTTTGGTTATGACCATTCAAGAGATGATTACTTGCTGGTTTCCTTGCCATGTGGTCCAGACTTAGCTAATGATACTTCATCACGTTCGGAGATTTTCTCGCTAAGAGATAATACTTGGAAAGAAATTGAGGATACTCGCCACTTACCTTATACTTATACTACGAGTGGCTTTGAATATCCCACACCAGGGTTTCTCTTCAATGGGGCTATTCATTGGTTCGTTTCTCGACGTGGTTTGTCGGGGATGGTTATTCTTGCTTTTGATTTAATGGAAAGGAAACCGTTAGAGATACCTTTTCCAAATGGTTTTTTCCATTATAGTAAAGATATGTGTTTGTGTGTATTTGGAGAAAATCTCTGTCTATGTGCTATGAGGAATGGTATAGTTGAAATATGGGTGATGAGAGAATACAAAGTGCATTCGTCTTGGACCAAAACACTTGTTTTTCCTATTGATGGAATTCCTTACTTTTCTGCTATATACTCTACAAACAATGGTGATATTATTGGAACAATTCGTGGTACTGGATTGGTGAAGTATAATGGTAAAGGACAGTTGTTAGGACATTGCTCCTACTGCAACGATTCACGTGGATCCCAAGTGATCATGTATACAGAGTCTCTACTCTCGCTCCCTGGCGATAGTAAGGAAGTTTAAGAAGATGACACAAACAAGAAGAATGGGGTTTTGAAATATTCTCCTTCACCATTTACTTGATATTTAAAATTATATTTTATTATTTACAACACTTGGTAGCTGCATTTTTACGGAAATATGTGTTTGAATGTATTTGTTCTTGAGCTAGTAAGCCATATGAGCTTATCTAATATGTCATAAAATGTTTATCCGTTAGCTATTCGTAATATGCTTATCGTGTGATTCTTTGTTATTTATATATTTGTAACTTGATTGATTTCTAAATGTGTGCTGTTGTCACTGCCTGAATTTGTGTTTTTATGGTAAATTAATCCGATGAGTTTTTGGTTTTGTGTAGAACTTTGTTTTACATATGCATTTAGCCACACCTGATTATGTAGATATTTTTTTAAACCTTTTAAAAATTAACATTATTGAATTTGTGATTCTGTCTATCTAAATCAAACTACATTCATCTCTATAATAGCATATGTAATAAAAACTGAGTGATCACTTCTCAGTCATCTTAGGTGTGCTAATTCTAATCCTAATAATAAATTCAAATCATAATAATTAATATTAGGATTTGATTCTAACCCTCCCTCCCAAGCGAAAGCTTTAAGCTTTCAGCTTGTTATAAAGGATGGATGTAATGTAGAGAAAATATAAACAACAGGACTGTAGCTCGAAAGTTGCAGTGCGACCAGAGTTGACTGTAGCAAGGACAATTGTACTCCTCGAAGGATTCCGAAGTTGGTTATGGGGGATTTTTAGGAATGGGACTCACCGGAGAATGTGCAGTTGGTTGAATCTCAACCGCATACAGAGAGAAAACGCCAATGGGAAAGAGAAACACTGGTGGATGAAGCACAATTGATGTGCACAACATGATTGAAGATTAATGGAAATATCGACCAATTGTAAATGAATGATGGGAGAAGAAATTCTGAGCACACCAGAAGAATGATACATGGGTGGAGAACTAGCCATAAAACTGATCGCCGGAGAATTTCCTGACAAGCGGTGGCACATGGCCGCTTAGATGATGGCATTGTTCTGGTGGTTGGACTGGCGACAACAATATGATCAAAGTGGTCCTGGCGGTGACTGATGAAACATGCCGAAAAAGAGATGTGTCGTTGGAAAACGAATATCCGAAAAAGGGTTGTTGAAAAAGAGACGCAGAAGTGCTGGATTAGTATGGAAACTCGCGGAAAAGTAACTTTTTCAATGGAAGCTGACAGCGGCAACTTGCCGCCGACAGCTACTGGATGAAAAACAGGTCTTCAAAGAATTTCCCGACAAGGAGGATCAGATTAAGAGGAGGGTAATAGATTGTAACTCAAAGAATTGTAACACAGAACGAAAAATCCTACCAAAACAGAGGAGGGTCATAACTCGGAGAAGGATCATAAATTCTAAAATCATAACCAAATTCATAATCGTGACAAATAACTCAACATAAAAATTAAGATTCAAAACTCAAACAATTCAATTTAAGTTCAAATAGAAACAAGTCACATAATTTAAAAAAGAAACAAATCACATAAGTTCAAATAAAAACAAATAACATAGGTTCAAACAGAAACAAATTACGCAATCCTTTACATTAGGATGTATGTTCATGTTGATGCAAGGGACTTATTGTTATTCTCCTTGTTCGCAATGTCCTTTTCTTTCTTTTTGATCAGTCTTCATAGGATTTGTTTTCAGAATTATTAGCATCAATTCGGTTTGTTCCAAACATGCTAGGATGAGCTTGGACTTGATTTCATATGATTTATTTGTTTACTATGTTTACAGTTCATAAAATTGATTTTGATTATTATTTGATATATTTGGTGTTCTTGAGATTTCAACTCAAGTTAGGATCTGATGTTTCTTTTTCTATGTAGAGAAACAAATTCTTGTCTCATCTCACTTTTCTACTCGCTTTTGCCCATGTTAGATTGGCGGTGAGATTAGCAAAATCACGGTGGCACCATGATTTTGTTTAAGCTGCAAACGGTTACTGTTGCCAGAATTATTATGGTACGTCGTGATTATGTCAAACTTGCTGTGAATTCAAACATGCACACAATTATTCGACTTGGAGAGAAAAATTAAATCCTTCTCACACGGAATGTACATTATATAATGGACTCGTTCCTTTATTGGCATAGTTTGGACTATTTATATTTTGAAAGTTAAGTTTTTTCTATCAGCACTCCAGAACACGACTTACATAAATGGACATCTTTATTTAGATATTTAATTCATTTTTTCTGTATGACTTTTTGCATGAGATACTCTTTCTTACACAAATTGTTTTTAGGAGGATTTGAGAACAGAGTACCTTGTCGGCCCTCTAGTCGCTGCTGAGGAGGAGAAAACATCTAGTGATTTTGAATCTGTGGAAAATGGTGTGGACGTAGATGAAGTGGATGAAGACGAAGGTGAGAAAGATGAAGGGATAGTGATGATGATGCTGAGAAGAGTTGGTTCATTCTTTGCTGGAGAACTAATTGGTCAATATATATTTGGTTTATTACTATATTGGTTCATTCTTTGTCCTTTATCACATTCTAGAGAAGGGATACACTAGTTCATGGAAGTGTTTGCTGCTATTTTGTATTGTTATGTACTTGTGTTGCGAAACAAGACTACAGTCACAATATGTCTCAACTAAATACGAGAGTAGCTGGAACTCGCGGATATCTAGCTCCGCGGAATATGCACTTGAGAAGAGTGATGTCTATAGCTTTGGTGCGGTTGTTCTTGAGATTATGTGTGGAAAAAAGGCTCTTCAGTTGTCTTCGTCCGGCAAGTCTAATTTCTTGATCACAGATTGGGTTTGGTCATTAATGAAATCTGGAAAAATGGATAAGGCTTTGGATGTTTCTATCTCAATGGATGGAAATTCCACTAAAAGCATGATGGAGAGATTTTTAGTGGTTGGAATTTTATGCTGTCATGTAGTGGTTGCTTTAAGGCCCACAATTTTGGATGCTTTGAAGATGTTAGGAGACATTGAGGTTCCATCAATTCCAGATAGGCCAGTGACTCTAGGGAACCGCATGTTTGCCAATGGTGATTCAGCTTAATGGTGAAATCACCTTATGGTTTTGTAACAGTTAAGGTCTTTTTTATTTTTTCAGAGAGGATTTACTTGTATGAAGAATCTTAACATTTTGAAAGATTGGTCAAATGAATCAGTCAACTCCATAAAGTTTTGATTTGGCCTATAGGTTTTTTGGTCTTTCTCTACCTCTTACTATTGGACTATTCTCCTAACTTGTGTTTATGTTTAGACATGACCAAAGAGATTCAATCCTGTTCTCTATTGTGGGGACAATCCTAATTTTGTCTCTTAAGTATTACAATTCTATTCATATGAATGATCCTGTCCTGTCTTGTGTAACAACTCATCTATTCTGGGACTTATTTTTTATCAAGTTTATTACGAGTCAAGCATTTGAAGTCTAGGGATGCCCTTTCTGGTGGTGAACTTGGAACCAAATTGAGTTAATGATTTTCATATTACTCTAGTTGAAGATTCCAAAGAGGTGCATTCCTTAACTTTCTCTTTATACTTTTGGCATTAAGTATTAATAACTATTAAGGGGAAATTAGCAAGGCTCCTCTAAAGTGAGGTTGTTTCTAAGGTGAGAAAGTATAAGATTACATATACCATTGCTCATTTTACAAACAAACTCGCTTTAGAATAGCTTTTTTCGAAGTATAAGATACTATGATAGAGTATATTTTTATTTTATTGTGTTTTAATTTTTCTTTTAATTGCCTCATTTAATTTTACTAGTTACTTTCCTTATTATGACAGACTGATGGTATTATTTTTATGATCAATGCAAGTGACAAAAGAGGTATAGCAGAATCTAAGACACTATTGAAAGACTATAAGGACGATTCACTACACGGACCGATATTCGTGCTAGGCACAAAAACCGACAAAGCAAATGCGGTTTCATGGGCCGATCTATATCTTCACTTAGGTCTATATGCAATTGATCGTCGAAATATATCTCCACGTTTTGAAATTTTCATGTGCACTTGCTTGGAGATCGAAGGTTACCATCGTGCCTTAAAATGGCTGTCAAGGCACTTTGGTGAATAGTTGCTGGCTTGTGAATTTGTGCTTGTTTTTTTTTCATTCCCTTTATGTGTAATTGATGAAGATTGTGTAAACTGAATCATAAACAAAACTGATTCCTACACTATGCTAATATTTCTAAAATTGTCGATCAATCTTCAACAACCACGTATACTACAGCATTTTTTTTTATCAAATTAGACTTGCAAAACTTACTTATCAATAATTTCAGGTTATAATATTTCAAAATTTAATTTGATTTCCAAAATAACTAGCGCAACACTGATTCAGTACTTATCTCAATAGAAGCCCTCAATTTCTTTACAAACCTTAAAAGCCGCCAATTTTGTCCTTAATTTGTTTACTACCTCTGATGCTTTCTAAATATAAGAGACCGTTTGGGTAAAAAAAAATATAGGAGAAAATTGCTTAATGATTTATCTTATTTATTAAATATTTTTGTTGATATGTAAATAATTTTATCATGCATCGCATTAGTATAAACATCAAACGGCCAATAACTTGCCTTTTCAAATGAATAATTTTTTTCGCACTCTTTACTATTTCTCGAGCACCTCCTAAGACGATCAAAATACTCCTCTTATTTTTTAGTTAGCGAACATTGTTCGCAGGTTACGTATTGAGTGACAATTTTTTTAACTCGACTCCAATATCTGCACTAGTCACATCTCCTAGATAAAATAATACTCTGTTTGAAAAAAAAGACAAAACTTACATGCATTTCCATGTTTCAAGAGTTACTTAAAAAAATCAAACTTCTCTAAAAATCCTCAAATCAATAGCTTCGTCAAGCAAGAGAGAGGCCAATGTTATATATTGGACATATGTTAATTGTTTTTAGATTAAATGGTAAGTAGATCTTTAACCTTGTATTTGACTTAGGTTAAATATTTGTTTAGTGGAGGTGTGGTTATTTTTTTTATTTAATTAGAAATTGTTAGTATATTATATTATATGTTAGTTTTTCTCCTTACCAAAACTTGAGTCTTTAACCTTCAACTCCTTTAACTCTTAGCTCAATTAGTACAACCAGTTGTGCTACCCCTCCCACCCCGCGAGGGTGTGGTTGTATTGGGGATTTGGGTGAGAGTGAGAGAAGTTTATGTGTTGTAATTTTTTTTTACATAATACTAATAATAACTAAATTGTTGTCGGTTTAAACAACGGTCGTGATTTTTCTCCGATTTTAAAATTTTTATGTTATATTTTTATGTTGTGATTGTGTTTTTTTTTCTTCAACTCTATTATTTACTAGTAAAGTTTATATAATAGTGTTTTATAAATAAAGTTAAAAAATATTTTATCATTATAAAAAAAGAAAAAAATTGGATAAATGACATTTTACCCCTGCAAAGTTAGCGAAATTTCATTTATCCATGCACAATTTAATTTAAAAATTCTCTTATTTTACTCCATAAGTGGACAATTGGGCATATAAGTATAATTGTGCATCTTCGATCATGTGACATGCACACTTCGAAACACATTTAATTTCTATTTATTTTAATTTCATGTCAGCTAGATTTTTTTCCAAAAAAAAAATTAGAAAAAAATCTTAAAACTACATGTGCGTACCAAGTCAATGAAGATACAATCAGATGCTCAAGTGTCCACCTGGGGACAAAATGAGAGAATCTTCACATTGCAAGGACAAACAATTTTTTTTATTTTTTGCACATGAGGTAAATGAAATTTTGTTAATTTTACAGGGGTAAAATGTGAAACCACTAAATTTGGTCTAGTGGCGAATTTGAATAGTATGTATGAAGTTATAGATTCGATCATTAACTCTATTGTAAACTATTTTTGAAAAAGATCTGATAATTCAGAGTCTGACTGCGTGGTAAAAAAAATTATTTTAAGCAAACTGTTTATTTTTTAAAATAACTACAATTTTTTGTCACTTAGAATGGGTTATGAATCATGATTATGAAATGAGTTAGATGAATTGGAACTTGGAATTACTTGGTTCCTATTCTGAACTGTTGTCGGTGGAGTGGATCAATGCTTACGCCAAGGGCATAACAGGTAAACCACATACACTTCTTAAACTCTCGTTTTGTATGATGGATAGTTTCCACATGACACGTCAGCGCAACTAAGCGTAGCGAGCAAGCAGCCTAAACGGCAACGTTTCATCGTTGACATTGTTGTTTGTACTCTCATCAAAAACCACACAGGGAGGGACATTAAGGTAAATCAACAAACCCCAAACTCATATCAAAATTACTCAAAACCCCATATCTTAAACAACTAGGAGTATCTATTTGCACGTCTCTTTCTGACTTTCACTATATATCACACACTCACTCTCTCTCTTTCTCTCTCTTGTGATTCAATTTTTTTCATTCTATCTCTCACACACAACACAAACACCGAAACCGCCTTTTTCAAAGGTTATATTATAGGGTCTCTCTTCTCTTACCCCCTTTCAAATTCTTAGGGTTTCGTAGAGCCTCTATTAGAATGTTCCAGAACTTTCTCTAATTTCAATATATATCAAACTTCTCTTCATCACAGTCGCTTAATTTTTTCTTTTTTGATTTTTTCTTCAGGTAAATAAACGATTCCTCTCTTAGGTTTTTTCTTCGTTGCGTTATTTTCGTTCTTCCGTTCTTCCGTTCCATGTTTCGGTTATATAAGTAATCGATTAAGCGTTTGGGTACGAATTTTGTTGTTTTCTAGGGTAGGGATTTTGTTTTTTCTGGAATAATTTGTTTTCTTAATTACTAAGTTATTGAGCTGTTTCTCTATTTTAAAGTCAAACCGTGTTGAAATTTCATATTTTTTTTAAATAAGTTACATGTATTTAAGTGCTTATTAAATACTGCTTAAATACCATATACTGTGAAGCATATCGTGAGTATAATGTATTGGCGTTTAATTTGATTTCTATTGGTATATGTTTGTGCTTAGTTTATTGGGATTTTATAATATTAGGGATTGGTTTTAATGTTGTGATTTTTTTGCCCATTGAGTTACTTTCATGTTATATGAGTATATGTGATACTAATTCTTTTTATTGATACTTTGACTTTCAGATTGAAGGTGCTGATTTATACTCACAATTGACAAGTGCTAATTTTGAATTTTTAACCATTCAAAGACATGTTTAACGAAGGTGCTCCCGAGTTTGTTGTTGATCAGAACAACATGTATTACCCTGCTCCCACCAATTATGGGTATTACTGTACAGGTAAATATCGTTGTACCTTTTGGCTTTGAGGTTTAATCGAGTTGATCATGTATTATTATGTAATATGTTTAATACGTATGCATTATATTGACCGCTTGGTATTTATTGTGGCCAGGATTTGAATCACCCGGTGAATGGGAGGACCACCATAGGATTTTTGGTGTAGATGGTCCTGATATTCAGTACACGGTGAGTTTGTTCTCCTCTTTTTCCCGTATGTGGATGTGTGTGTCATATGTTGGGCTGACGGCTGATTTAAATTCTTCTTTCTTTGCCAGGGTGCGCAAGATGAAAGTTTCCCGTATGTATATTACCAACCTAGCTATGGATTTGCACAGTCTCCATACAATCCATATAATCCTTATATTCCAGGTGCTATGTTAGGGGTTGACGGTTCATTTGGAGGAGCACAGGCACAGCAGTATTACTCCCTCCCTGATTATCAAACCCCTATTTCTTCACCATCTTATATTCCTCTCGTTCAGCCAGACAATTTTTTCGAGAGTTATGTTGACTCCAGTGCTTATGGCACTAGACCTGATGGAAGAGGTTCAAAACATAAGTTCAATTCAGCTTCTGGTGCGTTTACTAGGAACTCTTCAAAACCATTATCAAATCAGACAAGTTCCTTTGCCAGGGTACCCGAGGGGACAAGAGCTAATGCTTTAGCAAAGAATGGTTTGACAAATGGAAGCGTTCCTAACAGTGGGTTCCTTAATTTGGCTTCATCTCCTTACTATCAGGTAATAAGATCACTCTTTTGAGCTATATTGGAATTTGAATTTTAGTATAATAAGTAGAGTATGTTAACTAGTCTAGTCAAGAGTGTATCAAAACTTGTCTAGTGAGTGCCTTCCCAAACAAGGACTTAAGTCAGTTACACTGTATGTAACTAACTGTGCTGACTCAGCACAGTTTAGGTTCAGATCTGGACTGGTATATATACCAACCTGCTATTTATCTTGCAACTAACAATTCATTCCACATTCAATGAATCTCAAAACAGTTGTGAATTCTCAGTTTCTATCTGAATAGGCAATTTATCAGGAGGCATGCCATGGTGGCGCCATATGCTGCAATGACATGTTTATATAGCAGAATTTTGGCCTACTGCTATCGATAATATTGTGTCTAGCCCACTATTGCTTTTGACATATTTAGGTGACGATCAAGGCACATTCACTATATTTTAGAGTTAATAGTCTTTTAGGCCACCTTTTCTGTTACTTTTTTTAAAAGGACACTCTTAGAGCAATGGCTAGATGTCGATTAGTTTGTGGACTTTGTGGAGGTCTCTTATGCTCCAAATATATTGGAGTGATTGAATTAGTGTATTTGCTGACTTGTTTTACAATATATGGAGGTCTTTTAAGTATGCTTACTAAGCTAAATTTGCCTTTTTATGGTTTTGTAGGCTAGAAGCGCCGATGTATCGTTCCCGTCTGTAGATAGTATTTCCAATGGAAATGTCTTGTCCCATCGTAATCAATTGAAAGTAGCTGCCCCGTTGAGTAATGGGTTTTCTGACTATGGATCAAATGCTAATGGACAGTCTGCAATTGCTAAATTTAGACCAAAGGTTCAAGTTGCCAAAGTGCCGAGTGATGTAAATAGAAGTGGTGATTTATTGGGTGAGCAAAATCGGGGCCCCAGAATTAACAGGCCAAAACATCATCTGGCTATCAAAGCCTATACAACCAAGGCAGGAGAAGCTAACACACAAGAGAACATCATTTATACGGATCAATATAATAGGGAAGACTTCCCTATTGACAATGAAATTGCAAAGTTCTTTGTTATAAAATCATACAGTGAGGATGATGTGCACAAAAGCATTAAATATAATGTGTGGTCATCGACACCTCATGGAAACAAGAAGCTGCAGAGTGCTTATGAAGACTCTAGGAGAAAAGCTTCTGGAAAACCTGGAGGCTGTCCTATCTTTCTTTTCTTTTCAGTGAGTTTCCATCGATGCATTTCATATACTTCTAAAACTTATCCCTTTTGTTGGTTGTACTGACCTTTTCTTTTTCAATGTAGGTTAATGCCAGTGGTCAATTTTGTGGAGTTGCTGAGATGATTGGTCCTGTTGACTTCTATAAGGATATGGACTTTTGGCAGCAAGATAAATGGAGTGGTAGCTTCCCTGTGAAGTGGCACATCATAAAAGATGTGCCAAATGGCAATTTTAGGCACATCATTCTAGAGAACAATGAATTCAAGCCTGTAACTAATAGCAGAGACACACAAGAGGTATTCATTGTTTTCTATTAAGCAGTTTCTATAACAATTAAAATTGACTAGTGTGCCCGTAAGCATTTATAATCACTGTAAGTTTTTAGTTGAGTAAGTACATTAATCTATTTTCGCTGTTGAAAAAGATTGTTCGAATTTGTGAATATGGTGTACCTTATTAAAAAACAATCGAGTGATTAGATCCCTACACACCCAATCACACATTCACATACTTGATTGTCTAGACGCTTTTAAATTGTCTTACTTCTTTTCTTGAAATTCTTGATGAAGTAAATGCAGGTATATTTTCTTTCATGTTGTATATTTTTAATTGGCGTAATAAGCTGGGTTTATCTTTGTCGACTTTAGGAGTTCTTCAGCTTGGTGTGTGTATTTTGTCCCTGCTGTTAATATAATTTTGACCATAAATACCCATTTCTCATGTGCAGATAATGTATAGAAAGGGTCTGGATATGCTGAAAATATTCAAAAGTTACACTTTGAAGACATCTTTGCTTGATGACTTTATCTATTATGAAAACCGACAGAAGGTCATGCAGGAGGAGAAATCTAAGTTGGCAATCAAGAGTTTTGGTAGTCCATTATCAGTACCAGTGTTGGAGCCACCTCGAAAGCTGAACTATGTTTTTGAAATTCCTCCTGTCAGTGATGAGAAAAATTCAAAGGCAGATGGTGACCTCGGTAGCCTAAAACAGACTTCAATTTCAAGTGCTGCACACATTGTTGATAGTTCTGATGTCACCAGCACTTCATCTGTGGATGAGAAGGCCGAGAATGGTGCAGTTGTTGGACAAGATATTTCTTCAGTTCTAAAGATTGGTTCAATCACTATTAGTCCAAAACAGGTAGAGGCTAAACCATCTAATACAGAACCTATTGATGTTGTCACAGTAGGCTCAATGCAGGTCAGAGTTAATGGAACAAGATCTCTACAGGCAGGCAAAGGAACAACCACTTGCATCAAAACTGGACCTCATCCTTAAGTTTTACCTTGGCATGTCAATGCATTATTTTTATCTTAGAAAGATCAATATATTTCATCCATTATGTTGGGTTTCTTTTGGGAAGTTATGTTTCTTTTATGTATTTGCTTACTGCTTTCACTTGATTGCTACCAATGCCACACTGTTGGATGGATCTTTCCAACGGTGTTGACACAGAAAGTATTAAATGACTTAGTTTAGCCTCGTAATATATCGTCTGTCAGTGAACAAAACACAAGGTAGATTTCATCCATTATGTTAAACTCATCTTTGTTTTGTGTATTTCTTTCGGCTCTGCTTTTCGAAGTTTCATTGTGCGATATTGTGTCGTGTTTTTCAGTTTTATTTGATTTAAAATCAGAAAATGTTTCAGAATATGTAACGACTGAATGGATGAAAGCTTTCCTTTATTATTATTATTATTATTATTATTATTATTATTATTATTATTATTATTATTATTATTATTGTCTTTCTTGAGTTTTAAGTGATTGCAAAAAAGACTGAATGTATATGTAGTAATTATTGGCATTTGATTGCCTATTCATTACTAGTGATGTGAAATTCCAGGGTATCATGTGTGATACTTCTTTCAGATTCTACTGAATGGCTTAGGATCATTGAGGGTGCATATTGGTTTGTGTTATGATGTTTCTCATGGGAATGTGGAATGTTATATTCATTAAAATAATATTTTTATTTTGAGACAATTTAAATAATAATAGTCTGTTACCTTTTTTTCCTTTCCAATTCAAGTTTGTTACAGTTCTAATCAACAAATTGGCAGCAGCCTATATTAATATTTTTATCGTTTTTTTTTTAATTTTGAAAATGTTTTACCTTAATTTTTCACTAACAAACTTCAATGCATTTTATATGTCTCAAATGAATATTCAAGGTTCAGAATTTATTCGTGCCGAACATGAAACACCGGTTGAGTCTATATTAAAATTTTCACAATTTCTAACTTAGATTGATATTTTTAAAATGTTAATTTTCACAATTTCTAACTTAGATTGATATTAAAAATATTATGATCGAAGATAGAGAAAGAAGTTTTGATTAAAAAAATTCTTGAACTATTTACAAGGGATGAAAATACACTTTGTATTCAATCATGCTTGATATTTCAAAGAATTAAGCCGTATAATTTGTTCAAAAAACCGTTAATTTTTGGTTAAGAATCACTTTTCTAATCTCTCTTGCCTTGGGTTTCTATTTTTTCCTCCCATAGCCTTTCATTTTTGGCAATCACTTCTGACCAATTCAACCACGGCATACAATATATATATTTTTTAAACACGACATACAATATATTGAAAGCATAAACAAATGTTAGTTTTTGACAAGTGTAATTTTTCTTGAGCAATTTATAATTATTGCTGTATTTTTTTATAGACAACGTTAGTTGTTAATATATTATTATTATTATTATATTATGTTAGTTTTTCCCCTTGTCAGGATTTGAACTTTGAACCTCCTTCTACTTACGTTGTACTATATCATTATATTACTGTACTCATTCCGTCCCAAATTGATTGACACAGTTGACTGTTTCACGTATGCCGATGCATAACTTTGACGATTAATATTTTCAATTGTATTATAGTAAAAATTATAAAAATTTGATATTTTAAAAATACTCATCGAGACGAATCCAACAACATCTTATATGCTAATATTTATTTTTATTTATTAGTAAAAAAATATGGTCAAAACAATATGTGTGAATAATGCAATATAGTCAAATGTGTCATTCAATTTGGGACGGAGGAAGTATTTATTAATTTGGATTTGTTTTCCATTTCCATCCAAACAAAACATTAGCATTAGAGACAGACAGTGGTATCATAGTTGGCATGACCTGGGACCCACGAATCTATACTTCAAAAATTGACTTACACGCACGTATCCAATTCACTATACTTTCAACTTTTACTGTCCCGTAAAATTTAAGGAAAAATTGTACAGTACTTTCTCACTCTCTCCCCCTTCACTTCCGTTCGTGTTCCTAAGACCAACCGAACCCTGTTTCAGTTTCTCTGTTCTTCCACCGTGGAGCGCGTGAAAACCACGCTCCTCCACCCTCTCCTCTCTTCCCGCTCCGATCAGGTATTCCCCAAACACCAGTTTCATCTTCTTCTCTCACACTCACATTTTCTTTAAATTTCGGTTCTTGCATGCACCTAATTCAGTTAGGTTAAGGTATACGTTCGATGCACTCACATTCTGAATTCAATTCTTCTATTATCATAAACTGCTTAATTCCCCTAAAAAAAATGAGAGAGGTAGAGAAAAAAAAAGGGCTAGGGTATGTCGTGGAGGATTTACCATGTATTCCAATTTATATGATAAAAAGTTAAAATTTTGTAGTATAATTTATGCAAGTAATTTCGTTAGAAATATATCATCTATTATTGATGATGCATTGACAAAGTGTTGGCTTTTAATATACAGGTGAAATGGCAGGCACTTCCAATGGAAGACATGGCAAAAATCCTGTTTTTCCTAAAACTGAGGACGACGACGATTTTGATTATGGCTTGTCACCTTATACTACTCTTTCAAGGGATTTTGGGGTATGACTTTTCCATTCAAATGCACTCATCAGAAAACCAGAAGAAGGAAAAAAAAACATTTTTTTATTGGATTGTATCAGTCTTGAAACCTAATTTTGAAAACTGGTTCGTCTTATCTATACGAGAGAGAGAGGGACAATTTATATCTATGTTATGTACATGTGACTACCAATGATACTGTCGTGTTTTTTGATTGTGCTCATTCAGTTCGAGTTACCAGTTTCATGGAGTTCTCTGTTTGTACACGTATTATTTCGATGTATACTATATAATATGTATCATAGCATATAACATTTGAAAGAATAATTCTATTCGTTGAATTTTCATTTACTTATGTTCAATATCTTCCTTCAGAATCACCAGGAAACTGCTGCAAGTTCGTCTGGAAGCAAATTACGGTCATTCTTTATTGGAATGGGATTCTTGCCTGCTCTTGTTGATAAAGTGATAGAAGAGAATGGTACATTATGTGTGAGCAAGATGGCTTTAGTTTTGACAGGGTTCTTATATATTTCACTTTTCCAATTGAAGTAATATGGTTTTGATTGATTTTCTTTTATATTTATAGGTGAAGAAAATTCAGACGCGTTATTAGAGATCCTCTTGAGATGTTCGGTAGGTAGACCAAAATATATGTTGTAATATAGATTTAATTATCGACATTCTTTTGAATAGGGGATCGAGAATTTTTATCTATTTATTTAAATTTATAAACTGTGGTAAAAGTTGAATGGTGATCTGCATGTTCACTGAGACGTGAAATGTTAATTCCTGCACAAAAGCATGTTTATAACTGAAGGTTAAAATTATCATTTTATGAGCATATTCATTAGGTTTCAGTTGGTTATAGAAAGTAGAAAATGGCAAAACAAGAAAAAACTGATTGATTCATTTCTTGATTAGAAACTTGTAATAGCTTTTGCTCTATTGATTTGTTAATACTGCAGACAAATGGTGACTCGTCAGCTTCTTTGGAAGGCTCTCTTATTACAAGGGAGCGTAGAAGTATCCCAGATATTTTTCCCACTGCTCACTCAAAAGAGGTAGCTTGGTTTACTATAACCACGCCCAATTTTTCTTAGCCTTTTTGGGCACAAATGCTTGCTTCCTTTACCTGTGACCGTATGTATTAAAGATTTAATGAGCATTTGACTTTTTTGTTTTCTTTAAAGTAAAAGTAGTTTATGAAATCCTTAATTGCCGATCATCCTTCACTTTCTCGGTGCTATAAATTGATGAAATATTTTCATTTATCTTGATGTACTGTATGAGTTTATGTCACATAGTGCTTTTGGTACTTTTTTACTCCTAATTCCAAAGCAATTTGCTTATTAAATAGTGCTGCTCCCAATTCACGTGACTCGTGCAAACACACATTTGTGGGAGTTCATATCCATGAAGAAGCGATTGTTTAAATTTATTATTATTGGTGTAAGACTTTTAATTGAAGTTGATTTTTGCTGAGATCCTTGTTGTTTCTCAGTAGTCCATGCGTGAGTATTATGGGCGTGAAGGGATGTGCTGAGATCCCTGTTATACCTTCCGGATTAGTCCACATTTTAAATATCTGGCCGTGAGTGAGAGTGTGTTCAAAGTCCATATCGAAATTCTAAGAATTGCAATATTATAATTGTATCTACCAAGCTTCATTGAGTCAGGAGGAACCCCAAAGAATAAGTTAAATATTTCGCTGTTTCTATATCCATATTTTTCGGAGTTTTTCCATCTGAAAATTAAACTTTCAAAATCTGTCATTTCAAGGACTAATCCAATGTAAATAGTTTTAACTGCCTTTTGAACTTGCTTTGCAATTATGCAGGCTCTTCAAAAATCAAATTCGGAGTCTTCTGATTCTCTCGAAAGATTATTCGATGACAACGATTCTCCCGAAGTGTCCACGGTCAATCAGCCCAAAGAGGTAATTGCTTCTTATACCTTGGGTAACATTTAGTTGTTTTTTACAAAAAATTGTGTAGGGCATGAGTTGATTGAGCGAATTTGAATAATGATAAGTTTTGCTCTACCGTATGCTATAAGTCTTGGCTATAATAATTTACTACCCGCTGGTTTTTGGATATATTAATTAATGTTACATATTTGTGGTTGTAGTTATCTGCCATTGTATGTTTGTTTAATCTTTTTAATGTTCAGGTATACTCAAATGCTAAAAAAACACATTTTTGGTACACTCTTGTACACACTCTTTATGATTGGTTAATTTTTAAAAAAAAAAAAATCAAATTACTTTGTCTATATTGTGACAATTGACTTTGCATTATACATTTCCCCCTATAATTAAATTGGCATTTAAATTCTTTATTGTGTTCGGTTATAAAATTGTCTTTTAGTTTCATCCGGCTCCTTAATATTGCACATGTTTTGTGTATTTCTGTTTCTATTGGATTACTATTTACAAAATCTCTCTCAGGAACCTGATGAATTTAATGAAGCTTTTGAAGATAGAAGAGGTACCTTACTGATGATGAATTTCTCTGTGGAGGAAGTTGAATTTGCAATCCGTAAACTTGGTATGTCAATATACATATTACCTGCACTTCTGCTTTTTATGTTTGATATGCACTTTCCGTATTACTAATAGCATGAAAACGTGAACGTATAAAAAGCTTTTGTTGTATATTGAATTGAAGTATTTTGAATGTGTGGGGATTACTGTTTATAGTTTGCACTATGATAGTTAACTCTTAGGCTGGTG
The DNA here is from genome assembly GCA_951799995.1 of Trifolium subterraneum. Lineage (NCBI taxonomy): Eukaryota > Viridiplantae > Streptophyta > Magnoliopsida > Fabales > Fabaceae > Trifolium > Trifolium subterraneum. The sequence continues at coordinate 4,624,309 of OX637464.1, forward strand.
TGGTCAAACACTGGTCTATTGACAACAATTGGAACAATGCTTCTAATTATAACAATGAATAATTTAGGCAGCATATTCAACATGTTAGGTTGTAGACTGTGTGTGTGTATGTGTACACACACTGTTTAATTCATGTATCCGATTTCACCCAGTGAGATAAGTATTGGTGGCGGTGGTTGTTGACGAGCGTGTTTTTCATTGATTTCCTGAGATCTAAATAACTTCTTGGCATAACCTTATACGGGTGGAAGATCATATGCATGTATGGATTTCTTGCTTCAATAGAGATTTATTGATTCATTGCTTCATTGCAGGCGATAAAGCGTCAGTTCCTGAGCTGGTGGACTTCATCTTTGCTGCCCAAATTGCTAAAAAAATGAAAAAGGAGGAAGCAGATGAGGATGAAATCACCTGTTATGTTCGAGAAAAGGAGGTTTAGATACTTTACTCAATCAATGAGATTTTCCAGAAAATGGTTACTTTGCTTGTATAAGTCAAAAAATTATGCCAACCCTCAACTTTACCCGTTAGATAAAATAATACTAATTTATGAACCATGCTACTATTTGTTAACTTTATGAGGGAAGCAAAGATATAGTCTCTACTTGCTTTTCCTAAGACTTAGATATTAGATATTTTAATTTTAATGCAATATAGTTAACTTCTAGTGGAAAATATATTTTCTTTTGTTAAATCTATCTATTTTTGTTTGTTGGAATATGGAAATATATATTCAATCCCATTTTGTTCTGCAAAAATAAAGTCTGCAAGCTTTGATATTGGAACATCTGGACCTGAAAAACAGTAAACTAATAGTAAGCTAAAGATGCACAAAGTAATAAATAACAATAAGTCTAAATAAAAGAAATGGATACACAGTATTTCCATGTTTACATAAAGGTGGTGATAGCATTCCAACAATTTAACACAATCATTGCAAACTATAATCATAATTCAAAGTCTTAATTTGTACTCTTTCCTATTTATCTAACAAGCCCTACAAATTCAAAGTCTTCATCCGTACTCTTTCCTATTTTTTGGGATTGCCAGAAAATGTTGGGTGGCTTCTTATTTTATTGGTATATGTATTTTGCAATGCCTTTATTATGCATCTAATTTTTTTTACCATGGGATCACAGATTAGCAATGAAAAACTCTTTGGAATTATGGAAAAAACTCTTCTGTTGTTTGAAATGGGCTTCTCTGAGAACGAAATATCCTCAGCAGTTGATAAATTAGGTAATTCTGAAAGCTGATCTTTTGTCAACTGATAAACTTTAACATTAGGTTTGCAGTCTTGCCTTTGAAAAGTACATTTATTTAGAATTATGAGATGAATTGTTGGAATGCTACTTGCTACTTGTATCACCATCTTTATGTAAACTTGGAAATGCTGTGTATCCGTTTCCTTTATTTAGACTTAATGTTATTTCTTACTCTGTGCATCTTTAGCTTACTATTAGTTGGCTGTTTTTCAGGTCCAGATGTTCCAATATCAGAGCTTGCAAACTTTATTTTTGCAGAACAAAATGGGATTGAATATGTGTTGCCATATAAGGTTAGATTTTATGATAATTGTCATAAAATGAACGAACAATACATGGACACTATTAAAGGGCGTCTTTGGCTTATTGTATACTAAAATTGTACCATGTCTAGTCATTTTTTAGTTATAAATATAATCAACTATTCAGGCATTCACTAAATGATGAAATTTCTTGCCTGTCTAGTATCGTCCTGCTTATTCTTGGATCAAAGAAGAAATCAAAGAAGAAGAACAAAGCGATTTGTATGGTACAGAAGAAATGAAAGTTGAGGATTTTAGCCATGAACCGTCGCAGTCAAGGCAGGTCAACTTGGAGAGAACTGGCAATGGCGAAAGGGTAAAGGAAGAGGATTATATTGATGAATTTCCTGATGACGTAAAATATTCTGACTTAATGGAAAATGATAGAAATAAGAGGCCAAAATATGAGTATGACGATAATTCAAACTCTAGTCTTGATCCTTATTGGGTGGAAGAAAAGGTTGATACAGTTGTTGCCACAATGTCGAGACGCAACCAATCAAATCCATCCAGGCGTCTAAGTGTTGTTGCAGAAAAGCCTCCATTTTTCTTGTTTGGAAATGTTTCAAACATAGCATATGAGGCATGGAAAAAAATGAGTCAGTTTCTTTACTGTATTGAACCTGAATTTGTGAATACCGAGTTCTTTTCGGCCTTGAATAGAATAGAAGGTTATATACACAATCTTCCAACAGAAAACAGGTTCCACATTCTTCCAAAGCCACCTCTGAATATCGAGGATGCAATACCGCGATCAAAGAAATGGTGGCCGCCTTGGGATTCAAGGAAGCAGTTGAACTGTAACTACTGTGAAACTGGTGGAATAACTCAACTTTGTGATAGACTAGGAAGGGTTCTCGCTGACTCTGGAGGAGTACTCACATCTCAACAGCAGAAAGACATACTTCGTTATTGTCGTGGTTTGAATCTTGTGTGGACTGGTAAATACAAACTGGGTCCAATAGAACCTGAACAGTTGGAGCGTATCTTAGGCTACCCTTTAAATCACACTCAATCTGCTGAATGCGATTTGACAGAAAGACTTCAATTGCTAAAATACTGCTTCCAGACAGATACATTAGGTTATCATCTTTCAGTGTTGAAGCCAATTTTTCCTAATGGATTGACACTGTTGTCGATTTTTAGTGGAATTGGTGGGGCCGAAGTTGCCCTTCACCGCCTTGGTATTAAAATAAAAGCTCTTGTCTCAGTTGAGACTTCCGCAACTAAGAGGAAGATTCTCGAGAAGTGGTGGCGCAGTTCTGGACAAACCGGGAGTTTGGTTCAGATTGAAGACATTCAAAAGCTGACTAGTAAAAAGTTTGAGAATCTAATCAGTAAACTTGGTGTTTTCGACCTAGTCATTTATCAGAATCCATGCTCTCAGCCGATTGCCAGGCCTCAGGGAGTTGGAAGTCTCTCGGCTATAGAATTTTCAGTGTTTTGCGAATCTGTTCGTGTTTTGCAACGCGTAAGAGCTCTATGCGAAAGGAGGTGAGGCAAGTAACTTGTATCTTCTTGAAGTAAATTATGTTGGTCGTTGCATTTGGTTGCTGTAAAATATGCAACTGCACATGAAATTTTCAGTGCAGGGAATTTGTGAGCGTCGTCTTTTTAATTGTAAAATAAATATTGTTCCCATATGTAGGTGTTATTATTATTGATCGTAGGTGTTATTAGCTGCATTGTTAGAGAGACATTGACTGACTGGGGATTCCATATCCTGTTTTCGTCTAAGCAATCCAAAAATAGCCAGAAATATGTCACTCCTCCATTTCCTTTTTAATTGTGTTTTTTCGACTATTTTTTATCTGATATTTTCAAATTTGACAGATACATTAAAATCCTTTTCATCAATTACATCATGTATTATTATTATTGTTACTTGATACTTAGCTTATCAAAGTGAGGGAGTTAATGAAAATTAGGAGTAAATTTAAAATGTGTTTATTAATAAAAAAAAATTCTTGATCTGTAAGAAATAATTTTAAAAGACATGTATGCAAAAAATAGAGGGAGTAGTTTTGAGTACACACTGTCTTCTTGGAGTTGCTTGGATTGCATGTTTTCAATGCTAACCCGGTTATGAGATTCCTTAGTAATCAGTGAATGAAAATGGCCGGCATTTTTGACAAATTATATATAGATTAGATCGACAACATGTGAATGGACAGTCTCAACAACCAGTCTTTCCTTAGACAGACACAAGAAGATTATGTACACATGGCAAATTCAAGTTTACATTAACAAAAAAGAGAATGAAATAAGCATGTAAATATAGTACTACATTACATTGGAATTTTAGATTAAAATATCTCGAGATATTTTGGTTTGATTGTTAGAACAGCAGTATTTTAGCAACAGATTTTATTAGTAAAAGTCATCTCCAACAACGAACTTGAGCTGTATAGGCTTCACACATCCTTGAAGGGACAATTATACTAAGATACTGTTCAGTTTTTTTTATTTTGATGATGTGATGAGATTCTCAATCTTATTGGTCTTTTCCATTTACAAGATTGTACACGAGAGTGTGTCCAACTTATAGTCATTACAAAGTTGTCCTTGTAATAAAAAAAATACTTGTTTTGACATGATCTCAGGACCATTGATGCAGAAAAAGAAAGCACCAGTTTAGTTTCATTTAGCCATGGTTAATTGTGACTTAGATACGGAGAAATGTTCGTTGTCTAACTCAAGACGTGTTACAAGTCCCACATTGGTTAGAGATATGACAAAGACAACCTTTATAAATGTAGTGCAAACCTCAACTCTCAAGCTAGCTTTTGTTGTTGAATATAAGCCTCTCAAATTCTAATATAGTATCAGAGTCTATCATAGATCCATTTGTTGATTATTGTGGAGACCTTCCATATTTGGGTCACCCTAAATGTAGTGCAAATCTCAATTCTCAAACTAGCTTTGTTGTTGATTCGTCTTATTATATTTTTTGTCAGTTGAACTAGAATTTGTGAAACAAGTTTTTAAATTTTAACATAAATAAAATTATAAAAGACCAATAAAAAAATTCGTTCATACTACTGCTGTTTCATAATGTAAAATCTATACTGGTGGTAAGCTTTAACCGGCCATACAATCCTCATGTTGTAATAAAGAATTATGCTAGAGATTATGATATAGCAAAGAGGGTTGATAGCATAGTGCATGTCTGCGAAAGTGTGCACCAAAACATAAGTTGGAAACCGCCAAAGTTTGATTGGGTTGTTGTGAAATCAGATGGTGCGAGGTGTCATACAGGGAGTTGCGGGTGTGGCGGAGTTGTTGTGACAGTAGTGGTGAATGGTTAGGAGGTTATGCAAAAGGTTTAGGAGATTGTAATATTATAATTAGCGAGCTTTGAAAGGTATTGGAAGATCTATAATTAACGAGCTTTGGAGGCGTTCCGTCACGTGGAGTTGAAGAGTGATTCCTTGGGTGTGGTCAAGACGTTGGACAGTGAGGAGTGTGTCATTACTGAAGGTTGAAGTGTGTTGAAGCGCATTAGAAGATTAATGCAATTGGAGTGGATGGTCTTAGTTTGCCATACTTACCATGAAGCGAATCAATGTGCTGATAGTCTTACGTAGTTTGTGTGTGAGTTAGGTTCTTATGTGATATTTTATAAGTCTTGTCCGACTCAAATTACACATGTTTTTTGATGATAAAATCGAAATTAATTTTCCCAAACTAATCTCGTTGTAATTTCTTCTCGGGCCTAGATACTCCATTTTATAAAAAAAAAATCTATACCTGTGGTAGTATTCAAATCAATAAAAAATAGTAACATAAAAATAAAAAAAGCGAAAAGGTTGATAAAAAGGAAAATAACAAAAATTGATAAAGGGGACCACCACTAAGGCGCGGTGTCAGTACCAGGTTCTTACAGAGCATGTCCTTACTCAATTACTTAATAATTAAACTTTCAAGTTAACCACCGGGACCTATATAACCATTTTTCTTCTCATTTCTCTCTTTTCCCTTCTATTCCCTTCCCTTCAATTCAATCTCTCTTTTCCCATTCTTCACCTATATCCCTCCGCATCACCGATTTCAACATCAAACCCTAATTCTTCATTTTCTCTCTTCTAATCGCTCATTTCTTCATGGATCCTTTCCTATTTCCCCTTTGATCGATCACTATCTTCTCCGATTATTCACCATGTTCGAAGCTCACGTAAGATTCCTCCATAACTTCCACTTCTATTTCTTTCTCTCGCACATTTAATTCATTTTTAACCTTAATCAATTTCAATTTTCTGTTTGAGATTTTCTACGCGATCTTTCCTTTTATGCGTGATTTTGCTTCCGTTTGCATGATTTGTGATGTTTCTCGAACATAGGCTTTGGATTATTTTTGTCGATTAATTGATTAATTAATTAACGGTGTTGATCACTATCACTAAGTAAAGTGTAACTATGCTTCTTTGTGCCGCTAAGCTAGTGATGATGATGATGATGATGATTGCTTTATTGACAGGTACTGCATTTGCTTCGAAGATATTTGGGCGAATATGTACACGGACTCTCTTCGGAAGCGTTGAGGATAAGTGTCTGGAAGGGTTTGTTTTCTGCTATTTTCTCTCTCTATTTATTCCCATTTTATTTTGAACTTCATGATTACTGCAAAATTGTTTGTACTCCATTCAGACACTTGTTCAATGTTATTCCGTCTAAAGGCTCAACTCTGCAGGTGATGTTGTCCTCAAAGATTTGAAATTAAAGTCAGAGGCACTAAATGCCCTAAAACTCCCTGTTACCGTCAAAGCTGGCTTTGTCGGTACCATCACATTGAAGGTAGTATTTACCATTTCTGGTTGTCTATTAACAGCCTTTCACTCATTACTTTGGATTTGTTAGTCCTAGTGATATATGCGTTTTGTAATTATACGAATATGAATGGATACGTATGCTATGCACATCCTTACATGCATGTTTATGTGTGTAAATTACTAAAATATCCTCCTCTGGAATCTTCCCCGTGATTTCAAATTGGATGTTGATTATAATTTCTACCTCACTCTCTATAATGCAATAGGTTCCTTGGAAAAGTTTGGGGAAAGAACCGGTGATTGTTCTAATTGATCGTGTCTTTGTTCTTGCTAATCCGGCTCCTGATAGTCGCACTATGAAGGTACAAAAGTATTCTGTTTGTGATTTAATTAATTAATGCTTTTATCTTTTGCTTAATTGAACTTATTCTGTTACAGGAGGAGGATAGAGAAAAACTTTTCCAGGACAAGCTTCAGCAGATTGAGGTAAGATTCTATGCAACTTGTGTGAAAATATCTTATTTAACATTTATTTTAAGAAAGGTGTATTGATGTTTGTTGCTGAGTTGATTGCGTAATCTTTGATTATTTTTCCTGCCACAGAAGTGAGTAACTAAGGTTATCATGACATTTGTGTCTGGACCAATTTTTCTCTTTATTATTGTCAATAAATTTTATGAACCTTGATTGTTGTATGTGACTGAATGTTGGGTGGTAAGGAGCCAACAAGAAAATAAACTCAGTGAGCAGAGATGAAAATGTTCCGATGATTGATGAGTGGTTACATAAGACCTGATTGGTTTGGAAGTGCAATTATTTGAGTGAGGATTTACGAACTTCCCATTGTAGAAAAGATTGTAGTGGCTTATTCCATTAAAATAAGATTGTAGAGGCTTGCCATAGGTAGTTTGGACATGTGTGGAGAAGACCTGCGGAAGCACTTGTAAGGAGGGTTCGGGGTTGACTAGAAGGAATTGATAAAAAAGCAGAGGAAGACATACAATTATAGGCCATACCATTATGATATCTTTACATTATAGCGGTCAATCTTTGGACTCAATACATGATAGGGTATTATGTTGATTTGATCCATAAAGCTGATTCACCTAGTGGGAAAAAGCTGGTTCAGGTTCACCTTCTGTTACAGCTATGCTTGCTTGTCACTTCTAGTACAAATACTTGCATTATGTATTAATCCTCACAATATCAATTACATACAGAAAACTATTCAGTTTCTTGTTTTTCTCTCAATCCAGACACACTATTAGAGGCGTCAACTCAGTGTAAGAGATTGACCTTGTAACTTTAAGGGACGGAGTTCAAATCCCTCGGGAACGGTTGTAAAATGGTCATTAATGCCACTTAATTAGCAATAATTTTCCCCTTCCCCTATTTCTTAATTTATTATTTTTATAAAAAGACACTTTTAGAGGTGAATGTAGTTTGCACTGTTATGCTCTATCTTTCTTTCAGCTACATTCCTTTGAAATTGAAAAGGGGAGGTTTGGTTTAGATATGGGAAAATAAAGTGATTGGCAAGAAAGTTAAGCCGTATAGATATTTGTTCTTTTGTGTCCTTGTCTGCAAACTAGCATTTGGTATTAAAGGGTATCTAGTTTCATGTAAAATCAGGTGACTTTTTCTTTTTTTTCTTTGTTTTTGGGCTTCTTTGAACTTCGTCTACTTTTATTTCTTAAAATATATTTTTGTACTATTATTTTTCAATTCTATCATTTTTTTCCCTCGTGGTCATGCAGGAAGCAGAGTCAGCAACACTAGATGCAATATCCAAGTCCAAGTTGGGCAGTGTACGACTTCCATATAATCTTAGCTAATGGTTTTTAATTTCACTTGGTTTATGATCTTTTACCCATTTTGTTTCTTCATGTTATTTAAAATATCGAATGAAAGTATGAGAATTGAAAGAAATGACTTATCTGAACTTGCTTGAGTTTTGAATGCACTCAGCAAGATATATTTCTATTCATCAGAGTTGCAATGAGAATAGATACAGATTGCAATTTAGAAGATGAATAATGTGGCTAACACTATTCTCTAATATACATCGTATTCATTTTAGTTCTACACAGTGAATTCAAACTATTTGGAAAATTGAACAATAAATTTATTCAGCTCCCAACAACCCCTCATAAGTTGGTGAATAAATATTTCTATTCCTAGCTTGAATACTATTTTTTCAAAAACTGGGCTGCGCAATCCTTTGATGAAGATGTCTACAAACTGTTCTTGTGAAGAAACATATAGAGTACAAATCAAACAATAACCAAGCTTCTTCGGGATATCATGCTGGTCCATCTCAACATGTTTCGTTCATTTATCTCAAACAAGATTATAATCTATGCTGGTTGCCGACTTATTATAACATTAAAGCTTCACAGGTCCATCCCATTTAATGCTATTCTAGAATAATTTTGAGCCAAACTAGTTAAAAAATGCCTTGTACATATCTTGGAAATCAGGTTCAGTACTAGAACGAGGCACCATATAATTGCTTTTTATTGCTCCAAGTTACTCCCTTCGTCTCTTACTATGTCTCATATGGAATACTTGCTTGGCTCATATTATTTTTCACTTTTGAATACCCATAAAGCATTAAAATTATATTTTTCCACTAATATACCCTTATCTATTGTGTTTCAACTCATCTAACTACTCCACTAACTATTATTAATAAGGGCACTTTACTAAATAAATTAATTTTATCATAGAAATTAGTGCACTCAATGATTTTCTTAAACAGTTTGCATTATCTTAAAAAGACACATAATATTAGACGAAGGAGTACTTAAATTCCTCCAAGAAAGGTACACTAACCAGCAGTAGCTATTCTGTTAGTAAGCTGACCCTACCTGCATAGTCGCCAGTCGCTATCAGTATAAGTCTTAATAATTGTATTTCCATTCCTTTTATATAAATTTCTTCTTCCTGGAGTTCCCATAAGGTACTCTAAAATTCCAAAAGGCAAGAACTACTCAAATGAAATTCTCTTGAATTGTGTATAAATTGACCAAGCAAACTTGCAGTGAATATAATGTTTGATTTTGTGTGAAACAAATAGATTAATTTCCCAACTAACCGTGATACCTTCCCTCATCCTCTGCTGCACCTTCAACTGCATTATCCATTTTAATAGTCAAGTACTCAAATATATGGCCGTACTTACATTCTAACAAACTGTCTTACCCGGGGATTTTGTTTTATCTAAACAAAATCGTTATTGGGAAGATCTCTCTCCCTCTCCCCCCTTCCTTTATCTTTGTGTGCGGATGTAGTTGAAATAATCTGTGAGCATGCACTTGAAATAATTTAACTGACAGCTTTATTATCTTACAGCCGTCTTCTGGAAATTCATGGCTGAGTTCTCTTATCTCTACAATTATTGGAAATCTGAAGATATCTATAAGTAATGTGCATATCAGATACGAAGATTCAGCCAGGTTGGTTAATAAGTACCGTTTTATTTCCTTGGGTGTACAAGTATGCATGCGTATTGGCATTTAATTTAATTTTTTTACTTTTTAGATCAATGAGGATATTCTTTTGCTTTGTTTCCGCTTGCTTATGCTATTAAGTGTTGTTTGCAGTAATCCCGGCCATCCATTTTCTTCAGGTGTGACTTTGGCAAAGCTTGCTGCTGTTACAATGGATGAACAGGGGAATGAAACTTTTGACACTAGTGGTGCTTTGGATAGATTGAGGAAGGTAAGGCTTTTTGTTAAGATAGTTTTATGAAACTTCTATCGAAGGTCAACATGTTTTAGTAAACCAAATCGAGACCTGCCAATGTTGTTTTTTGATCCAGTAAAGCTTCATGTCTTAACACGTCTTTTATATTGTAGTTTATACTCGTTATTGTTACTTCTGTATTGGTTTGTTCACTTTGTTGTACAGAGTCAGTAATTGTTTTGCAATATTTCAGAATTTAGTGGACCTAATAGAGGTGGATCAGAATTAATAGGAAAAGTAGAGATTTTATTCAAGTCAAAACCCCAAAATCTTAGCCAGTATGAAGTTGATATAATAACAGAAAGCAGAAAAAGACCCTCCTAGGTATTCTAGAGACTTGGACTCAGAATACTGAAATTCCCAATCCAATCAGATTTGTCCTCATTTACTCTCTCTTTCTTTTTTAGTTTCACCCCCATCATTACAATTCATTGTCTACCAAACAGTTACTAACTGCCCCACTCCTCTTTTTATTCCTGCTCCCTCTGTTACAATCAACTGTCTAGTGAACAGTATCAGCAACTCCCTTGGTTCTAATATTCTGATACCACACTTCTTTTTCCTATTGAAAATCATCTTAATCGGTGCTTTACTATAGACACCAAGGCAGGTGGTATTCACAATTCCTACATTTTACTCTTTCGCCACATGGTTATACAATTTGGGTCAGAGGTGTATCTTCCTGGCTATTTCTGGCTGGTTTTATACGAAGATTTCAGTAGTCATTTTTTCAGTCACTTGTAGTTCTCCCCCCATGTGACATGGTGCACCACAGAATGGTGGTAGAGATATTAATAAGTCCTTTCCTTGGCAGTTGAAGCACTAGGGATGGCTTGGTTCCTTAAATCTTAATGTAGCCCCTTTGATTTTTTTTTGAAGAAGATAAATTAGCCCACCCAAATTGGCACAGGAGGGAATCGAACCTGAGACCTTAAGGAGAGCACACTCCCAGGTCTTAAGCCAATACCACGATATATTTTGATCATTGTTGCCTCCACTTCTAATTTAATTAATTGTTCAGCTCATGGTCAAAGTGAGCTTTTACACTGTTACAGCAGTGCAACTCATCATTTTTTGTTTGACAAATATTTTATTCTTATTTCAGTCAGTGCACCTTGAGAGGCTAGCTCTTTATCATGATTCTGATCGGCTTCCTTGGGAGATTGACAAGAGATGGGAGGATATCATGCCACATGAATGGATCGAGGTTTTTCTAATTTGGTCAACTCTGTATTCTGATTCGATGTGTTGCATGTCAAGTTTATTAACATGGTTTGTGACTTATGCTCCTCATTTCATGTGTTTGTCATATTTGTTCTGTACCAGATATTTGAAGATGGCATAAATGAGCCTACTGATCACCATAAGTCAGTGTCTAAGTGGGCTATGAACCGGACGTTCTTGGTTTATCCTATCAATGCAGTCCTACAGTATCACCGTCTTGGAAACCAAGAAAGAAGTGATCCCAACATTCCATTTGAGAAAGTTTCACTTGTCCTCACGGATGTCTCTCTTACTCTTACTGAGGTATTTAATTTTCAATTGTTTTATTTATTCTTAGAATTGCCCCTGACTTTGGTGTCTAACACAAATCTAATTAAGAGATAAGTGTCCGCTTTGCTTGTCTTATGTCCTAACTTGTTTTGATATCCTACTGGACATCCAATTTATTTTTTGAAATATCGTAGAAATTTACGTACTAAGATAGTTAATTCTTACATTTTGTCACTGAACCATCATTTGTGTCTCCTTGAAATTACTTTTTGTTTTGCTTATTCCTGCCTGAACTACAGGCTCAATATCATGATTGGATAAAACTCTTGGAAGCTGTTTCAAGATACAAGACATATATGGAAGTTTCTCATTTACGACCTTCAGTTTCCATCTCAAAGGCTCCTTATTTGTGGTGGCAGTATGCTGCACAGGCTACACTCCAGCAGCTGAAGATGTGGTAATTAATTATGGTTTTGTTTGAATAAATAAATTACCTTTGAATGAGATATGTATGAGAGTACAGAAGTCTCCCAATCATATGGTTTTTGTGCCGTTCTTGTCAAAACCTGGATTTGAAATGGTTTTTACACTTTGTGTTAAATCAGTTATCGCTTGTCATGGGACCAAATTAGACATCTTTGTCAGCGTCGGCGGCGATACATTCAGTTGTATGTGGCTTCTCTTAAACAGTCACCTGATGTCAACCATTTAGAAATCAGAGAAATAGAGAAGGATCTTGATTCAAAAGTGATTCTTCTATGGAGGTCTGTATATTACTTTTGATGGTCAATGTGCTGTTGATTATTGATGATGAATATCATGTTTTATGCCAACTTAAGACTATTTTTACTTTTGGCTTAAATGCAGTTTTAGTCCCCCTATTTTGATCAAACCTGCTATTTTGGTCCCCTCATTTGTAATTGCACAATTTTTTTGGCCCCTCATTTCAAAAACTTCGACCAATTCATAATTTTGGCCATCCAATTGATGACATGACAATAAATTAGGTGACTTGGCATTAAAAACCGGACAACATGTTGAAAGGCAATCACAACTTAAATATTGAGAGGTTTGCATGTTTGGGTGATTATAGGATAATTATCAAGTAATTCGGCCTAACGGCCTCCCCTTTGTCAAAAAAATAAATAAAAAATAATAGGATTATTAATGCTTTGACACTTCAATTTTCTATTTTAAAACTGGGTCATGTGCAACTTGCATGCTGCTTTATCAGTTTTACTACCTTCCCTATATATATGACTCTTCAAAAAGCTTGCCGATTCATTTTTATAAGCCCCCCTCCAAACTTTCTTTTGCATTAATTATTTTTCATCATAGTACCTTCATTTACTCCTCTCTCATGTGAGGGTTGATCAGCTCATACTTATTTCTGGATTTTTTTCTCATCAGTGTTTCCAAGAAGTTGAAAGACTGATTCATATTTATTTGATTCTATTGTTTCTAAATTGTTTTTGATTTTCATGCCATTTTCTTCTCCCAATACTTGTAGAATGTTTATTTTTTTGGGTAACTTTTTTTTTCTTCTTCCATCAATATATGTTCACTTATAAATTAATGGTAATTTTTATGTGTCAATCGTTGCTTGTTATATATAGGCTGCTAGCTCATGCCAAGGTTGAATCTGTAAAATCTAAGGTAGCTGCTGAAGAAAGGAAAATGAAGAACAAGAGCTGGTTTTCATTTAGATGGTATGTGTCAATTTCACAGTTTTGCATATTCTTTCTCTTAGAATTGAGTTTTTGGGCCTAACTCATCCTCACAAAACCGGCTTGTAAGGTGAGGATTGCCTCACACTTATTAACACTTGTTCAGGCCATCTCGCAAGCAATGTGAGACTTCTTTAACACTTTCCACTTCAGAATCGTTTTTTTTTTTTTTCATTTTGTGGAATAAATTTCAGCCACATTTTCAGGCCTTTTTGATATGCATTTTCCATAGTATTAAAAGTCCCAATTGATATGAGAGATGACCTGAACATATGTTTTTAAGTGGATGTAATCCTCACCTTACAAATCGGTTTTGTAAGGTTGAGTTACTCCAAACCCAAAATTCCAAGATGGTATCAGAGTCTGCTCCAAGGTCAGTTGTACCATCAGCTCTCAGGTTCTGCCATCGGGTTACTCAGGTCATGCTTCAGATGTCCAGTCCTGGGTGTGAGGGGTGTTAAGAGTCCCACATTGGATGAAAGATGATCTAAACATATGTTTATAAGTGGGGGTAATGCTCACCTTACAAGCCAGTTTTGTAAGGCTGAGTTAGACCCAACCCAAAATTCTACGACATAGTATTAGCTTGTCAAGATGAAGACTTATTGTAGTTCCATTTTTTTTGCAGGCGTGCTGACACAGAAGAATCTTCTTTGAGCGATGTTTCTGAGGAGCAACATCTTAACGAAGAAAGATTGACTACAGAAGAATGGCAGGCAATCAATAAGTTACTAAGTTTTCAGCCTGAGGAGGAGTTGATGCCACGATCTACAAAAGAGGTGCAGAATATGGTCCAGTTTATGGTAACTGTATCTATTGGTCAGGCTGCTGCCAGGATTATCAGTGTGAATCAGGTGGAAATTGCATGTGCTCGTTTCGAGCAACTTGATGTGTCAACCAAGTTTAGGCATCGTAGTGTTTACTGTGATGTGTTACTAAAATTCTATGGCCTATCTGCTCCTGAAGGTTCACTTACCCAGGTTTGCTTCTTTGCATTGTAAATTGCACAAATATTTTGCTGAAATAATTATAGTTTATTTTGCAGACTTGAATAGTTTGACTTTTTTTTTCCTCTGCATCTCTGTCCTTATACACGCACACACATATGTGCATGTTTCTCATCCAGCTTAACTTACATTGGAGTTACTTTTTTCAAGCTCTACTATTTTGCTTACATTATTTTTGTAGGTTGTCAAAGTAAATATCATATGTGTTTTGTTGATAATTGAAGTCTAAATATCCTTCTTTATAGATATTTTGTTTGTTCGCTAGTTCTTACTTCTTGGGAACTTGATGTGTAGAGTGTCTATAGTGAGCAGAAGGTGAATGCATTAGTCGCTAGTTTTGTGCACTTGCCAATTGGGGAGAATATTGATTGGAGATTGTCAGCTACAATTGCTCCATGCCATGTTACGGTAATATCTGAATCCTTAAGAGTGAAAATGGAATGCTTGAATTTTTCCATTTTCCATGTACTTTTTCATTTATTTTGTCATAAGAATTTCTTCTTTTATCAAATAAGATCTTTCCCTCTTGCTCCAATAATGAAACACTCCCACTCCCGCCTAAAATAAAAATGAGCTTTGACGTGTTTGGTATTAGATTCTTTCTGTGGAAAATATGTACTTCTTAACGGCTTTAAATCACTACCTGGAAGGTTCTTTCTTCTCATCAACTTTAGAATCTTTCTTACTCTTGTTTGCAGGTTTTAATGGATAGTATTGATCGCGTCTTTGAGTTTTTAAAGCGGAGTAGGGCAGTCAGTCCTACTGTTGCATTGGAGACAGCTACTGCTTTGCAGGTGATTATATCCTTTGTATTTGACTTTTGGCTTTTTTTAATTGAAAAAAATACATTATTGTAAAGGAAGCCACTGCCCAATTTTTGTTTCTCCTGTTTGTTATAAAATGTGTTTTTTGAGTTTTCATTTCAACTTGATTATTATAATTATAATGAAGGAACCTTCAGACACTCTGTCCTTGTGTTTATCATGTTGCTTGAAATTGTTGATTTTCACTGCATTGTGGTATTGTACTGCTTTAAGCATTAGCTATCGTGCAGTTGTATAATTCCAAAGACTCAAATATGCTTTTGGTCTATGAAAATATGACTTTTTTCTTAAACTAAAAAAAACAAAGTATTTTCTTTTGTTTCGTCTTTGGTCTCTACATTAAAAATACATGTAACTTTACATTGTAGTCCTTTTAGTCCTTGTTGAGTACTTAAAATGAAACTTTTTGTTAATTACAAGGGACTAAAAATGAACAAAATTTGGATTGTGATAAATCTGCAACTATTCTTAATCGTGACTAGACTGAATCTCCAATTACAATGTGAATCAGATATGAACATAATTTGAATAGAAACTAATAGAAAAAAAATCTTGATTTCAGGGAATAAAATTGTGAATTTGAAAAATAATACCTTAAGAATTGTTGTTTAATAGCGAAAATGCTGTATTACCTTTATAGGGTATGATGTTTGATTTACATACAGTCTTTTAAATCCCGGACTTGCCGATCAGACCGGGAACCGGGGGCATGGATGGATCGGTTTAGTCATAAGATCGGATATGCAATGATATTATGTTTTTTTTGACGCAACACAATGATATTATGTTATTAATATTAACATTCAACTTTAAAAAAATAAATTTGTGTAACTTATTTTTTCAACAGTTATAAAATTAAAAATCAATTTAGTATAAAATGTATTTTTAAGTATTGAATTTATAGGTCAGGATTAATATAGATCGGTTCAACAACCATACTGTCAGTGACCTAGTCCCTTGACCGGGTCGATCACCTGTCCGAGTTTTAGAACGCTGTCTACATGAGTTGCCTGGCCTACATATTTAATTCTACAAGCTAATATGTATGCTAAGAATTATCTAGCTATGGATCCAAATCAGGCCAATGTTTAAGGGCCCGTTTAAGGGTTCTATAATCTCAAAACTATTAATATATTTTCCCACAATCATTTATTGAATGGAAACCTGTTGTATCTTTATATACTTTCTGGGCTAACTTGTTTAACGGGTAATTGTAAGGGCAGATGAAATTTGAGAAAGTGACCCGTAGAGCACAGGAGCAATTTCAAATGGTTTTAGAAGAACAAAGCAGGTATTCATTGCTATTCTATTTTTTCTTTTTATATTTTCAGGGATGTTTTTGCTTCCTCTGTCTTGCCCGTTGTTGTGTGGGTACCTTTTTCTTAATAATATTTTTATGTTCATCATACCTAATAAAAACTTTGCAATGTGCATAGTGTCCCATAAAGACAGTGAGAACCAATATGCTTGAATTATTAGGTAGTCTGAGAGAGATGTGGCCAGAAGCTTTTCCTACGAAATTTGTGAGGATTAAAAAGGATATATATATATATAAATACTGCAGCATTATCCTTTAGTTCATGTTTTATTTTTCTCATTTTGTTTTATCAGTTTTTTCTCTTAAATTGAAGTATATAATGCTCAAATATAGATTGTTATTCTGATTGATTTTTCAGATTTGCATTTGATATTGACCTCGATGCTCCTAAAGTTAGAGTTCCTCTCAGAACTAGTGGTTCAGACAGATGTGATAGTCATTTTCTTTTGGATTTTGGTCATTTCACCTTACACACAGCGGTATGCTTCTTGAGTTACACGATTTTAATTTGTGATTATGGCTGTGGTAATTTCTTTAATGATTTAGTATTCTCACAGGAAAGCCAGTCCGATGAGCAGAGGCAGAATCTTTATTCTCGGTTTTACATTACCGGACGAGATATTGCTGCTTTTTTTACCGATTGTGGCTCTGATTTTGGGAGTTGCAGTTTGGTGAAGCCAACTTATGATAGCCAAATAAAGAACTCACCCATTACCGAAAAAGATGAAAATGTTTATTCTCTGATTGATAGGTGTGGAATGGCAGTACTTGTTAATCAGGTTTGTTTGTCATACACATCCAAATTATTCTGTAGTCATTTTCTGGATACATGTTAGTGAGCATACTTTGTTCTTATCATGTTTCTGTCTTTGGTTACTCAAGATTAAATTGCCTCATCCTCATTACCCCTCCACTCTTGTCTCCATTCAAGTGCCGAACCTGGGTATTCACTTTTCATCAGAGAGATATTTCAGAATCATGGAACTGCTAAAAATATTATACCAGACTATGGAAACTTGTAGTCAGCCTACGTCAGATAGTTTCCAATCTAAACTTACTTCTTGGAGTCCTGCAGATCTTGCCACTGATGGTAGAATCCTAGTATGGAAGGTATTTCCATAATTCTTTGTAAATTTTCTCAATAGTCATTTATTTTTAAGGTATCAATTTGTTTTTTCCAATAAATTGAAAATAATGTTGCATTGCATAGGGAATTGGCAATTCCGTTGCTACGTGGCATCCTTGTTTCCTGGTGCTTTCAGGATCATATCTTTATGTATTTGAATCAGCAAAGTCCCAGAGTTACCAGCGATACCTAAGGTTTCTTACATCCTTTTCTATTTTATTTATGGAAATTAATGCCAATGTTACTTTTAACAGAAAAATATTTTATTCAAGAAACAAGATTTTTTTTACAAAAAGACATGAAAAATTAAGGCCCCGTTTACTTTCTGAAAACATTTTTCAGTATTAATTTTCTAAAATTTATGTTTATTTAAATTTCTATTAAAGAGATGGAAGACTCATGTTGTGAATATTTGTGATAGAGAGATGGTGGAAAGCAAACTAGGAAGAATGCATTTTTAAACATAATGAAAACAATGCTTTGGCATTTTTTAATTTTTTTGAAAATGTTTTGGCATTGGAAAAGTTGGTGACGAAAATATTCTCTTATGTTTATTACTTGAAGTGAAAATGAAAATAAAAAACATTTGAACTTCCCTTAAAATAGCCATGGTGAGAACATCATTCTATATCTGAAGTTATTTGCTTGTGATTATAATTCCAAAAAACAGTGATTTGTTAGGTCGTACTTGTAGCGAGAGTAACTGAACCAGAAGATTCTGCAATATGAGTAACCAACTGGAATCAGAATATTCTAGACTTGTAAGTGTTAGCGACCAACACTCGATGGGATTTAGTCCCACATCAGATAGATAGGATTCTTGAGAAGAGTTTATAAAGAGGAGGCAATCGTCACCTTACAAGCCGGTTTTGTAAGGATGAGTTAGGCCTTGATATTCATGACATGGTATCAGAGCCTATCGGGTCTATCGTTGGGCTTCCATCGTTCACGCTTCAGGCTCATTGGGCCGGGCTGAAGCGTGAGGGGGGTGAAGCGTGGGATTTAGTCCCACATCGGATAGATAGGATTCTTGAGTAGAGTTTATAAAGAGGAGGCAATCCTCACCTTACAAGCCGGTTTCGTAAGGATGAGCTAGGTAACTAACTATTATTCTATGAAAATTTGCATCACTAACATTGGAACTAACTTACTAAGTACTAACACTTGCTGCTAGATAGGATTCTTGAGTAGAGTTTATAAAGAGGAGGCAATCCTCACCTTACAAGCCGGTTTCGTAAGGATGAGCTAGGCCTCGATGGAACTAACTAACTGTTATTCTATGAAAATTTGCATCACTAACATTGGAACTAACTTACTAAGTACTAACACTTACTGCTAGATATCACTTGAGGTAAATCCTCACGCCCTAGCAGTGCTGACAGGACCAACAAATAAGTCTTACGAGTCCGACTCTCTTCTAACTAAAAACAATACACCAGAAAAGTTCAGAGCCTATGCTCTCTTTTGTAAGCTCTATGGAATTGAAAGTCTAAAGGAAAATTAGTACCATGAATATAACATGAAACTGTCATTACCCAAATGATATCACCTGCATATGTCCATGTTCTAATGATCAGTCATGGGCTGAGACGGTGCGGTGAGATACCATATTGATGAGATATACCCAAAGTATTTTTTATAAGACTTGAGTTAGGCCTTACACTAGTGCAATATTTTTGTATAGACCAAAGCCCCATGCCTTCCAAATCTTCCTGCTTCTTTATTTTCCTTCAATTTTCAAGAGTTTGTTGTGATAATAGATTTTAAACAGAATTTATTTTAATTTACTTTATATATGTAATTTAGTGTTTGGACTCTGCAGCATGGCTGGTAGGCAAGTCCTTGATGTTCCCCCAATGAATGTTGGTGGTTCGCCATTTTGTATTGCTGTAAGCACCAGGGGAATGGACATTCAGAAGGTAAGCTAAATAAGTTCCTGTAATCTTGAAAGATGTGTGGTGTTTCATTTCTGAAATTATTCATATTTTGTTCCTCTACTCTTCATTATCAACTCTTATTCAACACTTCTCTCTCTAAACTCACAACACCTCAAAGAAGTTACTTGATAGCATGCTAACTGACTTGTGACAGAGAACATTTTCACTATTGTTTCTGTGAACTTGAGCTGCACAAAATATTAGAATAGTGACTTTACCACTTTTCGCTAAACCGTTATCCCAGTTTATAGCTGGTCGCTATCTGAGATTAATAACATAGGTGACAAGTTAATTCTGGAGTTGTTAGGTCAGTTTGCCTTTAAAGATCGAAACAATCCTGAAAACTTTGCCTATAGACAGATAGTTGTGGCAGAGTTAACATTACTGTAATCATCTCTGTTAGAAATAATATAAAACCATTGATGTAGCCTTTCCTAACAGCTTAAGCTTTTGGGATAATCGGTTATTTGACATGGTATCAGAGCCTCTATGACTAAGTGGTCTAGAGTTCGATCCCCGCTCCCCTCACTTTCTAATTAAAAGTGGAATTTAAGCATATGGTAGGTGGGCCAATGCATTATCCACGCTTCAAGCCCAAGTGGGCTCTTGCGTGAGGGGGCGTGTTAGAAATAATATAAAACCATTGATGTAGCCTTTCCTAACAGCTTAAGCTTTTGGGATAATCGGTTATTTGACAATCTCAATCAAATTCAGTTTAACCTTTTCTGTATTTCTCTCTCAACCTATCAACCGTAGTATCTGATGAAATAAGACCGGATGACCTGCTTTTTTTTTTTTTTTTTTTTTTTGGAAAAGGCAAATATTATTAAAAAGCTAAGTACAAGAAGTACTTATAATATACACATACACAGGGAACCATAGAAACAAAGCAGAACACCTAGACCAAAACTCCCTATGGTCAGCTAACAACACCAGGAAACACAACAAACCCCAGGAACCCAATAACTCAAAAACCTACAGAACCTAACAACCTGCAGCAGCAAATCAAAAACCACCCACCCCTAATCGCACAACACCTAACGCAAAGCAAGACGCCAGCAAAACAACCAGAACCGCCTCCAGAGGAAAAAAACACACCCGCTCCTTGTCAACGTTGCAGGCATAATCCCGGATCCCAGCACCATTCATAGAAAAGACAGACCGGAATATTATGTCGACTCAATCCCCACCGCCATGAGAGTAGCTTAATATCATCTATCACCTTCACGACATCTATCACACCATTGGAGAACATAATATCGTTTCTCGATTTCCACAGCATCCAAATCGTAGTATGCCAGATCAACGCGTAGCCTTTACGAATTTTCTTATTTGCTGCCGCCCCTGTGAAACATTCAAACAACAGAAAGAAATTCGGAGGAATGACCAACACCAATCCGAGCCACCGGAAAATCGCATTCCAAATCTGCCCCGCAAAGTCACAGAACATGAATAAATGAGTTCCAGATTCCTCCCTTCCTACACAATGGACACAATCCAGCCCCCCAATTAGCTGAATTCCTCGAGAAGCGAGGTTACATCTCGTCGGAATCCTGTTACGTAAAAGCTTCCAAGTAAAAGCAATAACTTTGGATGGCACCGGACTTACCGGATGACCTGCTTTAATGCTTTGATTACTTCTTTTGGTTTCTGATTTCCAAATCAAAAGTAGGGGATCACATCTTAAATTTTGGTTCAGCTGCTAGAATCTTCATTAAGGTAACCACTGGGAATGGTTATGCTTGTTTGTTAACTTGATCGCCTGACTCTCTGAAAATATGAATTTCTTTCCAGGCTCTGGAATCTTCTAGCACCTGGATCTTAGACTTTCGGGAAGAAGAGGAGAAGTGTTGCTGGTTCAAAGGACTCGTCCAAGCTACATATCAAGCTTCTGTAAGTCACCCTTAGTATGCTTTTTTCTCATTTATTTTGCTTTAGTTAGATATTATTCCTGGATGTTCATATATGTATACATTTTGCATGCAGACTCCCCCATCAGTTGATGTGTTAGGTAACTCAGAGGGTGCTGCTGCTTGCTACAATATTCTTAATACCACAAACTCAAAAGCAGCGGACATTGTTATAAATGGGGCATTGGTGGAAGCCAAGCTGTTTATATATGGAAAGGTTTGATTTGATGCATTCCTTTTAAGGCTTTATCTGGCACAAGCATGAGGAAGCTTAGCGTGTAATATGCGCACAAGTGCACACACATTGTTCATGGTGTTACTTTTTATAACATTCCCAAACTATGGCTTTCCGATATTGAATTGAGAGAGTGAGAGATAGATTTTTCTAAGTAAAACTGTTAAAGTGAATGTTACTATGTATTTATTTGCTGGTTACAACTGTATTTATAGCCGCTGAAGCTTGTAATACAATCCACAGTATAACATAACTGAACTATCAACTGCCACTAACTAACTAACCAACTAACTAATTTGTTGTATTAATGATTCTTGGGGATTCTGAATACAAGCTTGCAATTTATAGTGCTAGCAGCATAACTAACACACTAACGGAAAGGTAGTTATGGCAATTCTGAGCTAACTAATCAAAACAAACTAAATAACAATGAATATTCTAGATAACCTATTATCAGTAATATCAGACATATGTGGAAGTGTATTGCGTGCTCTATCAGTTGATGGATGACTTAGTTTAAGTTATGCCAGCTAAGTGCTTCAGAAGAGAGAATTTGAGAGTAAAAATAAAATTACATGTCTTTCTCAAATAAATCTATTACATTCTCTAACTTTAGATATTTATTAAATTCTGAAACCTCTAGGCAACAAGCTACTAATAGTTAAAAGAATAACTTATAGGATAACTAACTTGTAACTAACAGTTGGTTCAACTGTAATGGGGCAACTCATAAGAATCTAGAATACTGCACTAAGCAGTGATATGTGAGACAAAACTGAGACATGCAGAACTATCTTATGCTTCTATCACCAGCTTAGTTAGCTGACTAGAAACATCTGTAACCTAACTTGTGGTTTCTGGCAGTTACGAATATTTTCACCTATTCTTCCTCATGCTTATTTCCTTACGGTCCACTGATTAAGATTCATAAGCCTTTCTGCAAAATACATAGATATATATATGTGTTTTAATATATATGCAGGCTGGAAGCACCACTGATGGAAATCTTGACGAGTCTCTCATTCTTGAAATTGTTGCAGATGGGGGAAAGGTTTGTTCCTATAAGCTTCTACATTTGGTACTTAGATATAATAATCTTGAATTGGAACTTCCCTATACTGAGTGAAACTTTTACTAAATTTTTTTTTTTTTACAAGTGAAACTTTTACTAAATTATTTTTTCTTTTTAATAAATAATTTGGTTTAAAGTTCCATAACCAAAGAGAAACTGACAGAAAAGTGATAGAAAACACAAGTTTCAATAAGAAGATTGGAGGGAAACATAATATTCTGGAACTGAATCTGCTACCATATTGTGGGTGAACTTGATTCTGTTTCAGATTGCCATAATTTTTCTGAATGTGGTTAATTGAATTAGCACCCTGCAGAATGTTTAATTTATACGTATACTGATTCCAAGGAGAATAAATGTAAAATTTATTTTACAAAGGTGAGTAATTAAGTCACTGCAACTAAGGTACTAAATTTCCAGTACAAGGTGAAGAATTTACAGGAAGAGATGAGCTGACCTTCAGTGTTAAAATGTGCTTGTTTGCATAATGCTTTTTACTCCTACAAGTTGGTAAATTTCCTCCAAAAAACTCCAATACGTAGGAGTGGACCCCCCCTGTCATCAATATAAGCCTCAATTATTGCATTGCCATTCTTTTTATATAAAAAACATCCTCTTATTATAAGTTATTTAGTTGTTGCTATTTGCCATAAAATTTATTCCAATTTAGTAGTTCAATTTAGTAGTTCATTTGACATTTAACTTCTTTTGTATCTCTGACCTATAGACCAAGTTATTTGTGGTTGCTGTTTTGTCTCCCAGGTGCATGTCGTTCTTGCAGATGGTGACCTGACAGTGAAGATGAAATTGCATTCTTTAAAAATTAAGGATGAACTTCAGGGTCGTCTATCTGTATCTCCACAATATCTAGCTGTCTCAGTCTTGAAGAAAGAAACTTTACGTTCTTCTGACTCAACTGACTCCCATGGGAAGGACGTTTCTCTTGGGATTCCTGATGACGATGATAGCTTCTCCGATGCATTATCGGAATTCATTTCTCAAACAGATGGAGGACATTCTTTACATAATATGGAGTTGGATCACCAAGGATTGATGGGGATTGCTTCTGATTTTGAGACTCTAGAAAGTATGATTCATGAAAAAGAAATCGAAAAGGGAAGGGGTACTCCTCATGAGGTATATTATGAGGCAGAGGGAAGTGATACTTCAAATTTTGTATCTATGTCTTTCTCAACAAGGAGCTCTAGCTCACCTGATTATGATGGTATTGATACACAGGTACTTTAACGAGGATTATTAACATTGAATTTGATTTTCGGGTCTTCTCTTCGATGTTATTATGAGATACAATTCTGTGTTTACATTTCTTGTTGTTCATCTTCAGATGTGTGTTCGTATGTCCAAGCTGGAGTTTTTTTGCAACCGACCCACTATTGTTGCATTGATAAGTTTTGGCTTGGATATAGGCTCCGGAAATAAAGTGACAAGTGATGCAGACACTTTGAAAACTTCTCCAGAGAGACCTTTAGTGAACGAAAGGTCTGATGAAAAGGGGCGCGTTAGAGGATTGCTAGGGTTCGGTAAAGAACGTGTAGTATTTCGCTTGGACATGAATATGGACAGTGTAACTATTTTTCTTAACAAGGAGGATGGTTCTCAACTTGCCATGTTAGTACAAGAAAGTTTCCTAATGGATCTTAAGGTAATGACTTACTTTCTAATAGTTGGTCTTGTATCCTTGCTTTCTGCTTCTTCCGTGGCTTTCTATGCACACTTTGTTTCTTATCTTTTTTGAAATTATTATTTTCCACTTTTATGTTGCTCTGATGAAAGCATTGCTGTTTTCTATTTGTTGTCATATGTGCAAAATCTAAAATTGTTTATTTCTCTTATGAAGGTTCATCCAAGTTCTCTCTCTATTGATGGAACATTAGGCAATTTTAGACTCTGTGATATGTCCCTTGGGACAGAATGGGATTGGCTTTGTGACATACGAAATTCTGGCGTTGACTCACTTATAAAGGTGTGTTTTCTTTTCCGTGAATTGGAACCAACCTTTTTGAGACAACTTCTTGTGTCTTGTGTAAAATTTCACAGCTCTACAGAAGGTTAACTGTTTTAACTAGTTATTTTAATTTTGACATCAGTCATAAGTTTTAGTTTTAATTTTAATGGACAGTTGACAATATAGTACATTACATGCAGTTTTTTTTTTGACAAAAAAAAAACTTGAAAATTAAAATAGAGAATAATTCTGAATATTATTTATATGAAAAAAAAAACTCAACCCCACACAGTGAGAAATGCGGAGAAGACGGGGCCGAATGGGCAGATTTTAGTGCAACAGGGGGCATTGATTGTGCAGAGGGAGACGACTGATGCGGAGAAGACGGCATATTTTATGCAGAGGGGGCAAGAAATGCGAAGATTCCATAATTTCCTGGGATTTGTTAATGCACTCGTTTAGAGGAGAAAGCAGTAGGTGTCCTTAAGGCCCAATGTACAGTATTGTCAACTAAAAGGCGTCATAAAAAAATGACCTTCGAATACTATGGACCTTTATTAGGAAAACCAATAGTAGTAGGTAATACTGTAATTGAACTAGCAATATTAATTAAATAAAATATTAATTTTTTTCTATAAATTAGAAGTAGATTAAAAAAAAAGAAAAGCAAAGTCTTAGGAACATAGAACCACAAAAAAAAAACCAACAAAATATGGTAAAGCTAACCCTAAAACACACCCTGAATATTGCGCTAAATGGTGCGCAGGCGCAACTTCTTTCATTCACAGATGTGATCAGCTCGTTATTGCCAAATTTCAATCTTGTATGCACTGACGGGATAATTTCACAAACCGCTATTAATTCTTAGAATTTTGTCAAAAAAATGAATTTTGGGTTGGGCCAAACTCAACCCTACATATTAGTTCAAATTTATATTCACACTACCCATTCCTCCGGTTGTCTTCATTTGAGTTATTTATATTTGATTTTTTTTTTTCAGTTCAAATTTAATTCGTATAGTGCTGAAGACGATGATTATGAAGGATACGACTACAGCTTGCAAGGTCAACTTTCAGCTGTTCGCATTGTTTTCCTTTATAGATTTGTGCAAGAGGTATGCTAGAAAAGTTTAATAAAGTTAGACTCATAAATTAAAATTTCTACTTTTCTCCTGCTTTGGGACAGGGTTTTTAGATAGGATTTTAAAACTGTGTGGTCTATGGGATCATCCGCATTGATATATTTCTGTGACTAACAAAAAAAATAAAGAAATTACTAAATTTGTTATGTTTTACTTCTGTAGATAACGGGGTACTTTATGGAGCTGGCATCCCCTCATACTGAAGAAGCAATCAAACTTGTTGATAAAGTTGGAGGATTTGAATGGTTGATTCAGAAAACTGAAATAGATGGAGCTACTGCACTCAAGCTGGATCTTGCACTTGACACACCGATTATTGTTGTTCCAAGGAACTCAACGAGCAAAGAGTAAGTGAATCTTTAAATCTGTTTATGGAGTGCAATAGCAATTTTTTCTTTCCCAAAATGGTTTGTGATTTTTTATGATAATCTGGGCACTTAAATTAAAAATCCAATTATAGTTGAGCTGAAACTGTATTATGTGAATATTCACATAATTGGTTGTCACATCAAATTATGTGCGATGCTACATGCTTAATCATTGGTGTCATATATGCTTTTGGTTGATAAATCTGTGAGTGTCAACTGCCACTAACAGTTAATTGTTTTTCTTTCTTGCCTTTGGTTGGCTGTCATTTTTATGCTGGATTACACATGAAAATTTGGTAGGACTGTGGGTAGGGGTATATTCTTTAATTCAGGATAAAGGAATGCATATGACGTAACAGATCAATATTAAGATTTGACAGATGCTATAAGGGTTTTCGTAGAGGAATTAGGTTTAATTATCAGCGGTCCGTAAATACATATCAATTGGTGGATATTATTTTTTTGTTTGTTAATTATACACGGGTTTACAATTACGTCTTCCTGTACTTACATAGTAGGAAAGGAAACAATTGTATTAGAAGCATCTGAGGCACAAAAATAATTGAATTATGGCTAATTATTTTTACTGAGTATCTTTCTGTTTCCAATCTTCTTTCTTCTATTCTTTTTCTTTAACGATAAATATTTGTACTTATGTTAATCAACTGACTCAGTCAAAATTTATAACTTTTTATGTCTAAAATGCCCCCTCGTGCAAGCATCCTTTGTGTTTGAGGTACAAACAATGCTTATGTTCACTGTATGTTGTGCTAATATTTGAGCTTTATTTAGACAATAAGTGATGGACTGGATCGGAGACCTAACCACTTAGTAATAGAGACTCTGATATTAGGATACATCACTTCTTGTAATAACCTATGCTATAAGATGAAAGATCATGAATGGTTTTTATATCTTCAAAGCAGAAATGTAATCGCTTTATTTCACTTCCAGTTTTATACAACTTGATCTGGGAAAGCTTCAGATTAAAAATGAGTTCAGTTGGCATGGATCTCGAGAAGAAGATCCTTCAGCTGTGCATATTGATGTTCTTCATGCTCAGGTACACATTTCTCATCATATGACCTATCAGGGACGGAACTAGGTAAGAATGAAAAGGGGCAGCCGCCACCCCTCATATATATAGTTCTACTATACTATCCCTATGTTACATATGTATTGCCACCCCTGCCATTATTTTTTTTTTATAGTCTGCCACCCTTTTTTTGGTCCACTCAATCTTTTACAAATTTATATTAGTATAGTATATACTTATAACATAATAATATATTTATTAATCATTATTTTAATTTAACTCATGCACTAACCATTAGGGATGGATAGTATAGTAGAACTATGCCTATTCCAAATTAATTTGTTCACCATGTCCATTCTTACTCCCATTTAGTCTAGTTTCTTTTAGAAAAACACAAAGTAATTAATTTGAGGCTTAATTGTATATTTGGTTCCTTATATTTTTATTTTAGATTTTAATTTTATCTCTTACATTTAAAAAGTTTTATGTTGGTCCTTTTAGTAAATGTTTTGTTAAAAATCGTCCACATGGCTAATGGATTTGCTTACGCAGACAACTTAGGATGGTACTATGTGAAAGTTTAGAAGAAATTAAATCTAAATTTAACAAAAAGATAGCTCAAACTTAACTCAAAATTAACAAAAAGGACGAACTTATGTTGACATCTATAATATAAGGGACCAACTTAAAACTTTTTAAACATAAAGAGACCAAATTGAAACCTAAAATAAACATAAGGAACTAAATATACAATTAAACCTTAATTTAATAAAACACTCCTCAATATTTAGAGTAATAACAGAGAAAAATAGTGAAAATCTAGTCCCCAAATTCGAGGACAATTTCAAAATAATATTTCCAATTTCTCAAGCATTTCCGTTGCGGCACCATACTCTTTCTTAACTACAAATTAGTTTTTCTTTTCCTTTGTCCATCAATATACTGATTTTTTCTTTCTTTCTTTTTCACAAGGCTATACTTTAATCTATTATAATTATAATATTTTACTAATTTTTTATGTGCAATGTTTGTGAATTTTGCATTTTTAGAATATATATTTTTTATTTTAATTGCATACGTATGCAATTATTAATAGTAGAAGTTAGTTATGGTTGATGTTATTTATCAAGTGTAATATTTTCGCCACTCTCAATGATTTTTTCTGGTTCCGTCCCTGTGACCTATTGTGGTTAAAATACTTGACATATCCCTGACTCCATATGAATTACAGATTCTGGGTATCAACATGTCTGTTGGAATTGATGGTTGTCTTGGAAAACCAATGATACGGGAAGGTCAAGGACTTGATATTTTTGTTCGTCGAAGTTTGAGGGATGTTTTTCGTAAAGTTCCGACATTTTCACTTGAAGTGAAGGTAACTTCAAACCCTAATGTCTAATAGTTGTATTCTATTTCCCTCAAAATGTCTACAACTACCTTTGTTTAAGGTGTCTATATGAATTGATAAGTGTGCTATATATAACAGTCTGTACCTTCTTCCCCTATTAAGATTAGTGTTAGGCTGCAGTGTAACAGCCCGGGCTTGAACAATTGGTAGTGAGAATGAATTGAACATGTACTTGAACCCTAGGGTACGTGATTCAATTCCCACGGAAGGCAAAAACTCCACTAGAGAGGGGGCTGGAGAAGATCGTGAGGTGGCAGTGCCGGGATTGCCTAAGATGGGGCCCGGGCTGTTACATGCACATATCTATTGGCTGTATCCCGATACGACCAATTATGAATACCTCAGTTTCTCCAGTTCCTCCACACACACACACACACACACAAATGTTTTGTGCCAATCTCCATAAAGACGATATGGAAAACAATGTTGTCCCCTTCAAATTCACCTCTGTTGGGTTGAGTATTATTGAATATATGTTTGCATCCACACTACCAGGAATATCCATGGAGTCTTTGAAATTGCTCAGCATACATTTTCTCAGCTTCTAGAATCTTTTAAAGCAAGTCTGTGATTTTCATTCAATGGCTTGGGCCTTGTGCTTTTGTCAAAGGCACTAAAGAATGTCATCTCCATCATACAGCTATAACATTTTCCCTTCCTTTTATCTGGCCTAAGGCCCATAAGTTATTTAAACGATGATTTTTTTATAATATATTTCCGTGTGTTGTTTAGTTTGTAGTGCTTGTGTGTGTGTATTGTGTTATGCAGATCTTCTAGAATAGCCTAATTTTGTTAGTCTCTACTCTCTAGAATATTCCAAATCTGGTAGTGGCTTGTTAGGCGAGACACAAGTATAAATACTGCTGAATGCCCAAAGTTAGACGGAGATTGATTTTCACTAAATTTTATCGTTCTGTTGCTCTCAATTCCCTTTAATTCTCAGTTTATATCCATTTTAAAGCTCCAAGGGTATACCTTGTATTTATCCACAAATGTTAAAGTCTTCTTAATCTCTAAACTCGACAATGCTTTCGTATCATAACTCTTGTATTTTACTTTAAAAAACCATATTCTTCGGTTAATTTTATGATCACTTGAGCAGGTGGATCTATTGCATGTCATAATGTGTGATAAAGAATATAAGGTGATTTTGGATTGTACATCATTGAATTTATCAGAACAACCAAGGCTTCCTGCTAGCTTCCGTGGTGGAAAATCTGGGTCGCAGGATACTATGAAGCTTCTGGTTGATAAGGTTAACCTCAACAGTCAAATTCTATTGTCACAGACAGTTACAATTATAGCTGTTGTGGTGAACAATGCTTTGCTGGAGCTTTGTAATGGCACTGATGGGGAGTCTCCATTGGCTCATATTGCGGTGAGTGTTTATATTTTACAGAAATGATTCACTTATCTATATTGACCAATGAAGTTGTTTCCATGACAGATTCTTAGTGTTTTGATTTTATTTTAACTAAATGAATGAGCTTTTAATTGTGTTATTTTTATGCAGCTGGAAGGTCTCTGGGTTTCATATCGTATGACATCTTTATCAGAGACAGACCTGTTTGTGACAATTCCAAAATTTTCTATACTTGATGTTCGCCTTGATACGAAACCTGAAATGCGCCTGATGCTTGGATCATCTTCTGATGCTTTCAAACAAGCCGTTACTCAAAAGGTTCCTTTTACGTTTAACCCGGGTAGCTTTCGGAGGACAACCAGTGAAGCTGGAATTGATGATACACCCATTTCAACAATGCTCTTAATGGACTATAGGTGGCGTATGTCATCCCAATCATTTGTAATTCGTGTGCAGCAACCTCGAGTCCTCGTTGTGCCAGATTTTCTTCTTGCAGTGGCAGAGTTTTTTGTGCCTGCTCTAGGAGCACTCACTGGAAGAGAAGAAACAGCTGATCCAATGAATGATCCCATTAGCAAAAATAGTAGCATAGTGCTGATGGAAGCAGTTTACAGGCAGGATGAAGATGTGGTGCACCTCTCTCCATCTAAACAGTTAGTTGCAGACTGTGTAGACATTGATGAATATACATACGATGGCTGCGGAAAGGTTATTTGTTTATCCGTTGAAACAGATACAAAAGAAGTCCGCAGTACAAGGTTTAGACCAATTATTGTCATTGGGCGTGGCAAAAGATTGCGCTTTGTTAATGTAAAAATTGAGGTAATATGCTTCCTGTAAATCAGTAAGTTATTTTTCGCGATTTCCTGTTTATACTTCGGAGCACTATTAACTTCTTGAAGTGCTTTCAGGAATCAGAATCTTCTGCAGTGTGATTAATACTGATGATACTGTGCAACTTGTATATCTTCACAAATCTCGTTTTTAATAAAAATTTAGAACACTTTTTATGGAATATGGTCTGAAGTGTTAGTAGAACTCAGAGGAGAAAATGATTTATTGTAGTGTTCAATGTTTTCCATGTAGTGCAATGCTTGGCGTTTTTTAAGACCTTTCATAAGTTGTTAGGTTACGTTTTGTGAGGGTTTCTCTTCAAGCTTTGTGTCACATTTTGTTTGTTCCTGCTGTTTACTTTTTTTCCACCATGTTAAGGGGAATGTCTTGTTTCATCTTTGTTTCTACTGACATCTTTCTGATAGGCAACATATATTGAATTTCAGTGAATGAGAATGAAAATTTCTAGACAGCATTTATTGCCGTATTAGATATATGATTTGCTGCGTATCAGAAGCTTAATCTTTGTTATTTATCTATCAGAATGGTTCTCTACTAAGAAAGTATACGTACCTGAGTAATGATAGCAGCTACTCAATCTCTATTGAAGATGGTGTTGACATTGTTGTTCCGAGCAATTTGTCTTCTGGTGATGAGAGCCTTGACAGCACGAATCAAACATCAGGGTCTTCCTTATATTCTCAAAGTGAATCAAATGGAACTCAAAGTTTTACGTTTGAAACCCAGGTAATATGCTTCATATTTCCAAGAAAAATATGCACAAAGCTTTTAACACCACAGTCACATATGCCCAAGACCTTACATGCCTTTTAGTTGTTACCATCATCATAGTTTGATCTCTTTGCATGTTTATGCGTTGTTGATCAAAACCATGTTCTGGCAATATCTAGTCAAGTAGTACTTTTGTCAGGGTGTTCATGTCCAAGTTGCTTCAAATTCCATTTTGTACACCCCGAGTTATCCTGCTTCCACATTAATTTATCCGAATCACATAATAGCTTTTCTTTTTTTCCTCTGTGCCGAAAATTGTTTTTAAGCCACAAGAAGACAAGTGAAGTGATAAGTCGTTTTGCAAAGAATGCAGCATGAGAGATGATTAATTTATGATGAATTATAATTTGTGATTTGTAATTTGGGACTTGTTTAATAATTTAAAGTTTACTTGTTTTGATCTATCTTGTCCATCAACTGGATTAGGACTACATATCTTCTGGATTAGGAATTCTTTTTCTTCTGTGTAGTTCTTTGTTGTCTATTCGAGACCTAATATGTGTAACCTACGAGTTTGCATCATACTGAATCAACAATTATCCAGATTAATTAGTGTCATTAAAAAATCAAGTCAAAGATAATAAGCTCCAAAAATGGTTTATTGATTTAGTGTAGATAGTTTGCATTGCATTTTTTCTGTGCTAACTTGTTTTCCCATTCAATAGATCACATCAAAAAGAAATTTGCATATTTGTCTGGCTTTAATTCATGTCAACAACTACCCACCCCTTGAAGATTTGACATCTTTCATTTTGCTTTTTAGTTGGGGTCTTCTGTCTAATGGCTGTTGTGCTTTTCTGTTAGGTTGTTTCTTCTGAGTTCACCTTCTACGATGGTACTAAGTCATTTCTCGATGATTCATCTTACAGCGAGAAGCTTATTCGTGCGAAGTTGGACCTTAGCTTCATGTGAGTTGTCTTTGCTGACAGCCTTAAATATTCTCGGGAAAATTGTTATTTAGGAATTGTTGACAATTAACAGTGATTAATTATGACATTATACTATCGATTAACCTGTAACCACTCATTATGGCCAAGAATTTCCATATTTAATTCTCCAAATTACTCCCTCTGTTCCTTTTTAAGTGTCGTTTGAGAATCATGCGTACTATTCATATAACCTACTTTGACTATATTTTTTTTTATTGATATAAAAACAAATGTTAGCATATAAGATATTCTTCAATTTGTCTTGATGAGTATTTTCAAAATATAAAATTTTCATAATTTATTATAATATATAATTAAATATATTAGTCATTCGTAATTAAATATATTAGTAATTAAATATAACACTTTAAAAGGAACGTAGGGAGTATCTTTCTTTCAAAACCTTCAATATTAGCTCAGTTGAGTAAAACAGTGTTCAATTTGACTCCTTTCCCTTAATGCATTATTTAAAAATTGAATGAGTTTCATCAAGCATTTGTTTTGCAACTTTCCTGTGTATTTGAGTAGGTATGCCTCCAAGGAAAAGGACACTTGGATTAGAGCGCTGGTGAAGGATTTTACTGTTGAAGCGGGTTCTGGTCTTATCATTCTCGATCCAGTGGATATTTCAGGGGGGTATACTTCTGTGAAGGATAAAACAAATATATCTTTGCTATCAACGGACATCTGCATTCATCTTTCACTTAGTGCTGTTTCTCTTATACTAAATCTTCAAAGTCAGGCATATGCTGCATTGAATTTTGGAAATGCAACTCCCCTAGTTCCATGTACCAACTTCGACCGACTTTGGGTGTCTGAAAAAGGTTTCTTCCGAATTAAGTGAATAGCCAGATCACAATTTTTTCTATTTACTTTTGTGTATTCAATTTAATACCTTGACCATTATATGTTTTTTAACATATAGTTTTACAATGAACTATTTGGTCTTCTCTATTTCGCAGAGACTGGTCCCAAAAACAATATTACCTTTTGGAGGCCTCAAGCTCCTGCTAATTATGTTGTATTAGGAGATTGTGTGACATCAAGGTATACTTTTTTTTTTGTGTTCAAATGTTTTTGATAACTTTTTTATTATACCCATTAAAATCTACTAGTGTGAAACTTTGTCAAATATAAGAGATAGCAAGTCAAATATTTCATGGCAAAGTAAGAAGTAGAATGGTGTTGTGTATCCAATGTTGAGTACTAAGCCATGGTGCTCACTACATATGAGCATACATGGCCAAAACATCTTCAAGAGTTACACTGCTGTATGAAGCAAATTACCTTAACTGATTGATATCAATTAACGAAAACAGTTTTTGAATATAGGAAAACAGTGAATATTGTTTTTCCATCTGCGTTCTACACTAAATGTGATCTGATGTTCTTGTCTTTTCAGGCCAGTTCCTCCTTCACAGGCAGTAATGGCAGTAAGTAACACATATGGTCGTGTAAGGAAGCCAGTTGATTTTCATCTTATTGGTTCATTCCAGAATATTCAAGGTGGTGGAACCGATAGCCATTCTGTTGCTGCCGGTGATTGTTCTCTTTGGTTGCCTGTTGCACCCCCAGGATATACAGCACTAGGCTGTGTAGCCCATGTTGGGAACCAACCACCCCCGAATCATGTTGTTCATTGCCTACGTTCTGATCTTGTAACATCAGCAAAGTATTCGGACTGCATATTTAATATCCCATCAAATTATCAATTTACCTCTGGATTTAGCGTATGGCGCCTTGACAATACTATTGGCTCTTTTTTTGCACATTCTTCCTCTGGTTGCCCTCTTAACGATAGACTTTTCGACTTAAATCATCTGCTTGTCTGGAATTCAAATAGAGCTCCTCTTATAACTCCAGTATCAGATTTTAATTCTGACCAGGAAAATAATAATCAACAGACAACCAAAGGCTCAAATACATCTGGGTGGGATATTCTCAAGTCCATTTCAAAAGCAACTAACTGCTATATGTCTACACCGAACTTTGAAAGGATTTGGTGGGACAAAGGTAACGACCTCCGCCGCCCAGTCTCTATTTGGCGACCTGTTGCACGTCATGGTTATGCTGTCTTGGGAGATTGCATCACTGAAGGGTTAGACCTTGTTATATTTCAAGCCTTTATCTAATTGTTTTAGATGAAAGTTTTATGGGGATTAATGTTTTCTCTTTACCTCCTTTCAGCTTAGAACCTCCTGCATTGGGAATAATCTTCAAGAATGACAATCCTGATATCTCTTCAAAACCTCTTCAATTTACCAAAGTTTCCAATATTGTAGGGAAAGGGATTGACGAAGTTTTCTTCTGGTATCCTATTGCTCCTCCTGGTTATGTTTCTCTAGGTTGTGTTGTCTCCAGAACAGATGAAGCACCACGTGCAGATTTATTTTGCTGCCCTAGGATGGATCTTGTTAGCCAAGCAAACATTAATGAGACTCCTCTTTCAAGATCTTCAAGCTCAAGAGCTCCTCAATCCTGGAGCATTTGGAAAGTAGAAAATCAGGTTAACCATAACTTTCACTTCCATGAATGCACTCAAAAAATGCTTTATAAATGTCTTCTAAAAGTAGAACAAATATAGTTGCTTATGTATGATTTACATAAGTTTCATTCTAATGCTTTTGTGAAAAGAATTAGGATATAAGGATTCAGTATCAAAGATAAAGTTGGTTTCATTCTAATGCTTATTCATGTTATTATAACTACGTGATCTAATTTATCTTGTATTTTGTTTCTATAATAAGGTGTCAATCAATTACCAAATGCTTGGTCAATTGTGTGATACTGGACCTTGAGCAATATGTAGCGGCCTTTACAATCATAATGTAGCTTAATTGATGGGTTGGCAGACAGGCTCAATTTCTTAAAAGAATTAATTTTACTCACAATATGTTAGGGACAGAAATACTGGAACAGGAATGATACTATGGAGCATACAGTAGGAAAAAAAAACTCAATTAGAAGTTTTGTGGGAATGTTGCCACAGTTAGGAAGGGGATTGGAAAAACATAGACTAAACAAAGTATATTTCTTTATTGTTAGAGGAAATTCTTGGAGGAGTTAATTCTGGAATAACAGAAGCAGTCTTTTCTTTCTTATTACTCTTTCTCTCAAAACTTGTTTTTATGAATTTTTCTCGAGTTTCCATGACAAACCACACGCGATCCGCGCAAAAACAAGAATGTCAAGCGGCGATGAGTATGATGTGGTGATCAGATTTGGGTGATGGGTGGAAAACAACTTTTGATACATCTTTGTGGAGGACAATATAGCAGAGAGCATTTGCTAGAAACCATGGCCATGGATCGCGCTCATGCTCTAGTCACCATGATAAAAATTTTGAACAAGAGAATTTTATACTTGATTTCTGAGAAACCTGACCCGAGTTCTACGCTCATTGATCTTATTATACATAGGTTTTTATAGAGTACTAATAGAATCTTCTATTGGAATTAGTGCAGTCATCACTGTTTTTACCATTGGTGGGGCAGTTTTTATAGAGAATAAATTTTTGTACCATGTTATCTAGGAGGAAAGATAATAATTGTTCCTCTCTTTCGTGTAAAGAGGTACACAAATTGAATATAAAGGCCACATTGCTAAGGAAAATACTAACCAATCTACTACAACTGGGAAAAATACGAAAAAGAAAGATAAGAATCAGATCCAAATAGGATAATTTAGATAACAAACTTTTACATTATGAAAAAGCTTGTTGCTGTATAGCTGTTGTACCATATTTAAACTCCAATGAAAAAGGTTTATTTATCATGTTATATATACATGTAGGCATGCACTTTTCTGGCCCGCTCTGATCTTAAAAAGCCGTCAAGCCGTTTGGCCTACATAATTGGCGATTCAGTGAAGCCAAAGACTCGGGAGAACATAAATGCTGAACTGAAGCTGCGATATTTTTCCCTGACGATTTTAGACAGCTTATGTGGAATGGTATGTTTTTCGATGCCTGTTATAAAAACAAATGCCAATATTTTCCATGTCATTTAAGTTTTTTGATAAAGGAGTTTTCATTTTAAAAATTAAATGAATTGAACTACCTTTCAGATGAGACCCCTGTTTGACACTACAATTACCAATATTAAGCTTGCAACACATGGTGGGCTACACGGGATGAATGCAGTACTTATTTCTTCCATTGTTGCGTCCACCTTCAATGCACAGTTAGAGGCATGGGAACCCCTTGTGGAACCATTTGATGGAATATTCAAGTAATTGATTTGTTATGTGATTTCTCAGTATAATATTAAAAACATATACTAATAATTCAGTATGTTCTTTTTACCTCACTCATCGGCCAACCCTGTTGAAAATATGCCAATAATTAGATGTTTCATTTCCTAATTGTTTAGGTTTGAAACATTTGATACAAATGCACAATCACCATTCGGATTAGGCAAGAGAATTCGAATTTCGGCAACTAGCATCTTGAATGTAAATGTCAGTGCAGCAAATCTTGAATCCTTTGTGGGAAGTGTTCATTCATGGAGAAGACAGATAGAGTTTGAACAGAAAGCATTTAAGCTAAAAGCGGTCAAATTCTGAATCCATTATCCATTTATCCTTTAAAGCTCGTGAATTTTAAAAGACTTGCTAACTGTTTGATTTGCAGGAGGCTGGTGATCAACACAGTGAAGGAGAAAATACCACTTTTTCTGCACTAGATGAGGATGACTTGCAGACTGTGATAGTAGAAAATAAACTTGGGTGTGACATCTTTGTCAAAAAAGTTGAGCATGATGTAGATACAGTTGACATGCTACGTCATGGAGATTGTGTTTCTGTGTGGATTCCACCTCCACGATTTTCAAATAGATTAAATGTTGCAGATGAATCTAGAGAAGCCCGTTATTATGTTGCTGTACAGATATTGGGAGCCAAGGTCATGATGCAAATGGTTATTCAAAATTCTAATAGGATGCCTGCTTTTTCTTCCTACCCAAAACATTGAAATCAATTCATTTTAAATTTTGTAGGGTTTACCAATCGCTGATGATGGTAACAGCCATAACTTCTTCTGTGCCTTGCGTCTCGTTGTCGACAATCAGGCATCAGAGCAGCAAAAGCTTTTTCCCCAGAGTGCAAGAACAAAGTGTGTCAAGCCTGTAATATCAAGAATTAATAATTTGGATGAAGGAAATGTAAAGTGGAATGAACTTTTTATATTTGAAGTTCCCCGAAAGGTATGGCATCGTTAATTGATTAGGTTCATGTTTTGCTTCTTTTTCATTCTTATAATGACTAGCTGAAATAATTTTTAGAATGACCTTATGCAGAAACTGTGATCTCGTAATATGGAGTTCATGGTCTGGCATAGTGACTGTTACTTTAGAAAAGTTGCCTTACATAGGCTAAAAAAGCTCATTTATGCTATTTATTTTAGAGTCAACTTATGGGTTCTCCTATTTTAGGCTAAATGCATCCAAGGGTCCTTTAAGTTTAACGGTTATGACATATTGGTCCTTTAAGTTTGTAACAAATTACACCATCAAAGGGTAACAGTGTTATCCATTACAAACTTAAAGGACCAATTTGGTACTAAAAAAAACTTAAACGACCAATCTGTTACAAACATTAAACTTAAAGGACACCTGAATGCATTTGGCCATATTTTATTTTTTCATGCAATATTCTATGTGTATATTTAATAATAGCATAATTTGGACCTACTTAATCTTTAATCTGAAATTTCTCCAACATATATGTCAACACTTTTGCTTTCTTCAATTTGGAATTTTTAACATACTTGGGAGTTATCTGCACTCACTGCCCCATCGATAAATTGTTACAGGCCCCTGCTAAGTTGGAAATAGAAGTTACAAATCTTGCTGCAAAAGCTGGGAAAGGTATTTCTTGAATGCCTTACTTAGTGAAACGTCATATATGGTTTGGATGCCCTGTTCAGTGAGGCTTTTTATATACAAATTTATAGGCAATCTGATTAGCTTTTTTTTTTTTTAAACCAAACTTCCCATATGCCATTTTTTCTTCTAATGATTAGTTATCATATTATTTTCACATTGAAGTTTTTTTGCAACTTAGCTTGTTTTTGTTTTTTCCCTCAACTTGTGTATTCATCTTGCAGGGGATGTCGTGGGTGCACTTTCTTTTTCTGTTGGACATGGTGCAAATACTCTAAAGAAAATTGCTTCAGTGCGAATGTTTCATCAACCACATGATGTTCAAAACATTAGATCGTATCCGCTTACTACAATGGTTAGTTACCATGTATTACATTAATTTTACCAGATTTGTGCGTCTGATAATAAATTAGTATATTTCTATATTATGTTTTGCTTCTTTCTCGTTCACTTTTGCAGGCTCAGCAAAGCCATGTTGAAATCACGCATGATGGTTGCCTTCTTATTTCAACTTCTTATTTTGAAAGGAATACTATGGCTAACCTTCAAAAAGAATTGGAAAGTGAAAATACTAGTGATAAAGACATAGGCTTTTGGGTGGGGCTTGACCCAGAGGGTGAGTGGGAGAGTATCCGATCATTGCTTCCACTTTCAGTTGCTCCAAAATTATTACAGAATGAATATATTGGTATGGA
Source organism: Trifolium subterraneum (assembly GCA_951799995.1). Classification (NCBI taxonomy): domain Eukaryota; kingdom Viridiplantae; phylum Streptophyta; class Magnoliopsida; order Fabales; family Fabaceae; genus Trifolium; species Trifolium subterraneum. The sequence goes on from OX637464.1 coordinate 4,663,453, forward strand.
GGTTTTGATGAAAAATGGGAAGAAGCATGTAATTTTCAGGGGTCTTGTTGCAGTAGTGAATGATTCAGATGTTATGTTGAATATTTCAACGTGCCATGCTTCTTGTGGTCATGATCCTTCACGTGGAACAAACAATTTGAACACTGTAGTTGAAGAAGTCTTTCAAAATCAGTATTATCAGCCGTCTTCAGGTTGGGGTAACAGTTGGCCAGGTGTACACCCTGATAATCCTGGACACTGGAGCACAAGGGACTTCGCGTACTCATCGAAGGTTGGTAAATTTATAGGTTTTTTGTTATCAATTGTTAACTTCCTTACCTATCACATTTTTTAAAATCCTCATTCACCTGTATTATTTTTGCAGGACTTCTTTGAACCTCCACTTCCTCCTGGGTGGAAATGGGCTTCAGGTTGGTCCATAGACAAGTTTCAGCATGTTGACAAGGAAGGCTGGGCATATGGACCAGACATTAAAAATTTAAAATGGCCTCCTACTTCATCAAAATCTCTAACAAAATCATCTTCTGATGTTGTCCGTCGAAGGCGTTGGGTTCGTACTAGACAAACCATTTCTGAGCAAGGTTTAGAATCCTTGCAGAGTGGAATGAGTACTGTGCACCCTGGAGCTTCTACCATTTTATCATGGAGAAGTACGTCAAAGGACTCTGAACAATGTTTGCAAATTCGACCTAACTTTGATAACTCTCAGCCCTCATATTCATGGGGTCATGCTGTAGCTGTTGGTTCAAGTTATATATATAGCAAAGACCAACAATTAGATCCAGGTTTTAGACAAAGTTCTGTGACATCCGATTGTTCTTTGAAGCTAAATGAGATTGAGAAAAAGGATATACTTCTGTGCTGTAATCCTAGCAGTGGAAGTAAACAGTTATGGTTTAGTGTGGGTACAGATGCCTCAGTCCTTAATACTGAACTAAATATACCTGTATATGATAGGAAAATATCTATTAACTCTCCTATGAAATTGGAGAACCGGCTTCCTTCTCCTGCTGAGTTTTCAATCTCTGAGAAAACAAAGGAAGGAAATTGTGTCGAGCGACATCGTGGTGTCGTTTCTTCTCGTCAGAGTGTACATATATATTCAGTTGATATTCAGAAACCTTTATATCTTACTTTGTCTGTGCAGCATGGTTGGGTTATGGAAAAGGTAATAACTAATCAAGATCTGCATGTATGACTATGAAATATATATAATTGAAATTGCTCAAATCTTTGATTCTTCTTCATATTATTTCCTTGATTCCTTGATTCAGGACCCAATTCTTTTGCTGGATCCTTCTTGCTCAAATCACGTCTCATCTTTCTGGATGGTTCACCGACAAAGTAGAAGGTTTGTAATCTGTTTCTTGGAGAAGTCGTATTAACTTTCTTTAGATTACTTCATGTGTTCATGCAATTCCCATCATAATGGATATTCTTTCTCAATATTATTCTTAGAAATCATGTATTTTTGCTTTGTTTTGGGAGCATTTTTTTCTTGTCTTTATTTTATTATATTGAATTAATTTTTGGAGCTTGATGATGATCTTACAGCATAGTTAAGAAGCTCTCAAATGTAATATGCCCTTGAAATGTATCTTCTCCCTTATCTTCTACCTTATTATATTATATTGTTTTAAGTCTGGTTTTCCATGTTTCCTCATTTGAATTTATTCACTTTGGGTTATACAATTATGCAAAATCATAAGCTTTTCTTTTTAACAGACTATTTGTTACTGTTTTAGCATTGGTGATATATATATGATAATTTTTGCAGGAAATTGCGTGTGAGTATAGAACATGATATGGGTGGGACAAGTGCTGCACCAAAAACCTTAAGACTTTTTGTCCCTTATTGGATTGTCAACGATTCTTCTCTACCTTTGGCATATCGTTTGGTTGAAGTAGAACCTTTCGAAAATGCAGAGAGGGATTCAGCCCTACTCTCTAGGGTCAAGTCTGCCAAAACAACTTTTAAAAACCCCATTAGCTCGTTGGATAGAAGGTATTTTAGTTCTAGGAGCAACAATAACAACCTACAAGTACTCGAAGTAATTGAAGACAGTACTCCATTTCCGAGCATGCTTTCTCCACAAGATTATGCTGGCCGTAGTGGAGGTACAATGTTTCAATCTCAAAAAGATACATACTTGTCACCTAGGCTGGGCATTTCTGTTTCGATGCGCTACTCTGAAGTTTACAGCCCTGGGATTTCTCTGCTTGAACTGGAAAACAAGGTGTTATTAATTAATGGAAAAACCAACCGCTTCTTATTTTTTGCAATGCATATTAGTATAATTTGTGCCTTAGTATATAATGTTCGTTGAAACTCGTGTAGGAACGTATTGATGTTAAGGCTTTCAAATCTGAAGGATCTTACTACAAGCTTTCAGCATTGTTGAAAATGACTTCAGACAGAACAAAGGTTGGAATTAATACTAATACATTCCTTATATTTATTTTTTTAGTCTATATTCTTATGTTCCTGTAATATCTATAACATATCATAGTTATTTTATATCATGCGGTTCAAGACAGCCCCATATACCATACCTGTGATATTAGTAACTGTCGAACTATTTGATGTCCAGGTGGTTCACTTCCAGCCGTACACAATGTTCACTAATAGGGTTGGATGTAGTCTCTGCCTACAGCAGTGTGATACTCAGTCAGTTGTATGGATCCATCCCACTGATCCTCCAAAACCGTTTGAGTGGCAATCGTCAGCTAAAGTTGAACTTTTGAAGGTTTCTTATTAATTTTCAAAATATTTCATTAGTTTGCATATTTGGCTTGTTATCTGTATCTTATAAAGATCCTATATGAGAAACTATTATCTTCTCATGCAAATCCTATATTCATTCAGTTGCGTATCGATGGGTACAAATGGAGTACACCATTCAGTGTAAGTTATGAAGGTGTAATGCGCGTCAGTTTGAAAAAAGATGTTGGAGATGAAACAATGCAATTAAGGATAGCAGTAAGAAGTGGGGCCAAGAAATCGCGCTTTGAAGTTGTTTTTCGTCTAAATTCATTGTCAAGTCCTTACAGGTTTTTGTTCTCTCATTATCATCCTCATGAATCATCATAATATTAATCTTTTCTTATATTTGTCTAACGCTGAGGTAAAAGAGAATAGTATTTGCATATACCCGTGTATATTTTGTGAAAAACATTTGATACAATTGTTTTCCTTGGCTTTTCTTTTGGATCGACTTGTCCAAGATGTGTAATGTATTCTTTTTAAGTAACAATTAAAGGATTCAGTATTTCCCATTACTTCATCTGCCTATGCCGTTGTTGTGGTCAAAATTTTGGTTAAGATTTGAGAATAAATTTTCTTAACTGCTTTTCTTTCTTCTTCATTATCACTTTTTGTGTTAGTTTGGACATATTCCTGTTTTAAAAATACTTTTCTGTCAACAGGGTTGAAAACCGTTCGATGTTCCTGCCCATTCGTTTTCGTCAAGCTGATGGTGTAGGTGATTCCTGGCAGCTGCTGCTTCCAAATTCTGCTGCTTCATTTCTGTGGGAAGATCTTGGTAGAAGACGTTTATTGGAACTCTGGGTAGATGGGACTGACCCCTTGAAATCACTGAAGTACGATATCGATGAAATTTCTGATCACCAGCCTGTCCATGTATCAGATGGACCAACGAAAGCTTTGCGTGTTACAATTGTAAAGGAAGAGAAAACCAATGTTGTTAAGATCAGTGATTGGATGCCTGAAACTGAACCTATAGGAGTTCTGAGTAGAAGACAGTCATCAACAGTGAATGACCCTCAAAGGCAACAACTAATGTCAGATACAGACTTTGAGTTTCACATCAATGTTGATCTTGCTGATCTTGGGGTGTCTATTATTGATCATACACCAGAGGAAATTTTGTACCTGTCTATTCAGAATCTTGTTCTGGCATATTCAACTGGTTTGGGCTCCGGAATCAGTAGGTAAGATTTGCATTTATATTTTTCACGTACATTTTCTCTAGTTTCCTGGTGAAAGTACGGTGCAAGCCTAATATCTTGTTGACTGGTACAACTCGACCACTTTCCAGAAGATTTAAAATAATTATATAAGACATTTTTGTCTGGTTATCGCATTATTTACAAATTTTAATTTTGACAATACAATATATCCTGTGTTCCAGATTCAAACTCAGAATGTGTGGGCTACAAGTGGACAACCAGCTGCCATTAACTCCAATGCCAGTTCTCTTCAGACCTCAGAGAGTTGTGTCAGAAACTGATTATATCCTGAAATTTTCCATTACAATGCAGTCAAATGGATCATTAGATCTTTGTGTCTATCCATATATTGGTCTTCATGTGAGCATCACCACATTATAATTACTGTTTAGCAAATAGATATGTCAATTCTAAATTTGTTTATGAATCGTAAAGATTTTGACTTTTTATGACGGGTTATGGTAAGCAGGGGCCAGAAAGTTCGGCTGCCTTTTTGATAAACATCCATGAACCTATTATTTGGCGCCTTCATGAAATGATCCAGCAGGTGAAGATCAGTAGACTGTCTGAATCTCAAACAACTGCTGCATCAGTTGATCCAATCATTCAAATTGGGTAAGCAAACTCTCGTTTGGATATGCATAATTATCTGCATTGGGCTTCTATAAACTGCATGACATTGCCTTGAATTACAGTGTCCTTAATATTTCGGAAGTACGGTTCAAAGTGTCTATGGCTATGTCGCCAAGTCAAAGACCCAGGGGAGTGCTTGGATTTTGGGCATCCTTAATGACTGCATTAGGCAACATGGAAAATATGCCGGTAAGTATTTTAATTTCCTTCGATAAGTTACCATATTTAAAGGCCCTTCTGTAAATCTAAAGTAGCTTCTTGCTGAAGGTTAATTATTCAGCCTTTTATGTTTGTTTTCTAACTATGAACATGTCATGTAAGCTTTGTTAATAGCTAAAAAACATCAAAGAGAATAACAACCATGTACTAGGCTCATAAAATATCTCATGCATCTAAGAGATGCTGAGACAGAGAAAGAGAAGCACTGAATGTAATGCAATGAGCAGGTTAAAAATTGATAAATTAGTTGAAACTGAGAAAATATCAGGGAATTCATGTACTGAATATTTCTATTATAAGAGAATGTGGAATACAAAACGGGATCCAATTAGAGATCTAGGGCCTGTTTGATTCTGTTTTTGAAAACAGTTTTATTTTAAAAAATTACAAAATTACCAATCTTGTTTGATTTGATTATTTTACAAAACTGTTCGAAAATAGTTTTTTATACTGGTGTTTTAAAAACCAAAAACTAGAATAGCTAATAGCTGTTTCTGTTTTCAATTTCGCTTTTTAAAAACACACGGAAACACCCTCATATCATTAATGGCAATAACGTAAATAACTTTATAATTTTTTTTTTTTGATAAAAAATAACTTTATAATTTGATGAAACAAAATTTCATTTTAAACAGGTTTATTTATTTTAGCATCTTGAAAACAGTTTTAAAAATAGGATCATGAAACAAGTTTTTATTTTATTTTCTTCTCAAATTCAGTTTTTTAAAATTGATTTATAAAATAGTATTTAAAAACTGAAAACTAAAACCCTATCAAACAGGCTCCTAGTTATTTGTAGTTCTGGCAAATCTGTTAGATCAGTATTGCCCAACAGTTAGGGATGTCTGAAATCCATTAGACCATTACAATAGATTCGGTTTCTCACTCTTACAGAGCTATAACTGGTTTTGTTCAATAGACACGTGACTAAATGTCTCACTTACAGGAGCTATCATAGGACTCTATTAAAGGCTTGGCTTTATAATGTTAGACTATTTATGCAATAATCTCAATTTGTGAAACCTTTCTTTTCTGCAGATATATATCTATAAATGCTGAAAATCTTTGCATGATAAGTTTTGAGATGTTATGCCTTTTTTTCTGACAAATGAGATGTTATGCCTCAAGTTTACTTAGTTTTAGGATTTGGAGAATTTCATCGTTTTAATGATAAATGCATACTTCTGATCCAGGTCAGGATAAACCAGAGGTTCAACGAGAACATAAATATGAGGCAAACTTCTATGATTAGCATGGCTATCTCAAATATCCGGAAAGATCTTCTAGGCCAACCGCTTCAGCTACTCTCAGGTGTTGATATATTGGGCAATGCAAGTAGTGCACTTGGACATATGAGCAAAGGTGTAGCTGCATTGTCTATGGATAAGAAGTTCATTCAAAGTCGACAGAGACAGGTTTTGTCTAGTCTGTTCTTCTTTTCTGGTGCTTTAAATTTTGATAGCCACATTGATATTACCACTAAATCTAAAATTTAAAGCTTTTAAGTAGTACTTTCCCCACATTATTTTTTTTCTTAATCTCAGGTCGTGTTTAGTGATATGATAGGATGCTGTCATGCTGATGCACATGTTTAATGTAACTTTGTGTGACAGGAAAACAAAGGTGTGGAGGATTTTGGTGATGTTATTAGAGAGGGAGGTGGAGCATTAGCTAAAGGTTTATTCAGAGGGGTAACTGGCATTTTAACAAAGCCTCTTGAAGGAGCAAAATCTTCTGGTGTCGAAGGTTTTGTTCAGGGTGTTGGGAAGGGCATTATCGGTGCAGCTGCGCAACCAGTGAGTGGTGTTCTGGATCTTCTGTCAAAAACGACAGAAGGTGCCAATGCTATGAGAATGAAAATAGCCTCTGCTATAACATCTGATGAACAACTTCTTCGGAGGAGGTTGCCTCGTGTTATAAGTGGTGATAATTTGCTTCAACTATATGATGAGTACAAAGCTCAAGGACAGGTACCATGTGATCAACTAACTATAATCACAGACCTAAAGTTCCTTCTGTTATTTCAACATTTAACTTTTAACTATTATATCAAGTATATGTATTAAAAAAAAGAATATTAATTCTCATTCAAATCCTAATCAGGGTTATTTAGATCCACCCAATTTTTAAGATTAAACAAAAGATACTACCTTTTTTATTTCAAGAAACAAATGTTTCAATTGTACAATTCATTTCTAAAATATGCAACTTTTGACAGACACTACAGTTCTAGACTGAAAAGGCGAATGCTAAGATTGTGTAACATAGTGTGATTGAACATCTTGCTCCAAACTATTACTTCGCTATTTGACAGTTTTGGGGTTTAATTTATCAACTTTATTTTACCAACTATCTCTGATGTTGCCAATGATTCTTAACCGAGAATAACTATAATGTAAACGTTCATAGTTTAAGTTCATGCATTTCTCATCGCACTGCCACATTTATCATCACCCCTCATCAAAATAATATTCACCCTTATTCAATTAAACTAATGTCATTAATTTACTCCCTCTTTTCTTAAAAAAAATTCGTCATTAATTTACTAACACTGTTGTAGGGTAACTCAATGTTTATTGTCTAACACAGTTTGTTAGTTGATTGTTGCAGTTAATTCTGTCAGTGAAGTCAGGTAATGGGCCAAGTAAATTTGACCATTTAGTCAATAGTGTACGAATACAGTTCGTGCATTATTTACTGAATTAGTGTGGACAAAATTTACTTTTGAAATTCATCCCATACCTTTCTTACTCATCCAACAAGTATAGCTAAAACTTTCTATACTACCTATTTTGAGCTTCAATAGCTGTTGTCCTTGAACTTTTAATGCTTTCCAGAAGAAGATACTGAACAACTATTGAGAGTGAATTTCAATTTTTTGGATTATCTTTGCTAGATAGTCTCACCATAGCAGGGCCTGGATCCTCCAGGACCCATTGTGTGTCCATTGTAGGTAGCCTTACGATGTATTTACAAGAGGTTAATTTCACAATTTGAACCTGTGACCTACTAGTCACGAGGACCGCAACTTCAAAAAAAAAAAAATTTTTTAATTAAACTTCAAATGTTAAGATATGACCATTGTTGTGACTTGGAAAAAAAATATTGCTATCTAGTAATTTACTTGTTATATTTCATGGCCAGATATCGATGAGCCTTATTGCTGCCTTTTTATCTTTTGATTTGTCTATGAATTTTTAAACAATTGCCATATTTTTTCGTGAAGGTCATACTGCAGTTGGCAGAATCAGGTTCATTTTTTGGCCAGGTTGATCTGTTCAAAGTTCGAGGAAAGTTTGCTTTATCAGATGCTTATGAAGATCACTTCATGGTTCGAAAAGGGAAAATTCTCATGGTCACCCATAGAAGAGTCATACTGATGCAAGTATGTATTCATGATTTTGAACAATAAATATCCCATTTTCTTCAATCCACTGTTACTTATCAGCAATCTTTTTTCGTTGTCAGCAACCATCCAATATTATTGCCCAGAGGAAGTTTAGCCCTGCAAAGGATCCTTGTTCAATAGTGTGGGATATACTTTGGGATGACTTTGGTACAATGGAACTGACACATGGTAAAAAAGACAACCCAAAATCTCCTCCTTCAAAGCTCCTTTTATATTTGCAGTCTAAATCTTCGGATGTGAAAGAAAATGTCCGCATTGTAAAATGTAACCGTGAATCGCGTCAAGCACTTCAAGTCTACTCTTCAATTGAACATGCATTTAGCATTTATGGCCCAGGTGCATCGAAAGTAGGTTTCTATTCCCTTTGTTGTGTTTCATTAAACATTCATTTGTACATTTGCTAATTATTAATTGTGACATCCTTCCCACAATGAGTTAACTGGACCATTTCTAAACTGAGTTTGAAAACTTTTTTCTGACTCACATGCATAAGCATGCTTAATGAACATATGTGTTCCCAAATTTTTCACAATATTATTCAGTTCTGACTTCTGAGTGATGAATTATTTTCCATTGATATTTTCAGGGATTGCTGAAAAATAAAGTAACCAAGCCATACTCACCACTTGTAGATGGTCCTAGTGTAGATGTAACACCGAAAGAAGGGGTATGCCCCTGGTCCCCAGGACAGATGCCTGGATCAGCGCCTCTCTCTTCAAGTTTTGGAAGCAGTTCCAAACACTAGGACTGAGTTTTCATCATATAATGCTTCGCTACATTCAACATAATCGAGGTTCTATCTCAAATTTCCCAGCCAAATTCTGCCCTGTCGACAGACCATCAATTTGTCTGTTTGATCTTATTCTTGCTGATATCCGTTCAACAAATGTGGCATAGAAGAGCTCTACGTTTGATTTTATTCTGGCTGAAAACCATTCAACCATTGGAGGCATAGAAGAGCCCATTTGCTCTTCGGGTTTGAAAAGTATAATTTTTTTGTATTTTCCTCACTATCACTATTGAGATAGTAATGTTGGTTCCTGGAACAATATACCTAACCGATAATAAATGGTTAGGGAGGGAGGGGCGTTGATTCTTGGTCAATGAATTTATTAGGTAGTAGGCATTAGTTCTTAGTATCATCTCCAATAGTTCCTTGTATAGTATTGAAGGAAAACAATTTCGTTGTACATATACAAAATCACATAGCTCATATAAGGAGTTAGAACTTTTACTTGTCCACCTTCGTATGCCCCTTTCAAATCTTCAGAGTAAAACTCAAATATGTACGTCTGCTCTGCATGACCTTGGAATACAATCATAATTGTGTTCTTCCATTTGAGGAAGCAATTAGAGTTATCTCTTCTCAATTTGACCGAGTTAGAGTTCACACAAAACAGAAACCAACTCATTGCTAGAATAAAAAAATGAATAATGCATATCTTACTCAAAATAAATAAAATATAAACCGCTTGTATTGATTAAAAAAAATATAACCACTTACAGTAATAATACTTGTAAACATATTTGATTCATAAATTGAAGGGACAAAACCTAAGGCTGTGAAATTTCTACATATTTATGCACATATTAACTTTGCATTTGTGTTGATCATTTAAACACCTTGTGCTTGAGATAGCTTTTATTTTATTTTTATGATTGAGATAGCTTTTATTGTAAATCAATCTCTGTCTTAGAAAAATATTTAAAAAAAAAAAAGATCTAAAAAGTAAAAAAATATTGTAAAAAAGAAAACTTTCTTATAGGGTGGATTCTAGGGTGAGAACTCAATTAAGTCTTTCAACGGTGTACCACTTAAATTGACAATTGGATTAAAAAACATAAAACGATCCCAAAAACATTTCACCATTTAAGCGCTTGTAAATAAAATCAAAGTTGAGAATGGAAAAAAAATATAGTTGCAAAGTTTTATGAAAATACCCATGTTATTGTAATTTTCTCTGATAAACTCTTTTGGCATGTGTTTGATTTTGAAAATGCATTTTCTCAAAGTCCAAATCTATCATGGTTAGAAGCTTGATTGTAAAAAGAGAATGACATGTAGTTGCTGTTGCTGTCGTGTGATAGCGGAAGTGGGTAAAAGTGAAACTCAAACCAAGGAGAGAATATACAAGAAGAAAAGATTCAATGTGCTTTGGTGCATGATAAATTTTGTGTACATATTTAATCTAATGGTGAAGTTAAGTGGTACGCCGGTGAGGGGCTTAATTGAACCCTCACCTTAGAATCCACCTTATAGACAAGAAAGTAAAAAATATTGTAAAAAAATTAGAGGGAGAAATAAATTTTACCTATAAGATATTTCAATGTTCAATCAAACTTCAAATTATCTAAGAGTTTAATCCTTATAATTTCGAATGAGGATCAGTTGTTCTAAAAGCAACCCACTATTTTAAATTTTGAATGTTGATATTAAAGCAGACATCGTTCAAATCTTAAACAATTTTGATATTAAAGTCAACCATAAACAATTTCAAGCATGAACTGCAGATCGGAAATTAAAAATACTTCAAATTTAATAATTCTGCATATCATTCATCCACCACAATTTAACGATGTCTTGCTCAAAAATCCGTTCAAAACAATAATCCCAGAATCTAAACGATAGAAAAATCACAATGGTTGAGAGTAAGTGTAACATAAAATGATATCAAAAATTGATACAACAATATCAATTTAACTGATACAACAATATCAGTATTGAACCAATGAAACACAAAATCTTTTTTACGGTGAAGAAAAAAAAGACTAGAATAAATATGAGTAATCTTGTGAGAATAGTTTTGTTTTGTGAGAGAATGGAATTGTTTTCATAAGAACCACCCAATGAATATATGAAAGTGTTGTATATAGAAGAAAGCAAATGAGGGATCCGTTGGAATGAATAGTAACGTAGGGAACATCCATTATGTGTTGATTAATGGGCAGATATGTGAGGATTAATGGGTGTATCAAAGAATCCGTTTTCTTTCAAACGGGCAACAACCAAAATATCTAGCTGTGATGATTAAGCTCTTAATGGCTTATTTGACCAATTTAATTAACTAAAAAATTAGTTAATTTTGTGACAAAAAAATATTAGGCACTTTGGGATATATATATATACACTATTAAAGAGAGTGTTCTAAGAAATGTAGGATTTTTTTTTCCACTTTTTTTAATTCACACTCCTTAGTTCCAAGTCCTACAAGACCAATGTGTTCATCCCATTTTATTTCCAATCACAATGGATCAACTTCCACACATTAAATGAACCTAATCAAGTTCATTTTCCAACAATCCCCCACTTGAATTTAAAAAAGTGTTTCAAAGGTTTCTAAAAGATTGTGCATAAGCAAAGGTGTCTATGACTTGAACCTTTGCATAGCGAGTAAGAGCCCGATTTAGCAAGAGTGACACTTGTCTTGAACTCTATCTCAGATTTTCCTCAAACCCGCACACAACCTTTCCACAAGGTGTTTCTTTATAGCCCGTGCTTTTAGTGGCCCCTGCACGCTAATCCCGGTTTCATGAACGCTCTAGGAATTCGCCTCTAAATTCCATAGGAACCGGCCTCAGTTCCACATTCATATAGGTGAGTCTATCAAGAGTACTCCTGAAGCTCGGTACTCCACTCATACAGAGTATAGATCTCATTAAGAGTTTCAACTCATCCTTTCGCTTTCAGGAATCATGCTTTTCTTATTTTTACTTGCATGATCATCATTAACTCCTCACGACTTGTTATTACCCATTGAACCTATTTCTTGAGATCTCCAGTCATTTAGGTTGGGTTTCCATCATGAGAAATTCATATAGGATTAGTCCCATCTTTTTAGATGTATTGTGGACTTTCTCTCTAGCTAATCCTTTCGTCAAAGGATCCGCTAAATTTTCATCAGTGCGTACATGATCCACTCTCACAGCACCTTTAGTGATTATCTCTCTCACTGTGTTGTGCTTACGTCTTATTTGACGTTTCTTGCCGTTATAGAATCTATTCTCAATTTTAGCAATAGCCGCGGTACTATCGCAGTGGATCAACACAGCTGGCATAGGTTTTTCCCACAAGGGAATCTCAGATAGCAAGCATCTCAACCAACTTGCTTCTTCACTAGCAGTGGCAAGCGCTATCATTTCAGACTCCATAGTGGACTGAGCCAATATGGTCTGTTTCTTTGATTTCCACGACACAGCTCCTCCAGCTATATTAAATATATAGCCACTGGTCGCTTTGGAATCATCCGACGGGGTATTCCAATCAGCATCACTGTACCCTTCAAGGACAGCAGGAAATCTTTTATAATGTAATCCGAGATTCATGGTCCTTTTAAGGTACCTCATGACTCTTTCAATGGCTTGCCAATGCTCATTACTAGGCCTGCTAGTAAACCGACACAACAGTCCCACAACGTAGGCTATGTCGGGTCTGGTACAATCAGTGGCATACCTAAGACTGCCAATGATGCTCGCATATTCAGTTTGTCTTACGCTCTCGCCAGTGTTCTTAAACAATTTTACACTGGGATCATATGGCGTACAAGCAGGTTTACAGTCATAGTAATTATATTTCTTTAGAATCTTTTCCACATAGTGGCTTTGATCCAAAGTTATTCCGTCTTTTGACCTTGTGATCTTGATCCCAAGAATCACACTTGCCTCTCCAAGGTCTTTCATATCAAAGTTGTTACACAACAATGAATTCACTGCATTTACAGCAGTCATGTTTGATCCAAAGATGAGTAAATCGTCTACATAGAGACATACAATAGTGCAAATGCCATTTTCATATTTATAATAAATGCATTTGTCACTTTCATTCACTTTGACTCCATTTGAGATCATCAAATCATCAAACTTTACATGCCATTGTTTTGGCGCTTGTTTAAGTCCATACAAGGATTTATCTAACTTACAGACCATATGTTCTTTTCCATGTATTACAAATCCTTCAGGTTGTTCCATATAGATTTCTTCTTCTAAGTCACCATTTAAAAAAGCAGTTTTAACATTCATTTGGTGTACTATTAAATTATAAATAGCGGCAATTGAAATTAGTACCCTTATGGATGTTATTCGAGTGACCGGGGAAAAAGTGTCGAAGAAATCTATATTTTCTCTTTGTCTAAAACCTTTGGCAACAAGGCGAGCCTTGTATTTATCAACAGTACCATATGGTTTTAGCTTCTTTTTCAAAATCCATTTACAACCAATCGGTTTGCAACCAGGAGGCAACTCTACTAAGTGCCAGGTCCCGTTAGATTCAAGAGATTTCATCTCATCATTTATAGCTTCTTGCCATAAATCAGCATCCAAAGATGACAAGGCTTCTGTAAGACTCGTAGGTCTTCTTCTAAAGAATATACCGAATAATCCGGTCCATAATCTTTAGCTACTCTTACTCTTTTACTTCTACGAAGTTCAGCTTCTACTGCTTCGTTGCTCTCAGAATTTTTTATCACAGGAATGTGACTTGATTCGTTGCCCCCACTATTTCTTAAGTTAAAGGGAAATTTATCTTCAAAGAAATCAGCATCAACTGATTTTATGATCACTTTAGCATTTAGGTCATAAAACCTATATGCTTTACTATTTGCTGCATAGCCAATGAACACACATTCATAGGCACGACTAGCGAGTTTAACCCGCTTCGGATCCGGTATCCTGACATAGGCTAGACATCCCTAGGTTCTCAAATAAGACAAGTTTGGCTGTCTTTTCTTCAATATCTCATACGGAGAAATCATATTATTAGCCTTGGGAATTCTATTCAGGACATAGCAAACAGTCAACAAAATTTCTCCCCACCAGTGTGAGGCAGCACCAGAATGGAGCATACTAGCTACAACTAGTTCAGTAAGAGTTCTATTTTTTCTTTCCGCTTTACCATTCATTTCAGGTGAATATGGCGCAGTCGTTTCATGTATAATTCCATGTTCTTTATAAAATTTATTGCATAAAATAGAATCATACTCAGTTCCCCTATCGCTACGAAGCCTTTTTATTTTCTTACTAAATTGATTTTCAATTTCAGTCACAAAAATTTTAAACATATCAAGTGCTTCACTTTTATTCTTCATTAGATATACAACAGTATAATCAGAACAATCGTCAATAAAAGTGATAAAATACCGTTTACCGTTTCTAGTCAACGTTCCATCAAGTTCACATATATCAGAATGAATTAAATCTAATGGTTCAGATTCTCTAATTACTGATTTATGTGAAGTTTTAGTTATTTTCGCTTGACTACAAAATTCACACTTTTCTATGTTATTGTTATTTAACTTTGGAATTAATCCTACGTTGATTAAATTAAAAATAGATTTTTTTCCAACATGACAAAGTCTAGCATGCCAAATATTAAAATCACACACATGGTAAACGGAAGGAGAAATTTTATTAAAATCAACATTCAACTTAAACATGTCATCAGTAGCGTACCCTTTCCCAATAAAAATATCATTCTTAGTGATGGTGTACAAATTTGCCCCAATAGTTTGATTAAACCCAGCCTTATTAAGAAGAAAACCAGAAACTAAATTCTTTCTAATGTCAGGCACATGCATGACATCCTTCAAGATCAGAGTCTTTCCAGAGGTGAACTTCAATTCAACATCTCCAATACCAGCAACAACAGAAGTGTGAGCATTTCTCATATGCACCTTCTTATTTTCAGCAGCAGTGTATGTTTTAAACATAGCACGTTCATAACAGATATGACGGGTAGCGCCAGTATCTATCCACCAACCATCAGTACCACCAACCATATTGATTTCGGTGATCATAGCCAAATATGGCTCTTCAGTCAGGTTAGCCTGTGCATTAGGGGCAGCAGCAGGTTTGTTCCTGAATCTACATTTCTTTGCATAATGACCAGGCTTTCCACAAGTGAAACATGTTATACCACTTGCACCACCTGAGCCACCTGCACCATTGTCATTTCTTGGTGGCTGCTGTTTAGCATTATGGGCCCTTGCAGGGTTACCATTCTTATTTCGGTTCGTTTGACCGCGGTTCTGATTCTTAAATGGTTTGCCTCCAGGCTTCAGAACCGCACCGAATTTCTTTTTGTTACCGGTGACCACATAGGCCTCTTCTTTCTGATCTTGTCTCCTGGATTCCTCTTCAATTCGGAGGCGAGTAATCAGACTTTCAATGGAAAATTCTTTTGTTTTGTGACGAAGTAGGTTTTTAAAATCTTTCCAACTCGGGGGCAGTTTGTCTATCATCACAGCAATCTGAAATTGTTCATCAAGAGTCATACCTTCGATTATAATTTCATGAGCAATTTTCTGCAAATCGTGAGATTGTGCGTCCACAGACCTTTCATCAACCATCTGGTACTTCAGGTATTGACTCACAACATATTTTTTCACACTAGCCTCCTCGGTATCATACTTCTTTTTCAGCGCCTCCCAAACATCTTTAGCACTTTTGTAAGTACTGTAATAATCATACAGATCATCACAAAGACCATTTAAAATTGTTGTTTTTGGTATGAAAAAATAATTTTCAAAGATAATAGAAAAAATAGAACCGAAGAGTTTATTGGCTGAGTCGCGTACTAGGTCGCTCTGTTTAAGACGTTTCGCGGAACTGCTTAAAATTGTGCAAAGCAGGCTACAACCAACCGCGCCGTCCCCAGGATAAAACAACCTTGTTCAACAGAACCGATCAATCACTGCACTGTAATGATCGGAGAAGGAACACCTTCTTGAATCACTCGACAAAGCCACTCAAAAATTGATACAACAATATCAATTTAACTGATACAACAATATCAGTATTGAACCAATGAAACACAAAATCTTTTTTACGGTGAAGAAAAAAAAGACTAGAACAAATATGAGTAATCTTGTGAGAATAGTTTTGTTTTGTGAGAGAATGGAATTGTTTTCATAAGAACCACCCAATGAATATATGAAAGTGTCGTATATAGAAGAAAGCAAATGAGGGATCCGTTGGAATGAATAGTAACGTAGGGAACATCCATTATGTGTTGATTAATGAGCAGATATGTGAGGATTAATGGGTGTATCAAAGAATCCGTTTTCTTTCAAACGGGCAACAACCAAAATATCCAGCTGTGATGATTAAGCTCTTAATGGCTTATTTGACCAATTTAATTAACTAAAAAATTAGTTAATTTTGTGACAAAAAAATATTAGGCACTTTGGGATATATATATATATATATATACACACTATTAAAGAGAGTGTTCTAAGAAATGTAGGATTTTTTTTTTCCACTTTAATTCACACTCCTTAGTTCCAAGTCCTACAAGACCAACGTGTTCATCCCATTTTATTTCCAATCACAATGGATCAACTTCCACACATTAAATGAACCTAATCAAGTTCATTTTCCAACAATTTTATAACTAACAAAATAAAATGTTACTTACAACGAAACAAAAAATTGTTTGTAACCCTATGATAGCCGCGAAATATTATTTTAAAGGAGAAAGAATAAATGTTATTAATATGTACCCTCAACATAACAACATAAGAAAGAACAACACATGATTTAGTTAAAAAATAACACAACAAATTTTAAAGTATTAAAAATCTTATTTTCTTATTATAGGATATTTGATGGATAAAAGATTATTTTGAATACCTTATATTTTAATTAAAAAGTTGTTTTGTGATTTAGTGATCAATGTTTTTAATTTGGTTCAATTTCTTGTTCTCAATAGTCTTACGGAGAATTGCTTTAAAAAAATAGTCTTATGAATAATTTTAAAATAATTTATGGAGTTTTCTCATTCCGTCTCTATGTATTTTATTCAGCATCCTTGTAATTTTTTTAAATAAACGAAATGACAAAGCTATTGAAAACTCAGACACAAAGTAGATGAATGAGAGTTCGATTCTGGTCATAACATCCAACAACACTAACAATTTTAGTACTGTAGTATTTTTTTTATTTTACTTTTTGACTAAATATTGACTAAATAATACGTACTGGTGTCTGTTATTTAAAAATAAAAACAAAAATCGAAATGCTAACGATGAAAATGGTGTGCAGTAGTATTTGTGTTTCAAATCACAGAATTCAATGGTGATGAACTGATGATGATGGTGAGTTATCTTCTTCGCCACTTTCAAATACTATTGTTTCTGGATTTGGGTTATTCCCATTTTCTCATCTGCTTTCAAAAAACCATGCTTTTTTCTTTCTTTTTCTTTTTCTGTTTCAAATTCATATATGCTGATCTCGCGTTTTTCATTGCTCAAATACTACTACTAGTCGTTGAAAAACATCTGAATTAGGTTTACTTACTCTATTCCAAAACACTCACCACAAAATTAAGCTATCAACTTAGGAACTTATCAATTAAGATTCAATTCTAAACTCTAATGATTTACTTATTGTATTTTCTCAGTGTAGATTTACTTATTGGTATGTTTGGATTTGAGTGTATCTATTGTTATAAGTACTTGTGTGAGACTATTTGGGAAAACTTATGGAAACAACTTATGACGCGTTCATAAGCTATTTTAAGCTTATTTCCACTAGCTCTATAGTATAGTTTATGAAAACAACTTAGAGCTTACTATATGAAAACATTTTGAATTTACTTTATCTTTTGTTATAGAAATAGTTTATACATAAACACTTATATGGTAAGCGCTTATTGTATAAGCGCTTAATTAAACTTTTCTTCCAAAAAGGGCCTAGGTTACTCTTGTGTTCATTGTACAATACCTTATTATGATATGGTTACTTCCTCCATTATATGTTGCAACTTGCAAAAAAGTATAAAATTAGGGCTAATGATAGTTCACCAAGCTCAACACATTAGATCGTATCAAATTAAGGCTTGTCAATTAGCTTTCATTCTTTCTTTACCCAGCAGGTGGTGTGTGAGCCTTATGAAGCACTGACGCAAACACGTTACTCATAGATTAGACATGACATTGACACACAGACACTAGAAATAATTCAAGAATATAGAAGTGATTAAATGTAATTACACATGTCTGCAGAAACCTCTTTTTTTATCTTTCCATTTTATAATGAAATTTATGCATTTGCTTTGTCTACAGAAACCTCTATATTTAGTTCAAGGTTTAATGAAAATGAAGAAGTGGTATGGAGGCTTGTTAATCCTAGCTTTAGGTATGATGTTGTTTCTACTGTATAATCTTAAAGGAATTCAGCCACAAAAGCATTCAACAAAACAATCTGCATATAGTTTTTTCCATAGCCATTCGCCACCAAATGATTCTATTAAAGGAAGCAACAATGTTGCAGTAGTAACCACTTCCGATGAAGAACAGAAAATTATACCAGAACCAACAAAAAGGCCACATTTGGTACATGTCGCAGGGCTTGATGATCTGTATGACACAAAAAATTTATCCGAAGGAGTGACGAATGTTGTACTTGTTTGGACACATTTACGTTTGTTGCTTTCGAGGTCGGATGCTTTGCCTGAAATAGCTCAAGGAGTTAAAGAGGCTTCTGTAGCATGGAAAGAGTTGATGTCCACTGTTGAAAGTGATAAAGCGACTAATATTAGTAAGATAGACAGCCCAGAGAATCTAAACTGTCCTTTCTCTGTGATGATACTTAGCAAGACGATAGCAGATAGTGGAATCACTCTGGATCTCCCTTGTGGTTTGGTTTTAGATTCTTCTATTACACTGATTGGTATCCCTAATGGACAAAACAGTAGCTTTCAGATTGACCTAGCTGGACAGGAGCTAGAAGAGGAACCAAATCCTCCAATTATGTTGCATTATAATGTGAGTCTTCCTGGAGAAAACATGACAGAGGAACCGTATATTGTTCAAAATACATGGACTAATGATTTTGGGTGGGGGAAAGAGGAAAGGTGTCCTGCTCGTGGTTCTGCTAACATCCGCAAAGGTAAATTTAGCATGACTATCATATATCCATGTCTTTCATTATTATATGTGATGATCATGATAGAACTTTAAGCGTTCAATTCGTTTGCATGCAAATATAATGGACAAAATCCAACTAGAAATATGTTATTTTTATGTAGAGGATATAAAATTATTAATTTATAATTATAACCAAACTCGGATTATGTCTTGTTTAAATACCAGTTTCATTCCATAATAAGCTGTAACTAGTAACTAAAGTAGATGTACCTCAGGTTATGCTTAAGCAGCCAAGTTTGCAGGATTCCTGTCATATAATAATTAATCACAATAATTTATTTCATTTGTGTCATCATGTTTCTTTTTTATTCTTAAGTGCAGTTTTTTATATGGGAGGCTTTTAGTGAATTCTAAATTGTCTAAATCTATGATGTAGTTGATGAGCTTGTTCTCTGCAATGTACAAGCTGTCAGAAATAACGACGAGAATGAAAATGTCGGTCCTAGTGATATACCTTCTAATATTTCCTCAGAAAGTGCACATAGAACTGCTAATTTCCCTTTTTCTGAGGGTAATCCTTTCACTGCCACATTGTGGGTTGGTTCAGAGGGATTTCATATGACTGTGAATGGAAGGCATGAAACATCTTTTGCATATAGGGAGGTATGGTATAGGAAGAGAAATACTGCTAAAAACAAAACAAAACAAAAGTAAATTTGGAATGGTTGTTCCAACTTTGTACATTTTTTGTTTGATGCAGAAGCTTGAACCATGGTTAGTCAGCACAGTTAAAGTAGCAGGCAGTTTAAGTCTCTTATCAGTTCTTGCTAAAGGTTTACCCGTCACCGAAGATAATGATATAGTTGTAGATGTTGAGAACCTTAAGGCTCCTTCTATCCCTAGGAAAAGGCTTGTTTTGTTGATCGGAGTATTCTCTACCGGAAATAACTTTGAGCGCCGAATGGCGCTGAGGAGGTCTTGGATGCAGTATGAGGCTGTACGTTCTGGTGAAGTTGCTGTCAGATTTTTTATCGGGCTTGTAAGTGATGCATTTCAGACTTGTTAAAGTGAATCTGTAAATTAGAATAATTGTTATTCCACTTATACACAACTTTTCAGTATGTTTCTTCATTAATATGCCTCTTGAACTTGCAAATTGATTTGACAAGAACTGAATATGAAATGACAGACTTAGAGAACCAACAACTGAATATACTCTAAAAATTCGGGTTGGACCTAACTCTAACAGTCTTAAGTCTTAACCATGCATGATTTGATTCAGCATTATAACAGAGTTTTCTTCCCTTTAATTTATTTTCTTCTCTTGTTAAAAATTGTCCTGTGACATTTTATTTCATCTGATTGCAGCATAAGAACAATAGAGTTAATTTGGAGTTATGGAGAGAAGCTCAAGCATATGGAGATATCCAGTTAATGCCTTTTGTTGATTATTATAGTTTGATTTCTTTGAAGACAATTGCAATTTGCATTATGGGGGTAAGTTGATTACGATTTTATCCATCTAAATAGCCACCACCATTGCATTATCTTATAAGTGCTTATGGTACAACAATTTTGTTTTATTTATTTCTATACTATTGAAAATTTGGCGGAATGCTGGGTTCTCTCTTTATCTCGCACTCTCTTTGGGCCATTACTTTTTATAATTCATTTAACAAGTCTTTTTGAAACTAAAAAATTGTAGACAAAAATCATCCCTTCTAAATACATAATGAAAACGGACGATGATGCTTTCGTAAGGATTGATGAAGTTCTTTCCACCCTAAAAGGGAAGCCGTCTGAAGGCCTCTTGTACGGTCTAATATCTTCTAAATCATCTCCTGATAGGGATAAGGACAGCAAGTGGTACATCAGTGATGCGGTATTATTAACCTCTATAATGCTGTTGATAAGTTAAATTAGTAGCATCCCCTAAATTTTTTATTTTCTATTAATCATTATCATATTGTTATTTTAGGAATGGCCACATGATACATACCCACCATGGGCACATGGCCCTGGCTACGTCATCTCTCGCGACATTGCGAAATTTGTTGTCTCTGGTCACCAGGAAAGAAAACTCAAGGTAAAAATTCCTCCTTTTCCATCATGAAGCTTTTGTAATAATCTTTTCGGATATTTCAAGCAGTGTTGTCAACTGCTATGTGGCTTCTGCTATTTGTCTGCAACTCTATTTGCTATTTCACATAGTAGATTTTTGGGTTTCCACTATTTTCCGCAATACGCTATTAGAAGTGTCAAAACGTCGCCGCATCCTTTACTTGATTGTTGGGATTGGAAATAAAATCACACATCAGTTTCACAACTTTTGCTAAAACCACTTATGTAAAATGAATTGGATCTTAAATGGACTTAAACAAAGTATTATCTTAAATGTATAAAAAGCTAAATAGTGATCGTTGCGTTGTTTGTCTATTCATCTTGCTATATATTTCTTTGTACCTTCCTTAACTGCTCAATTTTTATTTATTCACAGTTCTTTAAATTAGAAGATGTTGCCATGGGCATATGGATTGAACAGTTTAAGAATAGTGGTAAAGAAGTGCACTATGAGAATGATGAGAGGTTTTTCAATGCTGGATGTGACTCAAATTATGTACTTGCACATTATCAAAACCCAAGGATGGTGCTATGCCTGTGGGAGAAACTGCAGAAAGAACACAAGCCAGAATGTTGTGAATAGATATCTTTGTTTTTGATCTTATAATTAATGACTCTATTGATTCTGAAATGTTTAAGTTATATATGTTTGTCATCACTAATCATATCTTTGTATCCTACTGTTCATTGATTTATTTATTAATTAATTCTAACCATTTCAGTATCCTACTGTTATATTGCTTTACTTTTCTAATACTGAATACTGAAATTATTGATTGTTCAAAAACTAAAATGAAAACAGTGCGTTGTACTAATTTTCATAACCCAAAATATTACTCCATCCTATTCCTAGTCAGAAATCTACTAACATAGCCCTTGGTTAGTTGACATTAACTGTTGCAGAGAATATAGATAGATCATAGATCTATGTCTCTCCACAATACATGATAGAAAGAAAGAAGGGTATGCGGTGGAAGATAGGAAAACAAACAGATCCACATGTTTGTTTAGTTTAAAAGGTGAGTCATGGCGTGGCCAAATCATGTGGTCTACATCTGATTAAAAAACACTAATACTAGTATAAAACATTAGGACAAGCTATGAGTTTAGTATTTGAATGGAAATCGTAGTGTAATCACCTACTCTTAATACAGTAAGTAAGTAGTTAATTAGTTGACAATTAGTGGCCAGAATCAGAATGAATAACAAAACCAATTCAAAGGTCCAATTAACAAATGCCTTGTACGCAAACATATCATGACTAAGCGTGCCACTAACGGAAAGGTACATACACATCATAATAATAATAATAATATAAGATTCAAATCAAAGCTATGGTACTTAAACTTATGGATGTTTTCACATTGCTCTTTTTTCAATATTAACAAAACAAAAGATTTAAAGTGGAAAAAAAACATAACAACAATAAATTAATTTAAGCGGTATTATTGACCTTTAAGTAGGTGATTATTCACTCTAACCCTTTGAATAAAGAATAAGGGAGATGAAGTTTTGAGAGAGATGGAAAACTATGTAAAGAATAGAAAATGATTAAGGGAAAGTAAAAAAAATTATTGTTTCACAAAGGGCCTTATTTGTTTATATACAATAGGTGGTTGCTTCAAATGCAAGCAACTGCATAACTACCTAAGACAAACAAAACTAACTAACTGAAATGACAATTGTACATGCCAGCTAATAACTAACAGCTAACTAACTAACTGCTAACTATCTACACAGAACAATGTTACAACATTGTATAGAACATCTGGTAGAGCATCTGAGGTAGAGCCTCTGACTGGTAGCGCATCTGAAGGACAGAAGTTCCAGCATCTGATTCAACATTGCACAGTCTGAATTATAAAACCAATACTCCTCCTTAATTCAGACTGTCAAAGCTGGCAATTCTCATCTCCCTTCTTAGCTTCAGGAACTGATCTCTCTTCACAGCCTTAGTCAGTATATCAGCTTGTTGATCATCAGTAGAGCAATACTCCAGGCTGAGTTTGCATTTGTTAACTTGGTCTCTAAGAAAGTGAAACTTTGTTTCAATGTGTTTGCTTTTGCCATGGCTAACCGGATTCTTTGCCAAGTTAATTGTTGATTTGTTGTCAATCTTCAGCATCACTGTGATGTTGTCAATGATCTTCATTTCACTGAGAAGTGATTGCAGCCAATTAGCTTGACAAGCAGCTAGAGAGCCTGCAACATACTCTGCTTCACAGCTAGACAAAGCAATCACTGATTGCTTCTTAGAACACCATGAAACTGGTGCATTTTGGAACTTAAACACATAGCCATTTGTACTCCTCATGTCTACCTTATCTCCACATCAGTCTGCATTAGAAAATCCATTTAATTCAAGCTTTGAGCTATCCCTTGAATATGGAAATAATACACCATAGTGTATTGTGCCATTGATGTATCTGAGTATCCTCTTTGCTGCTAAGAGGTGAGACTTCAGTGGCTTGCTCATAAATCTACTAACATAGCCAACTGCATGGTGTTTACACCGATTTTTGGTAATGTAAACAACCGCTATCCATAAACACTTTGGGACCGGATAGAAGTCCTTTTATAGTATTCGTCCGGATAGAAGTCCTTTTACAGTATTCGTTCAAGTCTCGCGGTTTATGATATCACTTTATGTGTTCATTAAGAACAAAATCATTGTTCTTATTAGTGTCAGAATCGCATCCAACAACTTTTAATAACAAGTTGTCTCATGACAACATAATAGAAAAAATACTCAAAGTGAGCATTCAAAAGAAATAAAAATAAAGAAGATGAAAAGAAATGCAGAATTGCAAAAGAAAAAGGAAAATAAGGCAAGAATAAAGCAATAATAAATTACATGGAAAGTAAATGGTGGTTGAAATCCTTCTATGTCCGCCTGCACCAATTTGCTCACGCGGCGTTGGTGTTACAAGACTTTCATAAAATAGGATCCAACCCCTTGTTCTTATTACAAATATATATATATATATATATATATAGACCTTGTGAGAAAAACTATCACTAGATTCTACGGTCTAAATTTAAAACAAGAAATAACTTCCTATAAGTGAGCCTTACACATGACATAATTACAAGACAAATAAAAATGAAAATAACTTCCACTTGCATGATTGTGCCTTGCTCCTGTTTGTTGCCCATGTTGATGATAACTGCTACTATATACTCCCTTCGTCCCATATTATAAGGAAAAAATGACCCTTTTTTTTGTCCCAAATTATAAGGGAAAAAACAACTTTCAAAAATGTTTTTTACTTATTCTTATAAAATTAAATTCAAATTGCATTTAATTTTATCTCTCTCATTTTCTCAATAAACAACAACCAATCAAATTTGTTTTTACATCTTCCCATGCAACTTATTTCAAGAAAAACCCACAAAACCATATTTCAAATTCTCAAGTTTTGATTTTCTTAATAAGTGTGTTTTTTTTTCCTTATAATATGGGACGGATGGAGTATATATTATTAGCCTTTTTCAACCAAAGCCAATTAAAATAATTAACCAAACTTAATCAACAAAATTTGACCATGTTGCTTCGACTAATTACCAAATTGGTATCTTCGACTAATAACTTCTTCGACTAGTTTCTTCATTTTTCAATCAACTTGGTCGAATCAACTCTAATTAATATTCACATGACCTTTCGAAATGAGTTTTTTTTTCTTTTCAAATTCTAACACCGAGTCTTTCTCAATACCATCAATTTATATTTTTGGTGTCAACACATAGCTAATGGCAGGCCTAGTTTGACACAAGTACCTTAGGGAACCTATCAATTGTCTAAACATAGTAGAATCCACAATCTCACTGTTTTCTTCTACTTCAAGTTTCAGTCTTGTGTCTGTTGGTATAACTGATGAATTGCAATCAAGCATCTCAAACTTCTTCAAGATCTCAGTAGTATACTTTGCTTGATGCAGTATCACTCCTTTTGGTGTTCTAGGAGTTCCATTCCCAGAAAGTAAGTCAATTTCCCCAAATCAGTCATTTCAAATTCACTCTTCATCTGTGATTTGAAATTCTCAATTTCCATGGGTGAGCTGTCAGTCACTAGCAAATCATCAACATACAAGCATATGATTAGCATATGCTTGTCATCACTGTGTTTAACATAAACACCATATTCAACACTACATTTTCCACAAAACCTTGCATAACAAGAAATTGGTCAATTCTCTTGTTCCATGCTCTTGGGGCTTGCTTCAAGCCATACAAAACTTTGTTCAGTTTCAGCAACTGCATAACTACCTAAGACAAACAAAACTAACTAACTGAAATGACAACTGTACATGCCAGCTAATAACTAACAGCTAACTAACTAACTGCTAATTGTCTACACAGAACAATGTTACAACATTGTATAGAACATCTAGTAGAGCATCTGAGAGGTAGAGCCTCTGACTGGTAGAGCATCTGAAGGACAGATGTTCCAGCATCTGACTCAACATTGCACAGTCTGAATTATAAAACCAATAATTAGGGGTTGGAATCTTAATTTCTATGTTTGGAAAATTTTGATTGGAAGAAAACTCTTTCTATGTGTCCTATAAATTTTCAAAATTAATTATCACACTGTAGAAATTAGAAACTCCGTACTCTTGCCGCCTCCTTTCTCATCTCCCTTCTTTGTTGTTTTTTTTTTTGGTTTATCAATTACAGAGGGGTGGTTTATGATCAATTTTGATCCGGAATCACCCCTCTTGATCGTTTTTTATTTCTTTTTATTAAAATAAGTGATACTCACATATTTTTAGGTTTTGTTCGAGTCTTTTTTTTCGTGTTTTTTTATTTGGTGTTGTTTAATCCCGTCTTAGTGCGGAGTTTTTGTTTTGTCCCGTCTTAGTGCGGAGTTTTGGTTTGTCCCGTCTTGGTACGGTGTTGTTTTTGTTCATATTTGCAGGTTTGCTTTGATCCAAATTCAGTGCAGATTCAATGACTTTAGCGCCGTCAACGTTGTAGATCTGGATGCATGGTTATTCCAGACATTTGAATTTTGTCAAATCAATTGTAGGCTTTGTCATAGACATTAGGTCGTTTTATGCTATTAACTCGGATGCTGTGAGGATGTTCGCGGATTCATCCTTATTAGTTTTTAGCGAAATTGAACATGTAATGATTTTAATTGATGTATTCTCTATGAATTTGAATGAATGAATACTGTTCTTTTTAAGTAAAAAAAAAACTAGAAAATATTGTGGTAAAATGAGAAGCAATATCATTATTTTATCTTTTTTAAGTGCCAATTCTTTATTAAAAATGCTATTAACATACTGGTTAAGAAAATAAAAATAGAAAATTTGTCATGAAACAGATAAGAAAAAACATTAATCTTCTACTGTTGAAAAGCTTGCCAAAAATTCCACAGCTCAATATATATATATATATATATATAGGGTCGGTCCAGACTATTTGGAGGCCTAACTCTAAATATTAAAAATAGACGCCTTAATAAAAAAATGTAATTTTTTTATAAAAAATCATCCTTATTTTAAATTGTAAATAACATTAATAACATAAAAAGTTGTCATCATTGAACTAATATACAAAATATTCATATTCTAATCAATAACATATAACAAAATAAAAACATATAGCAAAATACTTTTTAGCTACGTTAAAATAAAATCTCACTTCTATTAGTTTTTGAAGTAAACTCAGAAAATAAATGTTCATATTGTATTTTTTTTTTGTTCATTTTATGTTTTTTCCGAAAGTCTAACCACTTTAGTTGAGCCTTTTAAATTAATTTTTAACAAAGACAGATTAAAAAAATATTGAATTCTTATTTAATTTTTATTTAATGATTTATTTCATATTATTTTTTTTTAGATTTACTACCATATAAATTTTTGTTGAGGCCCCCAAAAAATAGAGGCCCGCTATGTAGCACACTTTGCACTTGCTACTAGCCGGCCCTGTATATATATAATATATTCGTGTGCTATAATATGCTACAAATATTTTATGTGTTCATTTGACCAAAGAAGTAAATTACAAATTTGTGTGTTTTTATTGAATAAATTATATTACAAACTAATTTTTAAAATTAAAGATCATAGTCAAAATCACATTTTAGATAAGAAAATGACGATAAGGATGTGATCAAATAATAGTTTAACATATGTACCAAAAAATTACTAGTACAAGTTTAACACGTAACCAAGCTACAACCTACAAGACTATAAATTTGTTTTACAAGGCCAAAGTTATTTCATATCATTAGAAATCATAATCAACAATTACCCCAAAAAGATAAATCATAATCAACAATACGAGAGAACATAATAAAAAGCATTGCGACTATACATAAAGTTTGCCACTTTGCTTGACGTGGAACAATCATATTGGTTTGTGTGAGGCTAATAAACTTAACTTTGAAGTTTGGTTTGGATAAAAAACATTCAACACTTTATGGTAAAGTGTTGATTTTGATCTTATAATCAAATAATGGATTACATTTGCATGCATGCCATTTGAATTTTCAGCATTCACTTAGTTAATTATCTATAGTTGTTCGATAATGATCGGACGGTCACACGGATGCTATTACAATGCACAACTCTATTTTTAACAATGTAAAATAAAATTTGTAATTAGTGTTTATAAATTTGTAATTCGTGATTAAATGAGTAATTTTACAAGAGCATTTTTTATTTGAAAAATGTTAAACAGAACTTTGGAACAATGGTTAAGGATATAAAAATAATAATTTAATTTTGAAAATAATGCATTTAATGCCTTGAAATTTTTTAAAAAAATTACTTAAAATGTTTACTTTTATTTTTGTTTCCTTAATTATTGTCCCAAATCTTGTTAAAAAAAATATGTTAGTATATTAGATTAAATGTTAGGTTTTCTCCTTATCAAGACTTAAACCTTAAACCTCCAACTCCTTTAACTCTTAGCTCAAATGTTACGAGCGAATGGCATACGAAAGGCAAGAATTGCATGTGTATGGTTGAAAACAGATAATTAAAAGTAGGACTGTTCATTGATAACCGTTAACTGAACCGAACTGCCGAACCGTACTGAATCGAACCGGAAATAACTGAACCATACCATAAGTTTACGAACCGAACCATTAAGCTCAAAATAGTTCTCTAACTGAACCGAACCATAAATAACCAAACCGAACTGTAGATAACCGAACCACTAAATGATATGTTGCTAAAAAAAATTGTCAAAAAAAGTTAGTAAACCATAAGTTACAATTTTATTGTGCTTAATGGTTCGGTCGGTTAACCGGTTAACCGAACCATAACTACAATTCTATTGTGCTTAACAGTTCGGTTCGGTTAACCAGTTAACAGAACTATAAGTACAGTTCGGTTCGGTTTTGCTATAAACCTTAATGGTTTGGTTCGGTTATTTGAACTATTGTTATGGTTCAGTTCGATTCGGTTCTTTGCCGGAACTGAACCATGAACAGTCCTAATTAAAAGTGTTAAGTGCATATTAATTGGAAATACATATTTTAAAATAACATTTATCACGAGTTGAGTAAGAGTGTTTTTTTTTGTGTGTGACAAAAATTGAGTAGGAGTAGTTATCTTTATCTTTATTTTTATCATTATATATATAAAAGTTGTTAAGTCTCCAAGTAACCCTAATTTAACCTTACTAAAACCCTAATTTAATTATTAAAAAATATCCTCAATATGAGCTGAACTTATAACCTTTTTGTAAAGGTTTCATATATTAGTCACTATGACATATCAATCGATTTGAAATATTTTTGTAACCAACATGTATTGAATATCCAATCCAATCAATTTTTTCTGTAATACATGTTCAATTATTTTTTCTAAATCTCCAATTTTTTTATACACCTACCTCAGTAGAAATCGAACCCATAATGTGTCACAACAATATATACTTTAATATTTTTCGTTGCTATGCAAATATTTAATTTGTTTAAATAGAAATCACTTTTATTTTATAAAGATATGCTATGAATATTTATCGTATATGTTTTGTTTTTCCTCTATATATATCAAGTTTAACTTTCACAAAATTTTACTCTATCCATTCATTCTCGCCGCGTTTTATATATTCCTCTATATATATCTCAAGTTTAGCTATCACAAATTTGTGTTTCTATTGCTACTATGACTGATCAAAATATTGAATTTCAACTTGCGCTACGTTGTTTAAGTGGTTTTTTTAATTTAATTTTATATTTTATATATTCTAACTATTCATTCTCGCCGCGTTTTATATTTACCACTTTCTTTCTTTTTTACACATAACACCATTGAATTCATATATAATAACTGACTTTTTTTTACACATTGCACCATTAAATCCATATCCAATAACTGACTTAGAGAAGTACGTCAATCATTGTCGGATCAAATATCGAACTTATTATGTTGTGTTTCACCATGGTAAAGTAAGTACACCTTTTATTTCAACCGAATGTATTTGGTTGTATTTGAGCATTTTACATTGGTAGTCTGATAGAGATTTAACATTGTTATTATTTTTATTTTATGGCGCGATCATGTTACCAAAAATGTTTGCATCTGATTTTGGTGACAACAACGTACATCGTTAGCTACACTTAGTCTTTGTTTGGTAGGAGAGAAAAAGAGAAGAGAGAAAAAGAGAAGAGAGAACTAGAAACACGGAAACATTGGTTTTCGTGTTTCTATTTCTCTATTATCATTTTCTCTCCTACCAAACACACCCTTATTGATCCAAACGGAAATCAATTTGAAATATTAGTTGAAAAAGTTAATGGCAGCATATATTTTAAACATGGATGGTCTGCATTGCTTGATTTTTATAATATTCAATATGATGCTTGAGTGATTTTATTACACTAGGATGAGTCAGTTTGGACTGATTTTAAAAGACATATTTGATTGCATAATTTATTTTAAAATTTTTATTATAGTTCTTTTTATATAATATATAAAAATCTACAAAACACGTGCGATAGCACGGGTCGGTGTCTAGTTATTATAAAAGGAGAGTAAGGGTTTAGGTTAAGCAACCACTTAACCCTAATTTTTTCCCTCCTAATTTCTCACCACCCCCAACTACCACCTCATTTATTACAGATCCAAATTTGAATTTCAAATTTCAAATTTCAAATTCACCTTTCTATTATTGTTTCACATGTTACTATATGCATTGTATATTATTTGATAATGCCACTATTTGATAATATAAAAAAAAAAGTTTATATTCCCTAAAAATTTGGTCTCTCCTATTTCATCTCTATCTCTCTCTCCAAATCTCTCAATTTCTCTCCCTTAGTATTTTTTCTATTCACGTTAATCTCTTTTTCTTTTTCATCTTTCTCTCTACATCTTCTTTTCTAATATTTTGCAATTCTTCTCTCACTCTTCACACATGATTTTTTTATTTCTCCACATTTCTAAATATTCTTCGTTATGATTTGAGGATGGTTTTTTTATTTTTTTTATTTTGTTGGTCTTTATTCTCCTTTTCTCCTTTCTCTTGAAAAGATTCTTTAAAACTTTGATTTTTTTATGGTGTGTGGGTTCTAAAGCTTTGATTTTGATGGTGGCAATTTTGTTAGATGCTTTAAAGATTTGATTTTTATGGTGGTGGGTTCTAAAACTTTGATTTTGATGGTAGCTGAGTTTTTTTAGATGCTTTAAAGCTTTGATTTTTGTGGATCAATATTTTTTTCATATGTATTATGAAGTGATATGTTTGATGTTAACTACTTTTCCCAAAAAATAGAAACCATTAATTATTATTATTATTATTATCTCTCCTCTTAATTTTCAAACTAGCAAACCTTTTGTTTTTTCTTCCTATTTTTGCACGCTTATTATCTCCTCTCTTGAGTCTTTCATTCTCTAAAATGTTGCCTTAAAAATACGTACCTTTTGTTTTATCTTATAGGAAAAATTATACAGCACTCTTTTAATTTAAAATTAGAGTTGTTTTTCCAATTTTTCAAATATCCAGTCGCACACCATAAAAAAAATTGTATCTTTTGTTGTGGGGTAAATCACTAATGTTGTATCATATTTGTTTGTTTAAATATGTACAGGCTCTATGTTGCCATACTTAAAAAAATTATTATTGATTTAATATTTTTAAATATTTTTGTATTTTCATTTGTACCGACTAATTTCAATTTCCCTATATTTGATTTCATTTTAATTTTTTACTTGCAATTTTAATTGTAAGAATTTATATCATAGACTTGATTCAACACAAAATCCGTGCAACGCACGGGTTGGAGTCTAGTTAAAAGAATATGCACAAAATGTAGCAATCATTTATTAGCGCCAATCCTCGTGACTTTTCATCTTTCTCCAACCGCAACCGGTTTTAGCAACCATTTGATTAGATTTGTTTGCAATAGACACCATTCAACGAATTAATTAAGTAGTAAGAAAGAGAAGCAACATAAATAATGCCCTTGTATTCTTTTTCTTCATGCAGGAGAAGTATTTGCTTACTTATTTAATTATCAGAAAAAGAATTATCTAACCGGTAAGAGGCTTCAATTTCTTAGAAATTCAATCTATAACCCTTGTGTACGTAGAAATACAAAAAAATAAAATGTGAGTAGTTTCGGTGAGTTTAACTTGATAGAGATATCATATTTTATATACAAGGATCGAGATTTAAACATCAGACACCCTATAGTTCACTTTAAGAGTAAAATTCTAACCACTATACTACCTGATAAAAAAAATATGAGCATTTATTCACATAGTTTTGCTTCTTCGTTTTTTTGTTTTTTAAGTTTGTCGTCGTCTTGTGCGGCGTTGTGATTGTGATCGTCTTGTGCGGCGTTGTATTTGTGGTCGTCTTGTGCGGCGTTTGTTGGTTTTTCATTACGGTGTTTCGTTGATTTAAATGGGCATATCTACATCAACTCATTATAGATCTGAAGACTTTGAAGACTGGGACGTCAATGTTGCAAATCCGGGAGTATGAAGATTCCGATGACTTTTATTTTTTCATATTTGTAGGCAATTTCATGATGCCGTTGTATGCTATTAACTTAGGTGCTGCAAGTTTGTTTGTAGATTCACCTTTTTCAGTTTTTAGCGATCTTGAATTTGTAATGATCTATGTATTTTTATTTTGAATGAATGAATCCTTATTTTTAGTCAAAAAAAAAAGACTCAAATGACCCTCATAAAAATGTAGTCTATTTTGCTAAATTGATCCTATCATTACTTTCTCAATGTTTCTTTCTTAATAGCTTAGGAGCTAGAATAACACACTATAAAAATATAGAAGTGCAGAATCTAAAATATAAACTCTAACCTTTTCAATAATACATCTAATAGCTACTGACTGAATATATATATTAATGACAAATTGTTAGTATATTATAATTTTACGTTTATTTTTCCGTTGCCATAACTTAAACTTGACCTCCAATCTTCAATTTTTAACAATTGAACTACTCATCTCACCCCACTAATTGAACTAATATTAAATAACCTCTTTGAACAATTTCTAACTAGTCACATTCTGTAATTAGCTTAGCCGCAAAGACAAACTGACACAAAAAATGAAATAAAAAAATGCACTACTATTAATAATCTGTTGGCGATATTAATTAACCACTAGTAATTAACTTTAATCATAAGTGAAAACAAGTTTTCATAGAATTCACGAACCGGATCTAAATTCTACTTGGCCCACAGAAAGAAGCGTGTCAATTTCCCATTCTCGTCCTCTCGTTTCACAAACACCACTTATACAATTAAAAGGGCATTATTGTCTTTCCATTCAACACGTAACTAACTTTTGTACACAAACAAACCCACCGTGTCCAACACAAGCACCTTCTTTGCTTTGCTTTAAGTACAAACACATTTCACACACAAACCCTAATTTCTTACTCTTTCTTCAATTCAATTCAATTTTCCCCCAAATTCAAAATTTCAACAACTCAATTTCATCACAATTTTCAAACCCTAGCTTGTTAAACGCCGTTTCATTATGGTAGCGGAAGCCGAAATTATTTGTCAACAAACCATTTCTATGTTGGATGTAAAGTATCATCTTTGTGTTGCACAAGAACACAACAACGTCAAGGTTGAGATTTCACCTACTTCTCCTACACCTTCTCTTCCAATCTTTGCCCATGTAAGATTTTTTTTCTTATTCTATTATCTTTTTCAATTCAATTCAATTCCTCTGTTTTTCCATTTTTTCACTTTTGGTTTGTGTTTCAATTCAATTTCATATGTTGTTTGTTTTATTTGGTTAAAGAATTGGTTTTTCGGTTACCCGTTATTAGTTGTAGCTTATGATCTTAAATTGGTGGGTTTTATTGGGTAATTAATTGTGTGTTAATCAGTTTGGATTTAGTTGTAAATTTGGCTTAGTTTATTTTCATTTCTGAATCAGGATCTATGATTTTTGTTTGTTTGATAATATTGTGGGGAAGATCTAATACTCATGTCATGTTTGCTGAGATTGTTGATCATGAATTTTGGAATTAAAATTTGAACCTGAATTCGGAGCTAGAATTTGGAATTTGAGACCTCAATTTTGTTTGTTTAACTTTAACTTATGTTTTATTCATTTATTGTCTTCAAATGTTCAATTAAGGATCTCTATTAAAATAGCTTGCTACAATTTAAACCTTTTTCTTAATGGATTGCTTTAGTCTTATGCTGACTGTATGTTTTTGTGTATTATTAGGCTGTCAGTTGCTCCGAGATCATTAAAGATTCCATTTTGGAGAGCTCGGCGAAGATGTTTACCCCGAATGTGCGTTCTGGTAGCTATGCTGATATCGGACCACGGGGATCTATGGATGATGAGCACATTCAGATAGATGATCTAGCTTGTCACCTTGGATTTGTGTTCAGGTACCCGATACCAAGTGCGTTTTATGCGGTTTTTGATGGCCACGGTGGGCCTGAAGCTGCTTCCTTTGTTAAGAGGAATGCTATGAGATTATTTTTTGAAGATGCTGATATGCTACAATCATATGATACTGATGCGTGTTTTTTAGAGAAGTTGGAGGACTCTCATAGGAGAGCTTTTATACGGGCAGATCTTGCCTTGTCACATGAACAAAGTGTTAGTAGTTCATGTGGGACTACAGCACTTACTGCGCTTGTACTTGGAAGACATTTGCTTGTTGCTAATGCCGGTGACTGTCGAGCAGTTCTTTGCAGGAGAGGTACAGCTGTTGAGATGTCTCAAGATCACAAACCAAGTTATTTACCTGAACGAAGGAGAGTGGAGGAGATAGGCGGCTACATTGATGATGGGTATCTTAACGGTTATCTCTCGGTAACTCGTGCCCTTGGGGATTG
This sequence comes from Trifolium subterraneum, assembly GCA_951799995.1. Lineage (NCBI taxonomy): Eukaryota > Viridiplantae > Streptophyta > Magnoliopsida > Fabales > Fabaceae > Trifolium > Trifolium subterraneum. Next base: position 4,697,964 of record OX637464.1, read on the forward strand.
GGACTTAAAATTTCCACTTGGGGCTGCCTCTCCTCTTATTGCTGAGCCAGATGTGCAACTGGTTACATTGACAGAAGAGGATGAGTTCTTGATTATTGCATGTGATGGGATTTGGGATGTAATGTCTAGCCAAGTTGCAGTTAGTCTTGTTCGCCGTGGATTAAGAAGGCACAACGACCCACATCAAAGTGCCAGAGATCTAGTCAAGGAAGCACTGCGCCTGAATACATCCGATAATCTCACTGTGATAGTTACATGTTTGTCACCTGTTGAAAAGTTTGCTGAATCATGTCCACCCCAAAGGCGAAGATTCAAAGCTTGCAGTATTTCTGAAGAGGCTCGTAATAGATTGAAGAGCTTGATAGAGGGAAATTGACTGTAAATGCAATTCTTGTTGTGATTCATAAATGTTATAATTAAAAGATTAATCTGTTTTTAAGGCTGTTGAAAAGCAGTCAACAGTTTTGTAGGGATAGAAGGGTAGTAAATTTGGTGAGGGTTAGAGGAGGGTTAGATATATTTAATTGGAGGGGTGTTTTTGGGTTATGTTGGTATTTGTAGAGACAGTTGTAGCTATAAATTTTGGCGGAGTAGATTAAATCCCTCACCATTGTGGTTTTTATTTCACATTGTTGATTCTGTAAATATAAATCATCTGTGTCCTGTTTGCATAAACACAACTTCATTCAATGCTTATAGATTAATAAGTTTGTTTATGTACATATAAGTTGTCTTTATAACAAAAGTTAAATAAAGTCAAATTTTGTTGTCATATAAGTTAAGGTATAAGCTGTTTGTATAGATTTATAAAATAGTATCAAATTGTTTTTATAAGTTCTCTTTCAAACAATCTTGCAAGTAATTATCTTGGCAGATAAGTTTAAATAATACAATTCAAACAGTCATTAGATTTGTTAGCAATTCTTCTGGTGGCATGTTGTTGCATTGGATGGTTGAGTGCAAACTTTGTTTTTAAACGGCCAAAGTTAGTAATGTTAATTTTTTCACTTTGCCGGAACTTGAACTCTGGATCTTTTACTCCTTCCACCCTTAGCTCAAACTAGTTGAATTACCCACCCCACTTGATTTCTTACTTGTTTGAACTTAGAATCTTTGTTATTGTTCTTTTAAGGATTCATGGATATGCGTGGCCCTCTTATCTCTGTAGGGTATGGAACAATTGGCATCATAAAAGCCTAATCACTTATCGTGTGTGATGACATTTTGTTTGTTATTTATTTATGTTCTGAGTTATAATCAGTTAAAGATTTTCCATTACTTTGTCTTTTGGAATGGAGCCAATGAGTTGCTAATGTCCAACCAAATATTGAGGATGCCTTGGTAAGATGTGTAAGGCCGTTATTTCTTTATCTTAGAAATTGTAAACGAATGACTCAGAATTGCTTCCAATCTACAACTACTTCAAATGATGCAGTGTTTTGATTATTCAGGTTCAGTTTCAGATATAATAAAATCTAAGTTGATATACTAATGCATTTTGGTTAAGTGGCTAAGAGCTTAATACTTGAGTTCAAGTAGTGTGAAGGAAAAAAAGTGTGGGGGAGTTTCATTCATATAAACTCAAATTAAACCAAGAGTCTAAAACAAAACATAACAAATATCGGTATCAATTGGTATCGGAGAATTATAGACATGAACCAACATGTTTGTGTAGATTTGACTGAAGTTTCCCCACTTGTGTGACTATGGTTGGCGATTTTATCGTGGGACGGCCAGCCCTCAAAGCTGCTTCAAGCAAAATGGCCAAACATGAGAAAACATGCTCTGACAATCAACACGTTTTTATACTGTTTGCTTTCGACACTTTTGGGTTTCTAGCACCAGAGACTGTAAACCTTTTTGAAAAAGGATTAGCGGCGCAGTTTGTTACCCGTTTACCTTTTGTTCATGTGTAATTATCGTATATATAAAGGAAAAATGTCATCTTTACAACAAAATAAAAAATAAACCAAGAGACAATTTAATTATTTCATTATGAAACTCCAAACCCTTAGTGCTATTCAATATAGATTTTCATATCATATCAACAAACATTAATACTATGATATGTTGTACAAATCTCAGTTGAAATGGTAAAAATACCGAAATTGCTAGTGTCAGGCGCCATGACAGGGGTTCGATCTCTGGTCACTCCACTTTATGTGTGTGGGTTTTTAATGACTTTGTCATTTCATCTACCAACAAAAAAAAAATACTATGATATTTCATTTGTAATAAACTTTTTTGAATAACATTTGTAATAATGTTATTTAATTAAAATATAAATATCGTATATTATAATTGAGTCCAAAAAGCACGGCCACAGGTAAGTATAGCATAAAATAAACAAACATTATCATAAAAAGAATGATATGAACGGTCCAAGTCCAAACTAGTACCCAAAGTAAAGGTTGAATTTCCAGGTGAGGAAAAATGAAAATAAAAAGGATGGTGTATGTATATATTGAAAATCCCCAATAATGGAGGGCCACAAAGGCATGATCCAAGGACTGTGACTTAATAATTCAGACATTAAAATTAATTACAATTATTATTATAATAATTATTTATTTATAAATAATAAAGAAAAAGGGCATTTGGTTTTAATATTAGGTGTTAGGTCTGAGAGAAAAAGAAATAGTGTTGCGTTTGGTTTTGTGAAGTGACCGAATCAAAATCAAAGATGGCTATGGCGAACTTGGCTCGTAGAAAGGCTTCTTCTCTTCTCTCATCGGAAACTCTCAGATACACTTTTTCTCTAAGGTCCAGAGGTTTCGCTTCCGGATCTGATGAAAACGACGTCGTTATCATCGGTGGTGGTCCCGGTGGTTACGTCGCCGCCATTAAAGCCGCTCAGCTTGGTTTCAAAACTACTTGCATCGAAAAGCGTGGCGCTCTCGGTGGTACTTGTCTCAACGTTGGATGTATTCCTTCCAAGGTCCATTGTTTTTTCTGTTTCTCGATTTCGATTCAGTTTTCTACTTGTTCGTTTTGATTCTGTGTTATAATCTGGTTATTCTGGTTTATTAATAGTTAATTATTAATTATCCGTGGATTATGCATAATTATATGCCTGGTTTTGAAGGTGTATTTTATAACAAATTATTGATTAAGTTGAGGAAAATGCTTTTTGTTATTTTTTATTTTTGGAATCTGAACAAGTGAGTTTATTTTGATGATGTGCTCTTAGGAGGTGGAGAGAAGTTGATTTTGGATGAACATTTTTTTTCTTCTATTCTCTTTGTGCTTTTTGTGTTTTTATTAGCATTGTTTTATGGCATAATTGAGTGCAATGCAAGTATGTGATTTTTTGCTTTCGGTCTTGCGTAATTAGTTTATTTCATTTTCTGTATCACAATTAATGTGTAATAACTGGTCTTAACTTGATTATTAGCCGGATGGGAGTAATTTGAATTTTTGTGCACTAAGTTGCATTTTCTTAGTTGTAATTTTACTTGATTTTCCATAGAGTCACTTGGTATCCTGAAGATTCTTTTATAATATCTACTATGGCTTCTTTCTAAACTTGTATCGACCTCTGTGATTTCATTTGTGTCACGTGTATTGTAAAATTGATGTGCTCCCATATGTTTAAGATTCTGGCTGAATAAAGCAAGTGACTCACTTTAGAGGGTAAAGTGAGTATTATGGACCGTTGATTAACAAATTGAAGGTGTATGACAAATCATGGATTTGTTGAAATGACAACCATTGATTTTCTAATTTTTTAGGAGCCAAATTCTATGTTAAATGTATTGGCCTTTCCAAAGAATTGGTGTTTGACGTAACCCAGTGTTTTTTTTTATCCATATAGTCAACCCACCTAGAGTAATAAGGTTTGGTTAATGTTGTTGTTGTTGTTGCGCCTCATGTATTATATATTATATATAGTTTGAAAAGGCTTGTAGGTATCATATATATTCTCACTATCCCTTGTACTCATTTGTGGTACCTTCATATTTCAGGCGCTGTTGCATTCTTCTCACATGTACCATGAGGCTAAACATTCATTTGCCAATCATGGGGTCAAAGTATCAAATGTGGAGATTGACTTGGATGCCATGATGGCGCAAAAAAATAAAGCTGTTTCTAATCTTACCAAGGGTATTGAAGGCCTATTTAAGAAAAACAAGGTAACCTATGTCAAAGGATACGGAAAATTTATTTCGCCATCTGAAGTTTCTGTAGACACCATTGAAGGTGAAAACACTGTTGTGAAGGGAAAGCATATCATTATTGCCACTGGTTCTGATGTCAAATCTCTACCTGGTGTCACTATCGACGAAAAGAAAATTGTATCATCCACAGGGGCTCTTGCATTGACTGAAATCCCCAAGAAGCTTGTGGTTATTGGGGCAGGTTACATTGGGCTAGAGATGGGCTCAGTATGGGGCCGAATTGGCTCTGAGGTAACTGTTGTTGAGTTTGCATCAGAGATTGTTCCTACCATGGATGCAGAAATCCGGAAGCAGTTTCAACGTTCTCTTGAAAAGCAAGGCATGAAATTCAAGCTGAAGACCAAGGTGGTTGGAGTCGATACTTCTGGGGATGGTGTGAAGCTAACTGTTGAACCATCAGCTGGTGGTGAACAGACCATAATTGAAGCAGATGTTGTCCTTGTATCTGCTGGTAGAACTCCATTCACTTCTGGACTTAATTTAGACAAGATAGGAGTTGAAACCGACAAGATAGGACGAATTTTGGTTAATGAAAGATTTTCCACAAATGTCTCCGGTGTCTATGCAATCGGTGATGTAATTCCAGGTCCAATGTTGGCACACAAGGCAGAAGAAGACGGGGTTGCTTGTGTTGAGTACTTAGCTGGTAAGGTTGGCCATGTGGACTATGACAAAGTACCAGGTGTTGTCTATACAAACCCTGAGGTTGCATCTGTAGGGAAGACAGAGGAGCAGGTTAAGGAAACTGGAGTTGAATACCGTGTTGGGAAGTTCCCTTTCATGGCTAATAGCAGGGCGAAGGCAATCGATAATGCTGAAGGACTGGTCAAGATAATTGCTGAAAAGGAGACAGACAAAATATTGGGAGTGCATATTATGGCACCCAATGCAGGAGAACTCATTCATGAAGCAGCCATAGCATTGCAGTATGATGCATCAAGTGAAGACATAGCACGTGTGTGCCATGCACATCCAACAATGAGCGAGGCTGTTAAAGAAGCCGCAATGGCCACTTATGACAAGCCCATTCACATTTGAAGAGCTTGTTGCTTCTTTATTCTCTTGTTTTCATTTTTGTCCAAGGATTTTACCTTGACTTGGAGAAGTTACTTTGTGTGTTAAATTTAGATTCAGGTTTTCATATACAAATTTAGCCCTTTATTTACATCTATGCATATGGCATAATAAGAGGAATTATTGTGTTGTTTTTATCTTTGCTGAATAATATTTCTCTCCTTATCTCAGGAGCAATCTTGTAATTTTGACTGTTGGGTGAAATCAATTCAATCCCACGCTTCTGACCAACACTTTGAGTGATCCGTATAATTTATTTTCATCGACTCATTTTTCTTCACTTAGCATCAGTTATAAGCGAGTCTCAAACGAATACATTTAGTTTTTCACCGAAGAATCATTTCTGAGAGAACCATTTCTACTTTGATGAGATAATTTTTCCTGCAGGAACACAAGAGGTCTCTTTACTGACTGAAAAAGAAAGCTCCTCCAAAGCTCTATGGTAGTGTAACCCACACTCTGATGGTTAAGTTAGCAATGTGCACTAACAGGGGATGTTTACAAAAATAGTAGCAATGATAGTATAAGTAAGATTGAGATGATAAAATTGTGTCAATCCCCCAATTCATAGAGTTTGATAGCAGTCCATGATTTGGGAATCTCAAAAACTACGATGAGATAAGGAGTTATGTGATATGCATAGTTTATTATGAGCTACACTTAAACTTCCTGCAAGCTTATTTATGAAATAATTATGAAAAAATACACCTTTAAAGAAGAATCTAAGATGTCGTAACAAAATTCTAAGTGCATGTTTGTAATCACCGTGTAACTTCTATAAATTTACGATTTACTGTAATTTTGACAACTCCATCATAATGTCAAATATGCACTAAATGTGAATTTCAGTGCCCTGCTTTATATTTGGTGTATGTTTGGAGAAATAGAAAGTCACACCACCGTATGTCTTTCCAACTCTATAGTTTGTAGCTTTAGGGAATTGCAATGAAATATAAGCATTAGGATGTGAGAAAGTGACTCTGTCGTAAAAATCTGGGATAGCAAAAGTAGAAGATTAGTATATTCATTGATCTCTTTTAGCTTAAAAATTGTTTCTACTTTCTAGTTATTACTAGAGTAATTCAACTGTGTTCCAAAAACAACTATAGAGGAATTTAAAAAATAGAATAGGAAACTAGACAAACAATTATTCTTGTAAACTAGTAGTAACTTTTAGGAGTTGTGAATGACTTGTTCTCTGAGACTCTCTTTATGGAATTAATTAAATTACCAAAATGTCAGTCTAAAATTTACACTTGTGTATTTTAGTCGCATGTTTTCCTCATCCACATCAAGTACCACATCATTTGAAAGCAATCTAAATCTTGAGCCTCAAAATGCATCATCATCATCACCCATTAATGCGATCAAACGTCGTTTTCATATTGAGCGGCGAAGACATTTCGAGCAACACTTGATAATCAACTCATGACAAAATCATAAATAATTTGCGAAGGTAGCAACTCCATGCTTCAACCTCCTTCAAGTCATACAGGATCCTCTTGCATATCTGATCGCTTCTTGGATTGCAAAGCCAGTCGTGCATCTCTCTCGCGCTCAAATTCACGGTAATCTGTTCGCTGCAAGAAGGAAACCTTATCCAAATACTGGTTTGAACTTTTCTTGTAAGCATCAAGCTCATTTTCCAGTCCTTTGTTTTCTTCCTTAAATTCTCCCCAGTCCTTTTTGGTCTTATCAAGTACACTGAGCTTTGATTTCTTCTTGATTTGTTCAAGGACAGCATCCACAGCAGAAGGTGCAGGGGCTTTGGCTCTTTCCATTGCCTCCTTTGAATCAGAATCTACGAGCTTTTTATATTCAATTTCTTGACCAGCAAAGTCTCGAACCTCAGTAATCTGATAAAGGAAACAAATGAACAAATGTTGACACTCAAATGCAAGGTAGGTGCTGTGAATAATGGTTAGTCATCAACCAAGTTCGAATATAAACCATTTCAATTTTTCAAATGGAAAATTGTTCATTGTATTGTATGGTATGCTCAAATTGGTTGGGCTAAACAATAGGCAAGCCTAGTAAAGCAAATATTGGAACATCAATAAACAAGCTAAGCCAGTCCTATGTCACAGTCATCTTCAATATAATTGTGCACGTCTTCATATTGAATTTGAAAAGTAAAAAGAAAATAAACTTGAATCACAGTCTTTACTCTTTACTTTTTATATATTTTCCCGTCCCTCTGGATCAAGAGTTAAAGGGGCATGCACTCAGTGTAAATTTGTTTGACGCTCATAATCAATAACAACTCACCACTTTTCCACCGCATACAAATAATTTCAAAATATACTTAAAAGGAGTGAGATAATATGACAGAATAGTTAACTCTTATTGGATGTTATAACAAATTTGCACTAACAATGCATGTCCTTTAAACTCTAACTAATTGGACAAGCTTTTTCCTACTTCAGCTAGATTAGCATCTGACTAAAAATAGGAGCACTGGATATCAATGTACTTACCACAAGTTTCCCCCTGCTTGATGCAGAAGCGGCAGCATCATCTTTCACTGCTGCAAGAGCAGCAGCAGCCAGCTTCTTACCTTCATCACTTGTACTGTTTTCCGGCACACCAGGTCCATTCTGAGGAGTAGATTGCCCGGGAGATTCAGTTGCCTTTGGTGCCAACCCCAAATAAGACATCCAATTCTACATTCAAAGTTATTGTGTTGAAGGAAATTAAACTCAAGCTAATTAGTAGTTAAAACAACAATGGCTACACAAAAACCAAAAAAATAAAACGGCAAAGTATTACAGCCGATCTCTTCTTCGGAGTGCTTTTTGCAGGAGATTTAGACTTGCTTTTAAAACTGTTAATCACTTTACTAGATACTCCTTTATTCATCTGTTCCCACATTGCATCAACTTGAGCTTTTACTTCTAGAAAAACAATGAGCATATGAGTAACTTCATTGGCAACAATAACCATAAATCTCGAAATAAACTTAGTCACTACAGAAGAAAAATAGTATTCTTAACACATAGCATAACCAAAAGTCCCTAAACTCACCAGTAACATCCTGTTTTACTTCCAGGTTTGCCCCTGGAACAGATTCTTTCACAGATTGTGCAGAATTTCCATTGAATGTATCTGAAACAAGTAACCTAAATTGTAATCCAAACCAACCCAATCTTATATATTCAAACAAAAACATTTTTTTGGAATAATCTATATGATAAAACCATTATTTTACAAAGAATAAAAACTAAAAAAACAACAAAACACAAGCTAGAAGAAAAGCAACAGAAACAATGAAACCAAACATTATAATAATTATAAATAAATAAAAAAGCAGAGTAAAAGAAGTGGAACATTGTTGTGATTTAGGGTTTGTGTTTAAAATGTACCGAATTTGACTGTAACAACTCGGAAAAAGAAATCTAGCTGAGAGAAAGAAAACGTTGAATCGAAAAAAGAGGGCGCGAGGTTTTACCGGCGGAGGTCATGACTCCGGCAGCGTTGACGATGGCGGAGGAACACAACTGACAACACAAAGCCTTCTCTTCTCCTTCCTTCCTTCTATTGTTTACAAAATCACCCCTTTTACTATATTGGCATCTTCCTTTTTTATTTTTCACTGAAATAAAATATAACTTTGATAATTTTTTTAATAATTAATTTGATTGTTGATTTATTTATTTCTTTATTTTTGTATTAATCCTATGATTCCCGCCGATAATTCAGAGTACAGACGTGGAAAAAATAAAGTCTAATCAATAATTATTTTTAGTAGAAATCGAACTCAAATTCTCTAATTTAATTCAATGTCTTGGTTTAATTATTTATGTTTTATTAAATGTACATTCTTTATAATCTCTAATTTTATAATTCATTTTGGTATTTTCAAAAATTAAAATAAACATAGGCAGTCTCGTGAGCTGGAGTTCGAACATTCTTAATGTATTTTAAGGTGTTTTTGGAGAGAGATAAATAGAATAGAATAAACTAAAATATATAAGATAGAAATAAAAAAAAGTCACATCGTCTTTCCCTTACCAAAGTCATACAATTTTAACCCTAACCTCTACAATGCACATCTAGACCTCTGCTTTCACAGATCAACCGCTCATACAAAGAGAATTGGAAATGAACGTATAGACTCTAAATCAACACAAAACTTCATTTACACCAACCATTGAATCATGTGATACTCTCGAATCGTTTAAACCTCATTTTTCATGAATTTTTTATTTGAATTTCAAATACATGTTGGTTTCAATTTCAAATTTCTATATTTCTCTCTATATAATACACACCCTCTATCATGATTATCATTCATTTTTTCTTCAATATTTCATTCTTACAAATATTATATTGTTTTCTTCTTCATTATTTCATCTTCTAATATTGCTAAAATTATTCTCTCCCCTTTTATGTTAAAATATACACTTATTTTCCCTCTTTTATTAAAACATATTAGGAAAAATTATTGCTAAAATTATTCTCTCCCCTTTTATGTTAAAATATACACTTATTTTCCCTCTTTTATTAAAACATATTAGTAAAAATTACATTCTCCTCCCGTGAGAGAAGTTTGAATTTCATTTCACCCCCTCTTATGTTAAAATTTAAGTTTATCTCTTCTTTTTTTTACCGAAAGTTTATCTCCTTTCATAAACGATCCATTTTAATTTAATCAAACTTTTAATGCACATGTTTTCATTATTTTTTATTCACATAAACGTCAATTAAATCAGTGTGTCAAATTGTACAGTCTACATACGTATTTCTGAGGAAATTTTCCTCGAAAAGTAAATTTTTTCAGAAAACAGTTTTGCAACCAACGTTTTTTCGATGACTTATTCATTTTTTTTTTAGGTTTTTGAGGAACAACAGTCCTATGAAAATAATTATTTTCTTGTGTGCATATTACAACATAACTTGTCATATGAAGTTGCACCATGAGTATAGAAAAAGGGAACTAAACAAAGCTGAATAGTAACAAAGCAACCACCTTCGAGGGTTGGACGACTGAGCATGACAAGAAATTTGCATAGGCTTGTGATGAACATAAGAGTGATTTGATTGCTATTTTTGCCAATGAGAAGTACGCTCAATCTTGCACAAGTGGAATAACAAACAACCGAGTGTATCAGTGCTTAGATTGTCGTAAACTATAATATTTACTTTTGTTTAATAGATTTTTTAAATTTTGTTTTACAGAGTAAGTTTAAAACACTTGTCAAGGTAAGATGGGTGTTGTTCTAGATGCCTTAGAGCAACTCCAAAGGGAATTATTTTACCTTGTCCGACTGCGTGTAATACTCTTGTGAATCATATTTGTTAATTTTATTGTTGGAGTACTCCAACATGTCATGACTGTCACTTCACGTAGTAACGGCACTTTGACTACTAATTTAATTAAAATAAGTATCAAATGTTACTTCTTTGACACAACCGCTCCTTTCACTTTTTTTTTACTATATTCTCACAGTCTCATCTCTTTACTTTCAATTTTACACACAATTTTTCTCTCATAATTATCAACAATCTATGTTTAATTTTATGCAAAATTACCAACAACCTACTTCTCAAAATTCTCAACTTTTATCACGACCAACAAACCCCACCATGTTTTCTTCATCACCAACCAACCCTGACCCAACATATTTTATAGACCTCAAATGGTTATTCATGTTGGGCCGATACTGACACTGAGAGATGAAAGCTAGGGGAGCAAATGGGATTAGAGACCCCAGTAGTCCTAGTCGTAAACGATGGATACTAAGTGGTTGTACGTATCCACCCATGCAATGATGTAGCTAACGCGTTAAGTATCCCGCCTGGGGAGTACGTTCGCAAGAAGAAACTCAAAGGAATTGACAGGGGCCCGCACAAGCGGTGGAGCATGGTGTAGAGTTTACTCGTTATGAACCTGAAATAGTAATTAAAGGACATATCTGATACAAACGTAAAATTTAAAGGACCTATCTAATATTTAAAAAACTTAAAGGACTTATTTAATGCAAACGTAAAACTTAAAAGGACCTATAAATGCATTTTGCCAAAAAATAACTAACTTAACCTGACAGAAAGATAAAGTATCTGTTTGAAATTTTAGATTAAGTCGAAGAGAGTCTATAAAAAATGAACAATAAAATTTTGCATAAGAATCTTATATATAGAGATAGAGATAGCAACCAAAACTAAATTATTTTAAAATACAAGGACTACTTTTGTAGGTGAATAAAAATAACTGAAACAAAATAGTAATTAAACGTTTTATTTATAGAACTCAGCTATACCAATACCAATTAATTTAAAAGTAAATTTGTTAACTTGATATACTGATCATACTCCTACAAGTTAACAAAGAATGAAATGCCATTGAAAACCAACTATTTAATGTCAAAGGGCAGTAGGTCTAACAGCAAAATGAAGAAAACAAACTAATTTTGTTTTAGTGTTTCATTTCTAATTCAAAGAGCAAAACAATTACATTAACTATAAAGTTTTTGTTTATAAGAATGTACACATTTTGGCAGTTGACTTTCTAGTTTTGACCTTGTATTATTTCCTCCCATTTTTAGGTAGGCAACATTTTGTTTTTGACTTAGCTTAATTACCTCGTTGAGTTATGAAGTGTTGTAGTAGTATTTAAAAGAGAGTTGGCAAAAATGAAATCATTGCATATATAACTTCCCCACACAAAGATCAAAATGAAATTTCATTCCTTCTAAAATACTATCTTAGTTTGGTAACAATGAAATTAAATTAATACTTATCAACAAAAAGTGAAACATTGCACTCAATTGTAATTTGAATGTAATTGTTAATCATCGATATGAGAAGCTTCTACACCGTTGTTGACACTAATTAACAAACGCACGAATGCCGTTTTTTTGGCTTTGGTGGACTTTGTTGATTACATACACTGTACAAACTGCAAGCTGGCTTCCCATTAGCTATATTAGCATTACCATAATCAACCTAGTTTAATTATATCATTTTTTAACTTATTTAAATATATTATTATAAATTAAATTTTAAATATGACTTCGTATAATCTGTTTTAAAAAATTTAACAAAAAATTTAGACAAAAAAATTGTCTCTAATTTCATAGGATGTGAGAAACATGCTTAGAGTATCTCCAACATCAGTCATACTGCCTTGGATATCATACATTAATAACAAATGGTCCCTACAATGCCACGTAATATTTATGCAACTCATACATACTTTGCTCCAATGGTGATACAACTTTGAGTATCATATATTAATAACAAGTGGTCCATTCTATTTTTTATTTTTTTAACTTTGTCTAAATAAAAATAAAAATTTATTTAATTTACTAAATACATAGATAAATAAATTAATAATTAAATATAATAAAAAATACACGACAATAAATAAAAAATGGTCAAAAATACATAAATATGATGGAAACATATAATAAAAAATATAATAATTAATTTTTATTATAGATATTAGGATTCATTTGATAGAAAAAAATAAAATATGACTTGACAAAATAAGTAGAAATTATATAATATATATATATATATATATATATATAAAATAATAATAATAATGATAATAATATGAAATACTATGATCGATCGTAAAAAAAAATAAAATAGTCAAGAGGCATTTAATGTCAAATGGTCATGTCTTGGATATATATATATAGAAGCTAATAATGTTGATTTATATACCAAAAAAAATAAATTAAGTAACATTAAATTGATGATACGGTACCTTATCATCAATTTTAATACCCTCAATGCCACGTCATGAAACTCCAATGATAAACAAAATTAAGGTACGTATCATTAACTGGATTTGGATCCTCTCCAATTTTCTCTCTCATGTTTTCTCTCCAATTGTTCATCCAATGGTTGAGAAATCATAAAAAGTAAAAAAGAATTTAAGAAGAGAGAGAAGAAAAGTGATTCAATGGTTAAGATCACTACCACATGACCAACATGAGACAAAAAATTAGAGAGGATCCAAATCCTCATTAACTTATGAAACTCTTTTAGATACCCTTATTGAAGATGTTCTTAATTTATTTTTTTCTCTTTCTACTTTTGTTCATAATTTCATTTTTGTAGTATTGATTTATTTTATTGGGTACATTATACAAATATTTTGGTGACCAAGAGTCTAAGATAGAATTCGAAATAAATTAAATTTGATTCATGATGCAATAGTTTTAATTTAGACAAATTTTACTTATTTTATCATTGAACTCTGAATGATTGTACTCTATTTTTCTTGAAAACAAATGGTTCAATAAAAAATATAAAATAAAAATGTATAGATGCATGTAAAATTATATATATATTAATGATCCTTGATTATTATTTTTTTAACGGCAAATATATTATTAATAATAACCGGTTTTTGCACAAGAGGAATTATAAAGGCCGGAAAAAACGGAACTACAAACAAGAGCGCCGCATAAAAGCGAAACTACAAAACAAAGCCAAAAACAAACACTACCTAAGGTTCACTCCTAATCCCATTCTTAGAAGGATCCTCAACCTTCAGACCACCGAAGAGGACCAACAATCCGACCCGTAAAGATGCCAATAGACTCTAACTCCCGATCTCGAATCAAAAGTGATCGGCCCATCAGAATACAAACAGCAGTTTCGCGAGCCAAAAATTGATGGGACAACAGTAAAATGAAAACCTAGATAGATACATCATAGCTCGCACTCCACCTCCGAATTATTAACACCTAGGCGAAAGAGGTCAACTAGATACAAAGAAACCTACGATTTCCTTAATTATTAATTTACCACACAATTTCCTACTATATGTAATATGTCACATTTTTTGCCACTTCTTAAAATTCATTTCTTACGTATATGTTTAAAATGACACTTTTTTAATGCAATAAAATGACACTAAAAATGTTTGCTATAGTATTTCACAAACGAGCATTATATAAGCTTGGTCTATTATGAAATTAGTGACTCATGTGGTGCATGGTACACAAGTATCGAATAACACTATAACGAATATAAATTTTATAAAATTCATCGTTGAATTAAAGATTATATTATATAGATCATCAAAATCTTATGAGTTTTTATTGAATACTGATAATTTAGATAGGTCTCAATAGCATATCAGATGATTTTTAATTTCTCTAAAAAAAACTATGGATGATCTATATGAATAATCTTTCAATTCAACGATGATTTTTATAAAATTTGTATTCGTTATAATATTTTTCGAAACTTGTGCACCATGCATCATATTAATCACTATTTCATGTTAGAATTGACGGTAATATATTATTATGAAAAGTTATAGCACATCTCATACTACAAGACAAATACTAGCAAGCATCCAAAAGTTTTAATATTAAAGGGAAAAAAAACCATATATATAAAATAAAAATAAAAAAATTGTGTGCCTAGAGCCATTAAAAGTAAAAAATATAAAATGAAAAGGTGTGAGCAATCATCATAATGGGATAAAAAAGGTTAGCATTGTACTGAAGAAACAAAGGCACTAAATATTGATGAAATCCAGAAGTGAAAATTGTAGAAATTCCATCAAATGACATGTCGTTTTTACATAGTGGACTGGACTTAACAAGTGACATTGAATCTAGACTGCCTGTCTTAATTTCTTGTAATCTTGTTAGTGTATATATTTAGTCTTCAAAGATTTGAATCTTGGTACATCACTTTCTCAGCCTTTCTATTATCACTCACAACTAATTGTGTTGTCATATCCAGCTCGTCATAATCTTTCATCTAATTTTGAGCAACTAAATATATTGAATTTTGAGCAACTAATTTAATTTTTTTATATGTTGCTCAATATCAATTCTTCCAATTAATATAACACTTAACTCGCAATGATACAATGGCATAATCATGATGATATACAATGATATAATGGCATTTGGAATTAATCCATTGTTAACTACCCCCTTCTGTCTTTTCGCATATAAGGACACCTCTCATCCTTTGTGCCCGTTTGGCACCAATCAAAACTAGACACAACCATGAAATCTATACGAATAATTAGTTCTAGAACTTCATCACCTTATACTATATAAAGTCCATCTTGCTTGCTTAATTGCTTAATCGAAGTAAAGAAATCGACAACCAACTCATCATGTGTAAATGTCTAAAAGGTCACAAACCTTAAAGTAAATTAAAAAGATCATCCTAGATAGAATGGTCCCCCACATAGCCCCTAGTTAAGATATAGACACGTGTTTTGGGGTATGGCACACCTGGCATATGGCGTTTCTTGTCCTACTCCGAATCTTGTATCCACCACGGTCACCAATATATGGTGTCAAATCTTTACTATTGTAAAGGTGTAAATAGATAATGGCATTTTGTCTAATTTTGATGCATTCATTTGAACAATCAAATCCGTAGGAGAGAAGAGGACAATTTGCTAGGGTTAGCAATTGTATTATGATTTTAAGTTTGACCTAATTCAATCTAAAAAAAAAACAGATTTATGATGAAAATTGCAGCAAGTTATAAACACATATCTCTTTTGGTTTTATCACAAGTATCCAGTCTACTGGACCACCTAATTTGTTTTAGAGATTAGTTCTAATATTAAGTGGTTTCAGTCCCCTCCTGATCGTAGTTGTATGAGATCGAACCGTGGTCCGTCCTACTAAGTTCAGTACCAATCATCACTGGACCAACCGGTAACATATAAACATTTTAGAGCATCTTTTACTCAATATGTAACACTTTGATAAAATGATTTATTCTAACACTCTTTTTTCCTTTAATATATTTTTTTTATCGATTGAAATTCACATAAATATTCCTATTTTTGAAATGGGATTCACATAAAGTAATATAATCCACATGAAATTCACCTAATAAATGAGCAAAGGGCTAGAAAAATAATGTTAGAATGGGTGTTTAGAACATTTTTTTTAATCAAGACAAAGTTTATAAGTTGTTGTTATTATTAATGTTGTTATGGTGGGGTGGACTATTTTGAATTTGTATAGTGTGGATGCAAAGAGACAAGTACACATGAAGAGGATTGTAAATGATGAAGGGAGCACTCCCAATTTTAATGTACTTTAAGTTTTGGAAATATAGAGTTTGAAACCAACAAAGTTACGTATGCTTTTATAAAACAAGGAAAGACAAGGGAACAAAGATTCACACTTAGGAATATAAATATTGCTTAATCTTAGTAATTTAGTTCGTGAGCACAAGCGTGCGTCTAAATGACAAGACAATGGTGGTCGTCCTTTTCCTTTTATGTTTTGCTTTGGCGGCTACCTTCTTCCTTACTTACTGCATTTCATTTCATCTAAATCTAATTAAATCATGTTTGGATTAAGTTTAATTTTGTTTT